>JAIOJX010000026.1:203074399-203571899 GCA_022376925.1 Tragulus kanchil
ATAACTATAGTTGTATTAGAAAGAACAATATTGCATACTGCTTATTTATTTCAGATTTATTGCTCTTTAACTCAGTACTGGCTTTCTTTCCCTTTACTCCATTCTTATGTAACAAGTGAAGATTACTTCAAGATTTTCTGTTTTTATAAACAAAATATCTTACCTCATCTACAAGAATATGGTTCATTTCTTTTGCATGTACAATCTAGACTAAAATGGGACAAAATTCATCTGGATTTATGTTTATAAAGAAGTCCCCATTATGGTACTCTCCAGCTAATGCTATAGCTTGACAGAGCACTGTCTCCCAGCTTCTCAGGACTAGATCCTTCAGCTTTTTCTCTGCTACCTCCTTGTCATCTGTCATGACCTTAAACTCTGGAAGGTTCCTTAATTGCTATATAGAACTGTCCCGCACAGGTAAGCATTGCTGCTACCAACGCTCAGACACAGGGTGGTTATGGAGAAATGACCCTTAGTAGTATTTTATAGTTCATTTTCTCAGATTTCCACTTCTGTTAAGACTAAGTGAGCTCCTACTAGACCCGGAAACTTCACAGACACAATTGTTAATTTTGAATAAACCACATTCAATGACACTGATTACAACTTTGAGCCACGTAAAAAAGCCTGTATGAGGGTCCTAGACTCATGTTTAGATTTGTAAGGTAATAAGTTCAAGGAAAACTTAGCTGAGGTCTTAATACTCAAATCACTTTGCCTCAGTGTTTATTCTCTATACTAAACATGTCTATAGTATTATACATTTTATACTTTTGCATTTTTACAAGGTTTTGATGACAAGAAATGCCACATCTGTACATATGAAAGTGGCAGTTACTTCCTCACATGTAGGATAAGTAGACTTTTTATGACATTGTCATGTAGTTAATTAGTTTTGGCACATCAAAATTCATCCTCCTTAATTGAACATGTAAATATTTGGAGACTGTGGGTTGAACAGTGATTCTAATTCTAATATTTTTGTGATAAAAACATTTCCAACAGAAATAAAGGGATGTCAAGTTCAGTTTAAAAGCCAGGTAAATATTAACTGCCAGCAGTCTGTAATGTTTCAAATAACTATAGTTGTATTAGAAAGAACAATATTGCATACTGCTTATTTATTTCAGATTTATTGCTCTTTAACTCAGTACTGGCTTTCTTTCCCTTTACTCCATTCTTATGTAACAAGTGAAGATTACTTCAAGATTTTCTGTTTTTATAAACAAAATATCTTACCTCATCTACAAGAATATGGTTCATTTCTTTTGCATGTACAATCTAGACTAAAATGGGACAAAATTCATCTGGATTTATGTTTATAAAGAAGTCCCCATTATGGTACTCTCCAGCTAATGCTATAGCTTGACAGAGCACTGTCTCCCAGCTTCTCAGGACTAGATCCTTCAGCTTTTTCTCTGCTACCTCCTTGTCATCTGTCATGACCTTAAACTCTGGAAGGTTCCTTAATTGCTATATAGAACTGTCCCGCACAGGTAAGCATTGCTGCTACCAACGCTCAGACACAGGGTGGTTATGGAGAAATGACCCTTAGTAGTATTTTATAGTTCATTTTCTCAGATTTCCACTTCTGTTAAGACTAAGTGAGCTCCTACTAGACCCGGAAACTTCACAGACACAATTGTTAATTTTGAATAAACCACATTCAATGACACTGATGAGTGAAAAAAGCAAGATCTGGTGGGGAGTTAACACTATCAAAGAAGGAAGAACATAATGTGAGTTAATATATTTTTACCTTGAAGGCAGGCCAAAGTTAATGTTGTACTGAGTGGCTAAACCTTCAATATATAGAGCAAGCTAAAAAGATCCTGCATAGGAAAAAATAAAGAGTGAAAAGGAAATCTATAAACTAGGAGAAAATATTTGCAAACCATATATCTGATAAGGTATTAGCTTCCAAAATGTAGAAGATACTCCTATGGCTCAACAGTAAAACAGACAGCGGGTTAATTTATCTAAAGAAGACAAACAGATAAAATTATATGAAAAGATGTTCAACATCACTTATATCAGGAAAAATGCAAATCAAAACTACATTGAGTTACTACCTCATATCTGTTTGGATGGCTGTTATTAAACAAAGAAGAAGACAAGTACTAATGTGGGTAAAAATAAATTGGAACTACTGCACACTGTTAGTGAGAGTGCAAAATGGTATAACCACCAAGGAAGACAGAATAGTAGTTCTTTCAAAAATTGGAAATAGAAATTCCATATGTTCCAACAATCTCAATAAGATGTAGTTATCCAAAAGGGTTGAAACCTATGTCTTGAAGAAATGTTTGTACTTGTATGTTTCCTGCAGCATTGTTCATAATAACCAAGATGAAGAAGCAACCTAAAGTCCATAGAGAAATGAATGAATAAAGAAAAGCTGGTATACATATACAATGGAATGTTATTCAACCTTAAAAAAGAAAGAAATTCTGCAATGTGAATGGGTCTTGACTGCCTTATGCTGAATGAATGTCAACCACAAAAGGACGAATACTGCATGATTCTGCCTATATGGCATGTATAAAATAGTCAAACTCATGGAAGCAGAGGGTAGAATAGTAGTTGCCAGGAACTGGGTCAGTGGAGATAGGAAGTTGCTAATCAATGGGTGTAAAGTTTCAGTTATACAAGATGAGTATGTTCTAGAGATCTGCTGTGTAACCTTGTGCTTAAAAAAATACTGTAATGTACACTTAAGATTTTGCCAAGAGGTAGATACCATTTTGTGTTCTTAACACACACACACATGCACATCCAATATAAAATCTAGTTTTTTCTGCCAAAAGAATGCTACTGGAAAATGAACGAGTGAGAAGGGAGTCCTGAAAAGGAGAGAGCCAGAGATATCAGGTGGTTCTGTATGTGAGTGATTCCCAGATCTCTGACTGATCCCAGTATGATGTGTGCTTAAGACAGGCTGGGTAGAAGAGAGGCTTAAGAGGGAGGAGGGGATATATGTATATTTACAGCTGATTTATGTTGTACACCAGAAACTAACACAGTATTGTAAAGCAATTATCCTCTAATGAAAAACTAATTATTATAAAATGAAAAAGTTTTTTTTTTTTAAAAGACAGGCTGGAAGGTGCTCAACAGACGATAAAACAATTGAACTGGGTTTTAAGCTGTTATTTGCAATTTGGGCTTAACCAAGGTGAATGCTTGCTAAAACAAACAAAAAGGCCTTTTAGAAGATTCTAACTAGAATCTCTATAACCTTAACAATACCTGGTATAAAATTCAAAATCATTCAACATCCATAAAACTATGATAATGTGACTCATTTTCAAGAAAATAACAATAAAGATAAACCTTAAGATGATGCAGATGTTGAAATTTGTTAGCAAGGATTTTGAAACCTATGTCTTGAAGAAATGTTTGTACTTGTATGTTTCCTGCAGCATTGTTCATAATAACCAAGATGAAGAAGCAACCTAAAGTCCATAGAGAAATGAATGAATAAAGAAAAGCTGGTATACATATACAATGGAATGTTATTCAACCTTAAAAAAGAAAGAAATTCTGCAATGTGAATGGGTCTTGACTGCCTTATGCTGAATGAATGTCAACCACAAAAGGACGAATACTGCATGATTCTGCCTATATGGCATGTATAAAATAGTCAAACTCATGGAAGCAGAGGGTAGAATAGTAGTTGCCAGGAACTGGGTCAGTGGAGATAGGAAGTTGCTAATCAATGGGTGTAAAGTTTCAGTTATACAAGATGAGTATGTTCTAGAGATCTGCTGTGTAACCTTGTGCTTAAAAAAATACTGTAATGTACACTTAAGATTTTGCCAAGAGGTAGATACCATTTTGTGTTCTTAACACACACACACATGCACATCCAATATAAAATCTAGTTTTTTCTGCCAAAAGAATGCTACTGGAAAATGAACGAGTGAGAAGGGAGTCCTGAAAAGGAGAGAGCCAGAGATATCAGGTGGTTCTGTATGTGAGTGATTCCCAGATCTCTGACTGATCCCAGTATGATGTGTGCTTAAGACAGGCTGGGTAGAAGAGAGGCTTAAGAGGGAGGAGGGGATATATGTATATTTACAGCTGATTTATGTTGTACACCAGAAACTAACACAGTATTGTAAAGCAATTATCCTCTAATGAAAAACTAATTATTATAAAATGAAAAAGTTTTTTTTTTTTTTTAAAAGACAGGCTGGAAGGTGCTCAACAGACGATAAAACAATTGAACTGGGTTTTAAGCTGTTATTTGCAATTTGGGCTTAACCAAGGTGAATGCTTGCTAAAACAAACAAAAAGGCCTTTTAGAAGATTCTAACTAGAATCTCTATAACCTTAACAATACCTGGTATAAAATTCAAAATCATTCAACATCCATAAAACTATGATAATGTGACTCATTTTCAAGAGAAAAATAACAATAAAGATAAACCTTAAGATGATGCAGATGTTGAAATTTGTTAGCAAGGATTTTGAAGCAGTTATCTTAGTTAGGCTCAGGGACATAATTTTCACAAAGTGTAAAAAAATAGGACTCTTCAGTGGATAATTAGAAAATATTAAAAAGAATAACATGAAAATTGTACAACTGAGTATATCACATAAGAAAGTAAAAGTCAGGAAATACGCTTAACAGTAGAACAGAGATGATAGAAGAAAGATTCAGTAAATTAGACGACAGAAGTTATAGACTATGAAGAACAGAGAAAAAACTTGAATGAATAGAATCTCAGGAATTGGTGAAACAATGTCTGAAGGTCTAAAATATGTATAATAAGAGTTACAGAGGACTATAGAGAAAGAATAGGTGCCAAAAAATGACAAACATTTCCAAATTTACACATTTAAGAAGCTGAGAACAATGCACAAAGGATGAATAAGAAGAAAACCATGCCTGAGTATATCATACATTGTTAAGAGCTAAAGATAAGCAGAAAACATTGAAATACTCCACATGTCATTAGAATATGACATACTTCATATAGAAGAACAGTGATTCAAATGACTCTTAGTGTCTTAGCAGAAACAATGAAGGACAGTTCAGAAGAGAGCAATATTTAAGTTGCTGAAAGAAAAATGAAAAGAAATATCCAGTAGAAATATTCCCCAGGAATGAAAGCAAAGCAAAGAAATTTTCACATGGGAAAAAAAAAAAAACTAAGATTAAAATATTTTTGTTGCTCAGGGGACGTGAACTACATGAAATACTTGTACATAAACAGTATAAGTAGGATGTTACTACAACTTCTACTGGTACTTTCCCAAATGTTAGTGATTACAGAAAGAAAGTAATTTACTCTATGTTAAAGTTCCAGACTTGTTTGAAGGCAAGGGTTGACTAAATGTGGTCTGTGGGCCAAATCTAATCTGTGGCTCATTTTTGTTTATTGGTCTATTATTATATTTCTTAAGTCTATTTGTTTATTTATTATCTATAGCTGCTTTCTCATTTCAATAGCAGAACTGATTAGTTATGATAGAGACTAGCAAAACTTAAAATATATAATATTTAGATTTTTACCCCCAAAATGTTCTCACCCCTGTTCTAGAGTCCTTGATCCAGCTGGCTTCTCAGTCTGTCTTCACACCAGTGTGGGCTGCACAGTATCACCATAATTCTGAGTCTAGGCTAAATGATACTGGGGCACTGAGAGAAGATCAACTTTCATTCTTATTCCAAATAGGTCTACCTGCCACACACTTTTATCACACCCTTGTATTGACCTATTCTTAGAATTATGAAAATGAAAATTTCTTTTCCTTTGAGCATAAACTCATTCCTTATCCTTGGAACATGCAAGGTCCTATGGACCTGAAGTAATAGTCATATAATGATTTTGCCATAGAGTACTCCCTAAAGTTTGATTTATTTGAATTTGAATGTACTGATTTATCAACTTTCAGCCAAGATGAGGCTGCTTAGCTTAAGCCTAGTCCCATTTCAATGTGTCCTCTTCAAAAATTCTTGGAATTCAGCCTCACTTGGGGCTAACTTGTTACACATACAAAAAAGTACACATATTCACAAAGGCATGTCTGTTTTATTTCCACATTTTATAATCTCACTTATTTAAATAAACTTGTTTATGTATGAAATTCCAGTAGTTATTCAAATATACCTTAAAAGGGAGCCATGGAGTGGTTCCCAAGTAACTTCAGACATGTAGTTGATCCCTTGGCAAGGTTCCTAGGTTTCTTGGGACAAACAAGGTATTCTCCCATGCCTAACCAAAGGTGCAATCTGTGTTGCTCAGATTATATGCTCTGATTATATTTGTCATTGTACAATATTGAATGTTTCTCTGAGGAGAGTCTACTGGCCATTTCCACTGCCCAATCACCCGTGCTGCCGCAAACATGGATTGTATGAATCTTTATTCTGTGTATTCCTCCTTTGATAGGCACCTGTTATGGATACATGAGTCTTATTACAGATGCACGGTATATCTCAGTGCCTGAATAATTGTATATATCTTTAAGGAGAATGAAATATTATTTCACACATTCCTTGAATTCTTTGACAGTGAAGGAAGCTCTTAATCTTAAGTCTACTCCAACATAGCAGAAGCACTTTTACCCATTTTTCTCTGTATCCTTAGAAATCAGCAAAAGTACATTTATTAGGAACACAATAATCTTTTAGAAGCAGGTAATTGTATTAACCATTGTTAATGGCACACTCTTATCCTCAGTCCATGTGGTTTTATTTATTTATCTTTTTTTGGGGGGGGTGGGGATGGGCAGGCTACTTCTATTGGTTTTTCATTTCTCTATTTTCATCCGTCTTTGTTCTTTGGCTCCTGTGGGCCTCCCATTGCGGTGGCCTCTGTCGTCGCTCTGGGCACATGCGCGCCAGAGTCTGGCTCGGTAATTGGACACATCAGTCCAGCTGCTCTGCGGCACGTGGGATCTTCCCAGGCCAGGGATCGAACCGGCGCCCCTTGCACTGCAAGGCGGTGTCCTTACCAGCTGGATCACCAGGGGAAGCCCAGTCCATGTGGTTTTATGTGTTTTTTTTTTTTTTTTCCTTTTCCATAGGTCATCATTTTGTGTATGACATATGTGTGTCTGTATTCTTATAAAATGTATATCATTTTTGTATGTATGAGATTAATTTTATGATAGCCTTTTCCTATAAAACTTGTCCATATTTTCAAAGCATGCAGCACAATCGTTTTTAAAAATGTATCTGTATATTTTACATATATTTGTTAGTATTATTTCTGATTGCTGCATAACAATACATGCTATGAATGCATCTACTATATTTATTTCCAATTTTACTAGGTATGGACACTTAGAATGACCCTGAGAAGCACCATAATAAATTTTCTTTTTCAGTTTGTTTAGATTGTCCTCAGAAGTGAAGTTCTTGGATAATTAGAGCAATAGAAATAGACCTCACTGTAGACTTTACTAGCAATGCATATTAGCAATGCATATAGCAATGCCCAGTTTCAAGCTTCTATATTTTAACCATCTGTTGGGGTAGAGTGTTATCTCATTATTATTTTGATTTATGTTTCTCCAATATCTAGTGAAGCTAAGAATGTCTCTACATGGGATGCTATGTTTTCTTTCCTCTGAGTTTCCTATTTATATTATTTGTCTGTTTTTCTTTTGCGTCTTCCCTTTTCTTTTCTTTCGTAGGAGTTCTTTATATAGTCTGGATACTAAACTTTTGTTAGTTCTATATATTTCAAGTATTTTCTATTAATCTATAATTTATCATTCATTCACATATTAAAACATTGCTTGAAGTGTATTTCATTGAACTGAGAAACATGATTACAAGGAATTTGATACATACCTTTGCTTTCAACTTAGATTTTATATTTTTAGAATCTTATTTTAGAAGTGCTTTCACATACTAAATTTACAAAGATACTCATTTTTTTAACCTTTAAAGACTTATCTTCCACACTTAGGTATTTAATCTACCTTGAATTCATGTATTCAAAATAAAACCCAGCTTTTCTTTAGCTCCAAAAACCAAGATAATTTTCTAACCCTTCAACTGTGCAATCCATTTTCCTCACTGATTTTAAATATAATCTTTAATTTTTATTGCCCATAGGTCATCATTTTGTGTATGACATATGTGTGTCTGTATTCTTATAAAATGTATATCATTTTTGTATGTATGAGATTAATTTTATGATAGCCTTTTCCTATAAAACTTGTCCATATTTTCAAAGCATGCAGCACAATCGTTTTTAAAAATGTATCTGTATATTTTACATATATTTGTTAGTATTATTTCTGATTGCTGCATAACAATACATGCTATGAATGCATCTACTATATTTATTTCCAATTTTACTAGGTATGGACACTTAGAATGACCCTGAGAAGCACCATAATAAATTTTCTTTTTCAGTTTGTTTAGATTGTCCTCAGAAGTGAAGTTCTTGGATAATTAGAGCAATAGAAATAGACCTCACTGTAGACTTTACTAGCAATGCATATTAGCAATGCATATAGCAATGCCCAGTTTCAAGCTTCTATATTTTAACCATCTGTTGGGGTAGAGTGTTATCTCATTATTATTTTGATTTATGTTTCTCCAATATCTAGTGAAGCTAAGAATGTCTCTACATGGGATGCTATGTTTTCTTTCCTCTGAGTTTCCTATTTATATTATTTGTCTGTTTTTCTTTTGCGTCTTCCCTTTTCTTTTCTTTCGTAGGAGTTCTTTATATAGTCTGGATACTAAACTTTTGTTAGTTCTATATATTTCAAGTATTTTCTATTAATCTATAATTTATCATTCATTCACATATTAAAACATTGCTTGAAGTGTATTTCATTGAACTGAGAAACATGATTACAAGGAATTTGATACATACCTTTGCTTTCAACTTAGATTTTATATTTTTAGAATCTTATTTTAGAAGTGCTTTCACATACTAAATTTACAAAGATACTCATTTTTTTAACCTTTAAAGACTTATCTTCCACACTTAGGTATTTAATCTACCTTGAATTCATGTATTCAAAATAAAACCCAGCTTTTCTTTAGCTCCAAAAACCAAGATAATTTTCTAACCCTTCAACTGTGCAATCCATTTTCCTCACTGATTTTAAATATAATCTTTAATATATTATATTGGCATGAGCCCATAGGTGAGCATTCTGTTCTGTTCTACTTTATTTCTGTACAGAAATATTATGGTTTTATTGTTATAGGTTTCTAATGTAACTTAACATCTCAATTGGCTGATTTCTCCTTATTTGTTACTCTTGTTCAAATTTACTCTGCTCTTCTTGGGTAGTTATTCTTACATAAATATTAGTATGTATTTCAGGCTCATTAGAATATTCATCTCAAATTTTGATTGAGACTATAAAGAATTTGTAAATTTATTTAGGAGCAAAGTCATTGTCTTTATTGGTTTAAGTCATACATCCTAAATCCATGAACATAGTTGTCTGTTCTTCATGTACTGAGGCTTTTTTCTATGTCTAAAATTGAATTGTAAATATTCTCCCTGAAATTTGTTTTAGATTCATTTTTAAATTGATTTGTCTTTGTTATCATTTTTGTGTTGGTTTGATCAAATGAAAGTATTTAACAGTGGAAAAATCAGATAATTTTTTACCTTTCAAGGAATTTTTCCTTTTAATCTAAATTGCCAGATCAATGGACATTAATTTGCTTGTAATAATCTTGGGGTGGGGAAATTACCCTGGATTATACCTGGACCCCAATACAATTACAAAAGTCTTTATAAAGGAAACAGGCAGGAGAGTTAGAGAAGTGACGTGACTACAGAAGCAGAGGTTGGAGGAATGCAATTGTTAGGTTTAAAAATCGAAGAGAACCATAAATAGAGGAATGTAGTCAGCCTCTAGAGACTGAAAAGACTAACATCTGATTCTTCCTTAGAGCCTCACAAAGAACAAAGGCCTGCCAACACCTTTGCTTTCAACTTAGTTTTAATCTTATTTTAGAACTTTCACATACTAAATTTACAAAGATACTCATTTTTTTAACCTTTAAAGACTTATCTTCCACACTTAGGTATTTAATCTACCTTGAATTCATGTATTCAAAATAAAACCCAGCTTTTCTTTAGCTCCAAAAACCAAGATAATTTTCTAACCCTTCAACTGTGCAATCCATTTTCCTCACTGATTTTAAATATAATCTTTAATATATTATATTGGCATGAGCCCATAGGTGAGCATTCTGTTCTGTTCTACTTTATTTCTGTACAGAAATATTATGGTTTTATTGTTATAGGTTTCTAATGTAACTTAACATCTCAATTGGCTGATTTCTCCTTATTTGTTACTCTTGTTCAAATTTACTCTGCTCTTCTTGGGTAGTTATTCTTACATAAATATTAGTATGTATTTCAGGCTCATTAGAATATTCATCTCAAATTTTGATTGAGACTATAAAGAATTTGTAAATTTATTTAGGAGCAAAGTCATTGTCTTTATTGGTTTAAGTCATACATCCTAAATCCATGAACATAGTTGTCTGTTCTTCATGTACTGAGGCTTTTTTCTATGTCTAAAATTGAATTGTAAATATTCTCCCTGAAATTTGTTTTAGATTCATTTTTAAATTGATTTGTCTTTGTTATCATTTTTGTGTTGGTTTGATCAAATGAAAGTATTTAACAGTGGAAAAATCAGATAATTTTTTACCTTTCAAGGAATTTTTCCTTTTAATCTAAATTGCCAGATCAATGGACATTAATTTGCTTGTAATAATCTTGGGGTGGGGAAATTACCCTGGATTATACCTGGACCCCAATACAATTACAAAAGTCTTTATAAAGGAAACAGGCAGGAGAGTTAGAGAAGTGACGTGACTACAGAAGCAGAGGTTGGAGGAATGCAATTGTTAGGTTTAAAAATCGAAGAGAACCATAAATAGAGGAATGTAGTCAGCCTCTAGAGACTGAAAAAGACTAACATCTGATTCTTCCTTAGAGCCTCACAAAGAACAAAGGCCTGCCAACACCTTAATTTTTGCTGTTAAGATTCTGACCTCCAGAACAATGTTGTTAATCAACTATGCTCCATTAAAAATAAAAAGTTTTTAAAAAGGACAGAAAATCTCTTTAGGTCATTAGTAATTAGCCACAAATAAGTATTTGGAGGAATAAAATATTCTAAACTTCAGAGTGCCTAAAATCTGTTCATAAATCTTTGGTTCTTCCATTTGAAAAGATGAAAAGTTACTTGAAACCAACAACTTAAAATTCTAATTATGATCACTTGAGGAATTATGGGCTTCCCCACGACTCAGATGATAAAGAATCTGCCTGCAATTCAGGAGACCCAGGTTCGATCCCTGAGTCAGGAAGATCTTCTGGAGAGGGGAATGGTTACCCACTCCAGTATTCCTGCTTGGAGAATCTCATAGACAGAGGAGCATGGTAGGCTATACTCTATGGTGTCTGAAAAGTCAGGCATAACTGAATGACTAACACTTTTGAGGAACTAATGATAGCATAAAGATTTCTTTTATAAATCGAGGCAAAATAATGTAATAAAATTAAATTGAAGTGAATACCTGATAAAATGCTATTCAAATAAGAATTGAAATACTTTGTGGACTGTCACACATGAAATGATTGATGAAGTGTTCAATTCAGTTTTTAAAGCAGCAAAATGAATCTTAATGAGATAAAATAAGACTAATTTAAAAATTAGTCACTACTAAAAAAAAAAATTAGTCAGTACTTATTTAAACCAACTGTAAACAATCTTGACAGTAAAACAATGTGGGTAATCCCTGATCAACTTTTATTTATTTTACATTTATAGTCCCCAATAATATGATGCAGGAGATAAATTGTTACTTTACAAACTATGTTTTCCTTACACCTAAAGGGAGGGGATTCCTTATAAAGGAAACAGGCAGGAGAGTTAGAGAAGTGACGTGACTACAGAAGCAGAGGTTGGAGGAATGCAATTGTTAGGTTTAAAAATCGAAGAGAACCATAAATAGAGGAATGTAGTCAGCCTCTAGAGACTGAAAAAGACTAACATCTGATTCTTCCTTAGAGCCTCACAAAGAACAAAGGCCTGCCAACACCTTAATTTTTGCTGTTAAGATTCTGACCTCCAGAACAATGTTGTTAATCAACTATGCTCCATTAAAAATAAAAAGTTTTTAAAAAGGACAGAAAATCTCTTTAGGTCATTAGTAATTAGCCACAAATAAGTATTTGGAGGAATAAAATATTCTAAACTTCAGAGTGCCTAAAATCTGTTCATAAATCTTTGGTTCTTCCATTTGAAAAGATGAAAAGTTACTTGAAACCAACAACTTAAAATTCTAATTATGATCACTTGAGGAATTATGGGCTTCCCCACGACTCAGATGATAAAGAATCTGCCTGCAATTCAGGAGACCCAGGTTCGATCCCTGAGTCAGGAAGATCTTCTGGAGAGGGGAATGGTTACCCACTCCAGTATTCCTGCTTGGAGAATCTCATAGACAGAGGAGCATGGTAGGCTATACTCTATGGTGTCTGAAAAGTCAGGCATAACTGAATGACTAACACTTTTGAGGAACTAATGATAGCATAAAGATTTCTTTTATAAATCGAGGCAAAATAATGTAATAAAATTAAATTGAAGTGAATACCTGATAAAATGCTATTCAAATAAGAATTGAAATACTTTGTGGACTGTCACACATGAAATGATTGATGAAGTGTTCAATTCAGTTTTTAAAGCAGCAAAATGAATCTTAATGAGATAAAATAAGACTAATTTAAAAATTAGTCACTACTAAAAAAAAAAATTAGTCAGTACTTATTTAAACCAACTGTAAACAATCTTGACAGTAAAACAATGTGGGTAATCCCTGATCAACTTTTATTTATTTTACATTTATAGTCCCCAATAATATGATGCAGGAGATAAATTGTTACTTTACAAACTATGTTTTCCTTACACCTAGGGAGAATTTTCCTGTGGAGGACGTTGGGTAGATTCTGGGTCATGCATGTTGTGATATTTTTCTTGTTTCAGGAGATTTAGTGTTACCAGTCTAACTTTTCAGTTTCTAACAGATTTCAAAACAAATCAACAGACACGTTGGGACATTGGTTATTTGGGACTAGTGTTGGGTAAATGAACATTCTAGGAGATTCTGACAGTGTGCCAAATGTCATTAAGGGTAAGTTATAGAGTCATGTTTTTTTTTTTTTTTAAATGAAACTTTGATATTTGCCAAGAGGCTTTTTTTTTTTTTTTTCATATTGTTACCTATTACTACATTCAAAGGACTTAGGTTGATAGAGGGCAGTCAAGTCTTTTGCACTGCATAAATTTTATCATTAAGTGTCTGAATATGGATTGATTTGTTCTCAAGACCTAAAAACTAAACACAGCTGAAAGTTAAATCCCATGACAAATGAAAGCTCTGTGCAAAGATCACAGACACCATATAGTAAATGGAGTTTCTAAAAACCACATTATCCTCTAATATACACCTGATAAATGGTCATCTAAAACTGCAATTTGAGAGAAAAAAAGAATTTAATGTTGCTGCTTCAGGATAGCAAGAAATCAAAGAAAATGTAGCCTATACATTAGAAGCAGAAAAGATTAATGCATTCAATTTAGAGTTCAATGCAAAAAAAATTGGGGGAGGGTAATAAATGATAAAATTAGATTAAAGTTAATGCATTAGGCTATTCCTCTTGAGCTTCCTGTTGAAAAAAAAAGTTTGTATTATATGAAGCCGCCTATTTAATGCTACCTTCAAGGTCAAACAAAACAGCTATGGGTTAAATTTGGAAAAATCCAACTGTAGTACTCTTAGTGTTTTGCAACCCATCCCCCCAAAAGTTTTTGCTATTGTATTTTTAAAGTAATTTATCATTATTTTGAATAATTATATGTATTTATTAAATAATAATAACTTGCGTTGCATAAATAGTATATTATATAAGATTTATATTTTTGAATAGGAATTAAATTAGCCATGTTGGTCAAATTTTAAAGAGTTATTATGACTGATTTCTAAAAAAGTTGATACCAAATCAACTAAACAGCTGAAGTAGGTATTATTACTAAGCAGTCCCTTAGTCTGTAGGTCATTTGATTCTATTTATTTCTCATATTTTTTATTGTTTAGTCATGGATACTATTTCTGATGGAAACAACATGCAATTAATTTGGAATAATAATATGAAGTGACTGAATTGAGATAAAATACACACCCAGAATTTGGATTATATTTTATATCATCAAATGAGCTTTAATCCATATGTGTATGATACAGTGCTTTTTGCCTTCTTATTTTAGAAGTAGATTGATTTGTTCAATAGATATTTATTAGTCATTACTGTGTGTTATGCTTTGTAATCTGCTGTGCGGTGCTGTGCTTATACTCTCAGTCATGTGTGACTCTTTGCAGCCCCATAGACTGCAGCCAACCAGGCTCTTCTGTCCAAGGGGATTCTGCACATAAGAATACTGGGGTGAGTTGCCATTCCTTTTTCTAGGGGATCTTCCCAACCCAGCGATAGAACCCAGGTCTCATGTATTGCAGGCAGATTCTTTATAGTCTGAGCCACGAGAGAAACCCAAGAAGACTGGAATGGTAGCCTATCCCTTCTCCAGGAGATCTTTCAACCTCAGGAATCAAACTAGGGTCTCCTGCATTGCAGGTGGATTCTTTACCAACAGAGCTACCAGACAAGCCTGTAAAACCCACTACAGATACAATAAAAGAACAGAGTATAAAGGGACTTTGCTCTTCCTCTTTTCATCTATTTTTGACATTGTCTTCTCTTCTGGGGTAAAGCCCCATAAGAACTCTATGAATCTTTTTTAAGAATCTTACCATAATTCTTAGTACAGAATATGCAAGAGCAGATGTACAGTAAAATGTAAGTTTAAAAAATACTATTAAAAATAGCTTTAACATTTTTAAAATTTATTTTATTTTTACAAGGTTTTGTTGTTTACTGCCACTGTCTGATTGCTTCTTCTATATAAAGCAGTTAGCTAATTTACTATTCAAGATCTGCAGATAATGACACAGACAAGATTAAATTAGCCATGTTGGTCAAATTTTAAAGAGTTATTATGACTGATTTCTAAAAAAGTTGATACCAAATCAACTAAACAGCTGAAGTAGGTATTATTACTAAGCAGTCCCTTAGTCTGTAGGTCATTTGATTCTATTTATTTCTCATATTTTTTATTGTTTAGTCATGGATACTATTTCTGATGGAAACAACATGCAATTAATTTGGAATAATAATATGAAGTGACTGAATTGAGATAAAATACACACCCAGAATTTGGATTATATTTTATATCATCAAATGAGCTTTAATCCATATGTGTATGATACAGTGCTTTTTTTGCCTTCTTATTTTAGAAGTAGATTGATTTGTTCAATAGATATTTATTAGTCATTACTGTGTGTTATGCTTTGTAATCTGCTGTGCGGTGCTGTGCTTATACTCTCAGTCATGTGTGACTCTTTGCAGCCCCATAGACTGCAGCCAACCAGGCTCTTCTGTCCAAGGGGATTCTGCACATAAGAATACTGGGGTGAGTTGCCATTCCTTTTTCTAGGGGATCTTCCCAACCCAGCGATAGAACCCAGGTCTCATGTATTGCAGGCAGATTCTTTATAGTCTGAGCCACGAGAGAAACCCAAGAAGACTGGAATGGTAGCCTATCCCTTCTCCAGGAGATCTTTCAACCTCAGGAATCAAACTAGGGTCTCCTGCATTGCAGGTGGATTCTTTACCAACAGAGCTACCAGACAAGCCTGTAAAACCCACTACAGATACAATAAAAGAACAGAGTATAAAGGGACTTTGCTCTTCCTCTTTTCATCTATTTTTGACATTGTCTTCTCTTCTGGGGTAAAGCCCCATAAGAACTCTATGAATCTTTTTTAAGAATCTTACCATAATTCTTAGTACAGAATATGCAAGAGCAGATGTACAGTAAAATGTAAGTTTAAAAAATACTATTAAAAATAGCTTTAACATTTTTAAAATTTATTTTATTTTTACAAGGTTTTGTTGTTTACTGCCACTGTCTGATTGCTTCTTCTATATAAAGCAGTTAGCTAATTTACTATTCAAGATCTGCAGTTAATGACACAGACAAGATTAGAATCCATGTTTCAACTTCACACTCAGGGCTTTTTACACTGTCTTCCTCTTCTATTTCTAAGAAAATGATTATCACAGGATTGTTGTTGCTTAGTTGCTCAAATGTGTCTGACTATTTTGCGATCCCATGGACTTCAGCCTGCCAGACCCCTCTGACCATGGAACTTTCCAGGCAAGAATACTAGAGTGTGGCCATTTTCTCTTCACAGGATCTTCTCAACCCTGGGATCAAACCCACATCTCCAGCATTGGCAGGTGGATTTTTTACAATTGAGTCACTAGAAAAGCCATATCATTTTCAAGGATAAAATGCAATTTGTGTGTTATATCACAAATAATATTATAATAAGCAGATTAGAATAGATACATTTTATATAATTAAGTTTAGAAAAGAATATAGTGGACAGACCACAGTGGTAGTGAGTTAAAAGAAGGAGGATATGTTGATGATAATGAACAAGTCTGTTTATGTGTAAAATACAAAGATTAACATAATTTTATTATAAGTATTATAGAAGAGCAATCAAAAATATAGTACAGGAATTTGAGAAAATCATAGAGAAATAAGAGATGAATAATGTATGGATTATTTGACTCATAGAAATGGAGCAATTGAGAGGGGAGAAGGGTTTGGAAATAAACTTTCTCCATTTCATATTTGCATGATGGGATTTGAAGTAGAAGCTTTAGGGTATGGTCAATTTTTGTTGTAAAGAGAAATCTTCAGTATATTTAATTCTATAGAATTTTGATCATTGTATGATACATGTAATTGAGTTTTATTATTTAGAGTAATATTACTTCACAAGGTGCATATTAATTTTATTAGGAAATAGATTGAATTAGGCTAAGCTATAACTATAATTTTTTTGGCCACTTCTATTGACCTTTCATTTATTTCCATCTTTGTTCTTTGGCCTGTGTGGGTCTCCCATCACAGTGACCTCTCTTGCTGCAGAGCACCCGTTCTCGACGCGTGCACTCCAGAGCGCTGGCTCCTTAGTTGGACACATGGGTCCAGCCACTCCATGGCACGTGGGATCCTCCCAGGCCAGGGATCGAACCGGAGCCCCTTGCACTGCAAGGCAGTGTCCTTACCCACTTGACCACCAGGGAAGCCCTATAATATTTTAAATGAAGGAAAAACAGAGAGATATTCTAAACTTATAAATGTGGGAGGCAAAATGACAATGATATGAATTTGCAGTCTCCATTAACATTTTCCTCAGTTTCATAGTTTTCATCTCCATATAGCTTAATGAATGAAGGAATGAGCTGTGTACCCGCCAGTTGATAGGTTGAGTTCCTAATCCACATGCGACTGTATGTTGAGATAAGACATTTAGGAAGACGTAAAGATCAAATGAGATCATAAGGATGGGATTATACCCCATTAGAATTAATAGTCTTATAAGAAGATGAGAGATTTCTTTGTCTCTCTCTTCCCCATATACACACAAAGCAGGGGTCCTGTGGATACAAGCAGGACAGCAGCAGACTATAAGCCAGGAACAGAGGCCTCAGAAGTGTTTTAAGTCACAGACTGATCAGTAAAAGGAGAGGCCTCAGCAGAAAACCTACTTTGCTGACCTCTTGGATGTCCCAGTCTCCAGAACAATGAGAAAATCATAGAGAAATAAGAGATGAATAATGTATGGATTATTTGACTCATAGAAATGGAGCAATTGAGAGGGGAGAAGGGTTTGAAATAAACTTTCTCCATTTCATATTTGCATGATGGGATTTGAAGTAGAAGCTTTAGGGTATGGTCAATTTTTGTTGTAAAGAGAAATCTTCAGTATATTTAATTCTATAGAATTTTGATCATTGTATGATACATGTAATTGAGTTTTATTATTTAGAGTAATATTACTTCACAAGGTGCATATTAATTTTATTAGGAAATAGATTGAATTAGGCTAAGCTATAACTATAATTTTTTTGGCCACTTCTATTGACCTTTCATTTATTTCCATCTTTGTTCTTTGGCCTGTGTGGGTCTCCCATCACAGTGACCTCTCTTGCTGCAGAGCACCCGTTCTCGACGCGTGCACTCCAGAGCGCTGGCTCCTTAGTTGGACACATGGGTCCAGCCACTCCATGGCACGTGGGATCCTCCCAGGCCAGGGATCAAACCTGCACACCTTGCACTGCAAGGCAGTGTCCTTACCCACTTGACCACCAGGGAAGCCCTATAATATTTTAAATGAAGGAAAAACAGAGAGATATTCTAAACTTATAAATGTGGGAGGCAAAATGACAATGATATGAATTTGCAGTCTCCATTAACATTTTCCTCAGTTTCATAGTTTTCATCTCCATATAGCTTAATGAATGAAGGAATGAGCTGTGTACCCGCCAGTTGATAGGTTGAGTTCCTAATCCACATGCGACTGTATGTTGAGATAAGACATTTAGGAAGACGTAAAGATCAAATGAGATCATAAGGATGGGATTATACCCCATTAGAATTAATAGTCTTATAAGAAGATGAGAGATTTCTTTGTCTCTCTCTTCCCCATATACACACAAAGCAGGGGTCCTGTGGATACAAGCAGGACAGCAGCAGACTATAAGCCAGGAACAGAGGCCTCAGAAGTGTTTTAAGTCACAGACTGATCAGTAAAAGGAGAGGCCTCAGCAGAAAACCTACTTTGCTGACCTCTTGGATGTCCCAGTCTCCAGAACAATGAGAAGGAAATCTCTATTGTTTAAGTCATCTAGTCTTTAGTACTTTGTTATGGAAGCCACAGCAGTCTAAGACAATGTATAGAGTAAGAATTTTACTAATAGTTACACTTAACAGATACTATACCTGATATGACGAGTGACATTTTTGACTTAAGCTTATATGGTTCCAGGACTAGGACATAAAACCAAGCTGCTTTAAGTTCATCATTTATTTTCTCAGTTAATTCCTAATTAAAGAGTCATTTTAAAGTACACTTATTTAAATACTTTATTTAGTATTTTGAGTAATGGATTGTTCAGTAACACAGACATCACTTTAAAGTCTGTCACCTATAACCGACATAATACAGAGAATTAGCTGCTGAGGCATGCCATAGTAGCTGTCAGAAATAACAGGAAACTACAGCTAAGATTTCAGTTTCTCATAGCATCAGGGAGTGATCTGAAGAACACTTAAAACCACAGAGAACGTCACATTGGTCATCTGCTAAAGTCATTTGTCAAACGAGCAAAAATGGCTTTACCTCCTTCCACCTGTGACACTCCACGCAAATACCTTTTCCTGGCAGGTTTGCACTCCAGTCCAGCTGACTGAGGGGTCTAGAAGATGCACTTCTATGTTCCAGCTCTAGGAACACACAAGAGAGAGCAGTGGGGAAAGCTTGCTTCTTGCCCCTGAAGAAAACGAATCCAGCTCAGTTAAGAAGCATGGGAATTGTCTTCTGTATGCCTATTTGTCATTGTCATGGACTGAGGAAAATTCAAAGACAACTGAGTTCATGCCAGAGTCTGCAGGTCCCCACAGTCTAGGAGATGCACAAGAATAACATCTGTTGATAAATATAATAATGCTATATGGTAATTCTTTACCAGTCATATTATTTACATTACATAATATCACCTCCTTAGGAATACTCATTCTAACACAGGCCTTCTCAAGAAGAAAAGTGACTGTAATTTATTAATCCCTTTCAAATTCTACTCTGACTAGATTTTCTTGTTCAGTTATGTTAACTATCTTCAGGCATATATTTCCTGTAAGTGTCTTCAATATTAGTATAAGCACTATAAATATATTTAAACATAGTCATATCCTTTTATTATCTAAGCTTACTATTAATATAGCTCTTAATAAAAATTAGTTTAACTCAAAGACTAAAATTATAGCTCATTTTAATCTTCAGACATTATCACTGAATTTATATATGACTTGGTTCCAATTTATATTTGATGGAACAATTATAATTTTCAAAATCATATTTTGACAGTACCACAGGATTTGTATACATGGCTGATTAGCATTTTATTCTGGAGAAATCTTTAATATAATATATTTATAAGGGTTCTATTTCAATATAATTATCCCATTCTTATGATAATAAATTAAAGAAAGCCTTTTACAACTTCCTACTACATTTTCATTGGACATTGATGTTTCTATCCTTCTAGCATTAAAAAAAAGCATGAAAAAAGCATATCATTAAATTATATTATTTATGGAACTGAATATTATCACTAGTTTGATAGTAGGCTTTAATGGACTGTGCTAATATTTCTCAGTGTTACATTATTTTGCTTCATTGTAGAGGCAGATAAATAACTCATTCAACAAATACCTTTTCCTGGCAGGTTTGCACTCCAGTCCAGCTGACTGAGGGGTCTAGAAGATGCACTTCTATGTTCCAGCTCTAGGAACACACAAGAGAGAGCAGTGGGGAAAGCTTGCTTCTTGCCCCTGAAGAAAACGAATCCAGCTCAGTTAAGAAGCATGGGAATTGTCTTCTGTATGCCTATTTGTCATTGTCATGGACTGAGGAAAATTCAAAGACAACTGAGTTCATGCCAGAGTCTGCAGGTCCCCACAGTCTAGGAGATGCACAAGAATAACATCTGTTGATAAATATAATAATGCTATATGGTAATTCTTTACCAGTCATATTATTTACATTACATAATATCACCTCCTTAGGAATACTCATTCTAACACAGGCCTTCTCAAGAAGAAAAGTGACTGTAATTTATTAATCCCTTTCAAATTCTACTCTGACTAGATTTTCTTGTTCAGTTATGTTAACTATCTTCAGGCATATATTTCCTGTAAGTGTCTTCAATATTAGTATAAGCACTATAAATATATTTAAACATAGTCATATCCTTTTATTATCTAAGCTTACTATTAATATAGCTCTTAATAAAAATTAGTTTAACTCAAAGACTAAAATTATAGCTCATTTTAATCTTCAGACATTATCACTGAATTTATATATGACTTGGTTCCAATTTATATTTGATGGAACAATTATAATTTTCAAAATCATATTTTGACAGTACCACAGGATTTGTATACATGGCTGATTAGCATTTTATTCTGGAGAAATCTTTAATATAATATATTTATAAGGGTTCTATTTCAATATAATTATCCCATTCTTATGATAATAAATTAAAGAAAGCCTTTTACAACTTCCTACTACATTTTCATTGGACATTGATGTTTCTATCCTTCTAGCATTAAAAAAAAGCATGAAAAAAGCATATCATTAAATTATATTATTTATGGAACTGAATATTATCACTAGTTTGATAGTAGGCTTTAATGGACTGTGCTAATATTTCTCAGTGTTACATTATTTTGCTTCATTGTAGAGGCAGATAAATAACTCATTCAACAAATACTTCCTGAATGTATACTATATGCCAAGAGTTGCAGTTAAGACTAGAAATATTCAATGGTATCCTCATTTAAACATATATTATATATATATATATTTTTTACACAGATATATGTTTTTCAAATTTATCATTTTTTTTTCCTTCTAAGTCATCGTTTATTTTTCATCCATCTTTATTCTTTGGCATGTGTGGGCCTCCCACTGCAGTGACCTCTCTCACTGCAGAGCACTGACTCTGGGTGCATGTGCTCCAGAGCACTGGCTCTTAATTGGACACACTGGCCCAGCCATTCCTCTGCATATGGGATCTTCCCGGGCCAGAGACCAAACCGGTGCCCCTTGCACTGCAAGGTGGACTGTTTACCCACTGGACGACCAGGGAAGCTCCTATGTTATACTTTTTATCCATTGCTTATGAAAAGAAAATTTAAGTAATCATTTTAATAATGTAAAACACATACCATACAAAATTATATGTAAAAGAGAGGACGATACAGTTTTAACAATTTGCTGTACAAAATGAAAAATAAAATTTCTGAATTGCAACTATTGCTAAAAATTGATTTTAAGTTCATACATGCCTCCCTGAATCATACAGCTAATTGCCACATTTTACATATGGTAATGTGTATGTTTCAATGCTACACTCATTTTGTCCCACCTATGACATGACAACCTAGAGGGGTAAGATAGAGTGAGGGGTTAGGAGGGAGGGGACCTATGACTGATTTATGCTGATGTATGACAGAAACCAGCACAACACTGTAAAGAAATTATCCTTCAATTAAAAATTGAAAAAAAAATCACATGTGTCTTTACCTAGAATAGGATCCTATTCAGTATTTATTGTTGTCTTCAAAGTGTATATATTTTGGAGATTTTTAAATCATTCTATCTCAAGAATAATAAACTGATAATTAGATTCTACAATGTAGAGCTCAGTAAATCTCCCTTTCTCCTATGTAGATCAGGTTTTTGGGCATATCATTATTTTAAGACTGAATATCATGGTATCTTTCATTTCAGTGTTACATTATTTGGCTTCATTGTAGAGGCAGATAAATAACTCATTCAACAAATACTTCCTGAATGTATACTATATGCCAAGAGTTGCAGTTAAGACTAGAAATATTCAATGGTATCCTCATTTAAACATATATTATATATATATATATTTTTTACACAGATATATGTTTTTCAAATTTATCATTTTTTTTTCCTTCTAAGTCATCGTTTATTTTTCATCCATCTTTATTCTTTGGCATGTGTGGGCCTCCCACTGCAGTGACCTCTCTCACTGCAGAGCACTGACTCTGGGTGCATGTGCTCCAGAGCACTGGCTCTTAATTGGACACACTGGCCCAGCCATTCCTCTGCATATGGGATCTTCCCGGGCCAGAGACCAAACCGGTGCCCCTTGCACTGCAAGGTGGACTGTTTACCCACTGGACGACCAGGGAAGCTCCTATGTTATACTTTTTATCCATTGCTTATGAAAAGAAAATTTAAGTAATCATTTTAATAATGTAAAACACATACCATACAAAATTATATGTAAAAGAGAGGACGATACAGTTTTAACAATTTGCTGTACAAAATGAAAAATAAAATTTCTGAATTGCAACTATTGCTAAAAATTGATTTTAAGTTCATACATGCCTCCCTGAATCATACAGCTAATTGCCACATTTTACATATGGTAATGTGTATGTTTCAATGCTACACTCATTTTGTCCCACCTATGACATGACAACCTAGAGGGGTAAGATAGAGTGAGGGGTTAGGAGGGAGGGGACCTATGACTGATTTATGCTGATGTATGACAGAAACCAGCACAACACTGTAAAGAAATTATCCTTCAATTAAAAATTGAAAAAAAAATCACATGTGTCTTTACCTAGAATAGGATCCTATTCAGTATTTATTGTTGTCTTCAAAGTGTATATATTTTGGAGATTTTTAAATCATTCTATCTCAAGAATAATAAACTGATAATTAGATTCTACAATGTAGAGCTCAGTAAATCTCCCTTTCTCCTATGTAGATCAGGTTTTTGGCAGTAATTTTAAATCGAGGGTCTTACAAATGTGATATCTTTCTCTTTTCTACTAATACACTTTCCTTCAACAGATAGCTTATAAATGTCTTAAGAACAGGCATTCTGTGTTCAAAATTATTATATTAATTATATTAATTCTAGATCTCAAATAGATCTAGAGGTTTCCTAAGGATAGTACGTAGTCTACATGTTTATTTCTGTTGTTCATAAAAACATAAAGTGATTTCATGTTTATTTCTGTTGTTCATAAAAACATAAAGTGATTTTCTGCAAATTACTTCAGTGTTATATTGCTTTGATACATTCTTAGGAAAATGATCAAGCCTGCTCTAACTATACTTTCAAAAATGCCTTTGATTGCATCATTGATAACAATGAATTAGTAATAACGGTAATAAAAATAATATACAAACATTTACCAAGCTCATACCATGATTCTAGTACTGTGCTTAGGTCCTTGACATCTATTATTTCAAATCAACCACAATTATGCTAGGAATGTACCGTGAACTCCACTTTACAAACTAGTGGAAAAAGAAAATATTATAAAATGTAAAATTACATATCATAGAAATGCAATTCTCAGATTTTAAGGAGACTCATAGTGTCAATTACAAAACTTATATGTGCTTAAGTGTTAGATCCCAACAAAACAATAAAATCCAGAAAGGGCCTTCTTTGTCTTCTTTCAGTTCTTCATTTCAGAAAGAGTGGCAGGGAGAAACGCCCAGAGGACAATCATTTCTGGAGACTGAGCCTCATTTTTTCCAGGTTATTTTTCCTGCTGACCTCTTTCCTGTTTTTCTTCTCCAAAATGTACCTATGACTGATTTATGCTGATGTATGACAGAAACCAGCACAACACTGTAAAGAAATTATCCTTCAATTAAAAATTGAAAAAAAAATCACATGTGTCTTTACCTAGAATAGGATCCTATTCAGTATTTATTGTTGTCTTCAAAGTGTATATATTTTGGAGATTTTTAAATCATTCTATCTCAAGAATAATAAACTGATAATTAGATTCTACAATGTAGAGCTCAGTAAATCTCCCTTTCTCCTATGTAGATCAGGTTTTTGGCAGTAATTTTAAATCGAGGGTCTTACAAATGTGATATCTTTCTCTTTTCTACTAATACACTTTCCTTCAACAGATAGCTTATAAATGTCTTAAGAACAGGCATTCTGTGTTCAAAATTATTATATTAATTATATTAATTCTAGATCTCAAATAGATCTAGAGGTTTCCTAAGGATAGTACGTAGTCTACATGTTTATTTCTGTTGTTCATAAAAACATAAAGTGATTTCATGTTTATTTCTGTTGTTCATAAAAACATAAAGTGATTTTCTGCAAATTACTTCAGTGTTATATTGCTTTGATACATTCTTAGGAAAATGATCAAGCCTGCTCTAACTATACTTTCAAAAATGCCTTTGATTGCATCATTGATAACAATGAATTAGTAATAACGGTAATAAAAATAATATACAAACATTTACCAAGCTCATACCATGATTCTAGTACTGTGCTTAGGTCCTTGACATCTATTATTTCAAATCAACCACAATTATGCTAGGAATGTACCGTGAACTCCACTTTACAAACTAGTGGAAAAAGAAAATATTATAAAATGTAAAATTACATATCATAGAAATGCAATTCTCAGATTTTAAGGAGACTCATAGTGTCAATTACAAAACTTATATGTGCTTAAGTGTTAGATCCCAACAAAACAATAAAATCCAGAAAGGGCCTTCTTTGTCTTCTTTCAGTTCTTCATTTCAGAAAGAGTGGCAGGGAGAAACGCCCAGAGGACAATCATTTCTGGAGACTGAGCCTCATTTTTTCCAGGTTATTTTTCCTGCTGACCTCTTTCCAGTTTTTTTCTTCTCCAAAATGTAGCCAGCCCAAATGATTAGGCATTCGCTTAACACCACTATCACTCTAGGCTTTCCTGAATGTTTATTCCAGACGGATTCCTCAGTTAAATTGCATTAATGACCTTCACTTTATTCTGAAAAAATATCAACAGGTGCAGTTAAACTCTGATACTTAAAATTACAAAATAAACCTATGGCAGAGCTGGAAGATTAATAGTGGTTTGGCCATGATGACATAATGGTGACAGAACAGCTCAACTTGAGTGCTTGGGTAGGATCATTTTCCTAGGGATTTGAAAAAAAAAAAACCCTCTTTTCTGTAATTTTAAGCTGAAAATAAATTTCGGCTGAATCAGTAGAGCCATTCATCATCCAATTAACCACCCCCCCCCCCAAGTTAATTCTGTTCTCCTTACAGAAATACTGATTTCAGAAAGATATTAAAGATAATTACTATCCAAATTTTAAGAAATCATTTTTCCCCAAACTTCTTTCCCATGGCTCTAGTGAATGGCACCATGGTCCCTCCAAGTTGTGCAAACAAGAAATGTTGTCATCATTGTTTATGAAATGTTGCTATCCTTCGCCACCTCTGCCCTGTAACCATTCATCAGCAAATCCTATAAATTTTATCTCTGACACTTTTACCAAATCCATGTAGTTTTTTTCCATTTCCCCTCAACCTTTAGTCTACAGCTACCACTATTTCTTCTCTGGACTACTTCTAGAAACTTCTCAGGGACTTATCTATATTTAGTGTTGCATCATACTCAAATCCTACAATGCAAAGATAAAGTTGCATGTACTCTTTCTCAGTGGACAACTATCTTATAAATTTAAAATTACATATCATAGAAATGCAATTCTCAGAATTTTAAAAGGAAAAAAAAAAAACTTCATAGTGTTCCAATTTTAAACCAAAACCTTATATGTGCTTAAGTGTTAGATCCCAACAAAACAATAAAATCCAGAAAGGGCCTTCTTTGTCTTCTTTCAGTTCTTCATTTCAGAAAGAGTGGCAGGGAGAAACGCCCAGAGGACAATCATTTCTGGAGACTGAGCCTCATTTTTTCCAGGTTATTTTTCCTGCTGACCTCTTTCCAGTTTTTTTCTTCTCCAAAATGTAGCCAGCCCAAATGATTAGGCATTCGCTTAACACCACTATCACTCTAGGCTTTCCTGAATGTTTATTCCAGACGGATTCCTCAGTTAAATTGCATTAATGACCTTCACTTTATTCTGAAAAAATATCAACAGGTGCAGTTAAACTCTGATACTTAAAATTACAAAATAAACCTATGGCAGAGCTGGAAGATTAATAGTGGTTTGGCCATGATGACATAATGGTGACAGAACAGCTCAACTTGAGTGCTTGGGTAGGATCATTTTCCTAGGGATTTGAAAAAAAAAAAAACCCTCTTTTCTGTAATTTTTAAGCTGAAAATAAATTTCGGCTGAATCAGTAGAGCCATTCATCATCCAATTAACCACCCCCCCCCCCAAGTTAATTCTGTTCTCCTTACAGAAATACTGATTTCAGAAAGATATTAAAGATAATTACTATCCAAATTTTAAGAAATCATTTTTCCCCAAACTTCTTTCCCATGGCTCTAGTGAATGGCACCATGGTCCCTCCAAGTTGTGCAAACAAGAAATGTTGTCATCATTGTTTATGAAATGTTGCTATCCTTC
The DNA here is from genome assembly GCA_022376925.1 of Tragulus kanchil. NCBI lineage: Eukaryota > Metazoa > Chordata > Mammalia > Artiodactyla > Tragulidae > Tragulus > Tragulus kanchil. The sequence continues at coordinate 203,101,518 of JAIOJX010000026.1, forward strand.
GCCACCTCTGCCCTGTAACCATTCATCAGCAAATCCTATAAATTTTATCTCTGACACTTTTACCAAATCCATGTAGTTTTTTTCCATTTCCCCTCAACCTTTAGTCTACAGCTACCACTATTTCTTCTCTGGACTACTTCTAGAAACTTCTCAGGGACTTATCTATATTTAGTGTTGCATCATACTCAAATCCTACAATGCAAAGATAAAGTTGCATGTACTCTTTCTCACTGATTGGTTTACCATAGTTCTAAAATATTAATTCTCACCGGAGTCCTTTATAGAATATTTTAGAAATATGAATGGAAATATTTTCTTTTGAGTCCATGGCAGACTGCATTTTCAAACAGTGATACTATCATTCCTTATAGCCTTCCTACAACATGACTTTGACATTTAATCACATCAAAAAGTGCAAGAAAGTTTCCTCTCTTTGAATCGAAGTGACTTAGTAACCACAACCACAGAGTGAGTGAGTGATATTATGAGACTTCAAAGGTTAACTTATAAAAGGAGATACAACATCCACTTAGCTTTCTTGGAATAATCTTGGAACCTAGCTACCATGTTTTGAGAAAGCTGCAGCCAAAGAGAGACGTCACTTGGACATGTTCTACTCAACAGTTCCAGCTGAATTCTCACCTTCATTCAAACTCAAGCACTAGATGTTTGTAAGCAAACGTTCAGCTGATTCAAGTCTCCAGTCATTGAGTCACTTTTAGCTCTCAAGTCTTTCTTTCTTTTTTTTTTTTTTTTTAAAGATTTATTTATTTATTTATTTTGGGCAGGGGTCAGATTGGGGAGGGAGGGGAGCAGGCGGGCCACTTCTATTTGTCTTTCATTTCTCTATTTTCATCCGTCTTTGTTCTTTGGCTTTTCGCTGAATCAGTAGAGCCATTCATCATCCAATTAACCACCCCCCCCCCCAAGTTAATTCTGTTCTCCTTACAGAAATACTGATTTCAGAAAGATATTAAAGATAATTACTATCCAAATTTTAAGAAATCATTTTTCCCCAAACTTCTTTCCCATGGCTCTAGTGAATGGCACCATGGTCCCTCCAAGTTGTGCAAACAAGAAATGTTGTCATCATTGTTTATGAAATGTTGCTATCCTTCGCCACCTCTGCCCTGTAACCATTCATCAGCAAATCCTATAAATTTTATCTCTGACACTTTTACCAAATCCATGTAGTTTTTTTCCATTTCCCCTCAACCTTTAGTCTACAGCTACCACTATTTCTTCTCTGGACTACTTCTAGAAACTTCTCAGGGACTTATCTATATTTAGTGTTGCATCATACTCAAATCCTACAATGCAAAGATAAAGTTGCATGTACTCTTTCTCACTGATTGGTTTACCATAGTTCTAAAATATTAATTCTCACCGGAGTCTTTTATAGAATATTTTAGAAATATGAATGGAAATATTTTCTTTTGAGTCCATGGCAGACTGCATTTTCAAACAGTGATACTATCATTCCTTATAGCCTTCCTACAACATGACTTTGACATTTAATCACATCAAAAAGTGCAAGAAAGTTTCCTCTCTTTGAATCGAAGTGACTTAGTAACCACAACCACAGAGTGAGTGAGTGATATTATGAGACTTCAAAGGTTAACTTATAAAAGGAGATACAACATCCACTTAGCTTTCTTGGAATAATCTTGGAACCTAGCTACCATGTTTTGAGAAAGCTGCAGCCAAAGAGAGACGTCACTTGGACATGTTCTACTCAACAGTTCCAGCTGAATTCTCACCTTCATTCAAACTCAAGCACTAGATGTTTGTAAGCAAACGTTCAGCTGATTCAAGTCTCCAGTCATTGAGTCACTTTTAGCTCTCAAGTCTTTCTTTCTTTCTTTTTTTTTTTTTTAAAGATTTATTTATTTATTTATTTTGGGCAGGGGTCGGATTGGGGAGGGAGGGGAGCAGGCGGGCCACTTCTATTTGTCTTTCATTTCTCTATTTTCATCCGTCTTTGTTCTTTGGCTCCTGTGGGCCTCCCATCGCGGTGGTGTCTGTTGCTGCAGAGTGCCGGCTCTGGGCGCATGCGCTCCAGAGCTCCGGCTCGGCAATTGGACACATCAGTCCAGCCGCTCCGCGGCACGTGGGATGTTCCCAGGCCAGGGACCGGCGCCCCTTGCACTGCAAGGCGGTGTCCTTACCCACTGAACCACCAGGGGAAGCCCTCGAGTCTTTCTAAATGAGACTTTAGACATTGTGACACTGCCATCTCTGCTTTGCTCTTTCTGAATTCTTTTCACTTTTTTGCGAGTATAACAATACAGTTATTTTATGCTACCAAATTTGAGGTTGTTTGTTATCCAGCAATAGTAATTGGTACACTGTTTGAATTTATATGTTGAATTCAACACAATTTTATCAATTTTTTAAAATTTACTTTTATATTACTATAAGGGCATTATTGATATTTTAAAAAAGTATGTGTTTATGTAGCTGTATTAGTCAGTGTTACCCAGAAAAACAGAACCAATAGGATGTATTTGTGTCTACATCTGTATCTATCTCTCTAGATTTACTTTAAGGAATTGGCTCATATGACCATGGGTGCTGAAAGACCAGAAATCTACAGGGCAGACTCAGGGAACAGATGACCTTGTAGTCTTGAGTCTACTGGCAGTTTAGAGGCAGCAATCCTTCCTTTTCTGGTGAAGCTAACTTTTTTTTGTCTTGAGGCTTTCAACTGACTGGATGAGATCAGCCACACTGTGGAAGGCAATCTGCTTTACTCAAAATCTACTGATTTTATTTAAAATCTACTGATTTTAAATCTTTAAAATCTACTGACTGGATTTAAATGTTAACCACATCTAAAAAGAAATAAAAGCCATCTAAGCTGGAAAGGGTCAGGAGAATCTCCACATTCCTCTCTTGGCCCAACCCCAGGAGTGGAACAGCCATGGAAGCAGACAGTTGAATCCCCAGTGGAAAATCCTTTTCTAGATAAAAGAAATGGGTAAAAGAAGTCCCTATTCTGATTCTAAAATTTGCATGGAAAGAGAAAGAGCTAGAATTGCCAAAACAGTCTTGGAAAAGAAGGGAAAAAAATGAGAGAACTCTGAATTCTTGATTTTAAAAGTTACTGTTAGTAGACAGTGAGCAAGGCAGTGTGGTATTTGTGAAAGAATACATATTTTTACTGTGTGTAAACTAAAAATAAACCATAAAAATGACAAAATTATTCTATGACAGCCATTTTATATGGTACATTCTAATATACAAAATAACGATTTAGTCAAATAGTATAACATCACAATATTGGAAGACCAGAAGGAGACATGTCTGTGTTGTAGATGACAGTTAAAGAGTTAAGTCCTGATCTTTAATTGTAGGTAGTCAATAGATAATTTCCAGTATCAAATTACTAGGAAGCATCATTTTAGAGCATGCTATTTAAAAATGTGGAGCTATACAACAGAAGAAATGGTGGAGAACTGGAGTGGTTGTTTCTATGCAGTGGGATCTTGGGGTGGGGAGACAGACAAGAATTGTTGGATAATATATTGCATGTATGACTTATGGTATCATTATATGCAATTGTTCTCGGTTATGTAATATATAATAAGTAGTATTTAAAAAGGTAGGAACTATTCTGAACTAGGGAAAGAGTCAGTGCAAAGACCAGCTCTGTGTAAATAGGAGCTCTTCACCTGGAGGTAACAGTGGGTATGGTGAGTTCTGGGGAGGGTAAAAAGCATGAGCGGTCTCAAGCAGGGAACTGTGTTAGTGCCAGAAGGACAAGGCATTGGATCCACTCTGAATGCCAGGGTGGGAACTTTGGACTTAGAAGTCGGGAGATTTTGAGCCCAAGATGAGAAGGAGCTGTGACCTGGGATAAATTGCTTATCTTCCTGGATCTCTGTTTTACCACTGTAAAAATAAGTATCTTAACCATCTTTAGGGGCACTTCAAATTCTACAATGAAACTAAAATTCCAGGATGACTAATTTGGGGCACTGAGAATGAAGGAGACACAAGCAGATGGTCCAGTTTGGAGACATTACAGTTATTTGTTTTGGAGGCCCAGGAGAAAATACTAGGCATTTATTTTGTGAAAGAAATGAAAGATAGCAGTAGTCTATAAGACATCTTTTCTCAACCTCTTTGGTCTTAGGAGTGATAAATATTTTTTTAATTATTAAGAAAAGAGCTTTTGTTTATTTGGGTTACATTGATCCATATTTACTCTATTAGATTAAAAGCACACATGTACACAATCCCACATAATTTTGCCTTCCATTTTAGAGGAGTCTGAGGCTCCCCTTGTGGCCCACCTGTAGATTACAGCTTGAAGGCATTTAGTTATGAGTTTGAGGTTAAAATAAATGTACAAGTCAGATCTGATTTTGCCAGAAATTTTTGAATCAGTTCTAGAAAACAAACTACCCAACATTGGGTTTATGTTCCTGAGCCAAAATATTCTTTGGTCTAAATCATGCTGCTGGACTAGATGGCCTTTAAAAATCCCTTCAGACCTAAGATTGTATTATTCTATGATTCATCCTCATTGGCTTGTTAGACTATTCTGATTTCATTTCTTTGTTGCACCATCCTTACTTCACTAGGGTTATGTCCAATTGGCCTCATGTTTATTCCCCAGAAACTGTAGTCATAAATTTATCTTCCAATTTCCTTTGCTTAATTTGGAAAATGTCGAGTGAATTAAAAAGTCTATTTCCAGGGAATAAAAAGCAATGGCAAGTAGCTTATTTATTATACACACACATACTTCTTATGACAAGGAACAAGAGAGGAAGTGTTTTTTGGCCAAAGCACTGCATTTTTACAATTCAGGATCCTTTTTAGCTAGTAAATTCCATTATTCTTTCCTACATAACTTTTCCAATAGAGGAGTTTCATTTAAAAGAGAGAAAAAAAAAACAAACTGTGTTAGTGCCAGAAGGACAAGGCATTGGATCCACTCTGAATGCCAGGGTGGGAACTTTGGACTTAGAAGTCGGGAGATTTTGAGCCCAAGATGAGAAGGAGCTGTGACCTGGGATAAATTGCTTATCTTCCTGGATCTCTGTTTTACCACTGTAAAAATAAGTATCTTAACCATCTTTAGGGGCACTTCAAATTCTACAATGAAACTAAAATTCCAGGATGACTAATTTGGGGCACTGAGAATGAAGGAGACACAAGCAGATGGTCCAGTTTGGAGACATTACAGTTATTTGTTTTGGAGGCCCAGGAGAAAATACTAGGCATTTATTTTGTGAAAGAAATGAAAGATAGCAGTAGTCTATAAGACATCTTTTCTCAACCTCTTTGGTCTTAGGAGTGATAAATATTTTTTTAATTATTAAGAAAAGAGCTTTTGTTTATTTGGGTTACATTGATCCATATTTACTCTATTAGATTAAAAGCACACATGTACACAATCCCACATAATTTTGCCTTCCATTTTAGAGGAGTCTGAGGCTCCCCTTGTGGCCCACCTGTAGATTACAGCTTGAAGGCATTTAGTTATGAGTTTGAGGTTAAAATAAATGTACAAGTCAGATCTGATTTTGCCAGAAATTTTTGAATCAGTTCTAGAAAACAAACTACCCAACATTGGGTTTATGTTCCTGAGCCAAAATATTCTTTGGTCTAAATCATGCTGCTGGACTAGATGGCCTTTAAAAATCCCTTCAGACCTAAGATTGTATTATTCTATGATTCATCCTCATTGGCTTGTTAGACTATTCTGATTTCATTTCTTTGTTGCACCATCCTTACTTCACTAGGGTTATGTCCAATTGGCCTCATGTTTATTCCCCAGAAACTGTAGTCATAAATTTATCTTCCAATTTCCTTTGCTTAATTTGGAAAATGTCGAGTGAATTAAAAAGTCTATTTCCAGGGAATAAAAAGCAATGGCAAGTAGCTTATTTATTATACACACACATACTTCTTATGACAAGGAACAAGAGAGGAAGTGTTTTTTGGCCAAAGCACTGCATTTTTACAATTCAGGATCCTTTTTAGCTAGTAAATTCCATTATTCTTTCCTACATAACTTTTCCAATAGAGGAGTTTCATTTAAAAGAGAGAAGAAAACATCTTTATCCAAGTGTACATAACAAATGAACAAAGTCTTCCTTGCTTGGGAAAGGTTACAGGACCCTAAATCAGCATGCACAGATATTTTCAGAAATTCCAAAAGCAAACTGTGACCTTGAACATACCATGTATTTTCCAGGACTTCAGAAAAAATTTGGAGACAGAGTACTCACTAAACTTCAAATTTGTAGTTATGTAACTTGAAACAGCCAGCTGATCACTAGGAAATGCAGTCCTAAATAAGAATTTTCCAAATATAGAAATGTTTGAACAGAAAAAGTGCAGGCTTTATTTTAAATTTTCAAGCTTATTAGAGACAGAATTCAAATCTCTGAAGAGGCTGACAGGGAGAATTTGTTGGTTTCCTGAGAAGAAAATTAAATTCATATAAATGAATAACAAACCTGATTCTCTGCCTAAATTTTCTCAATGTGAGATTAGGCTTAGCTTCAAGATTAAGTCAACTAATTGGTTTGTTTTCAATTGGCTTTTGCCTTGTCCTCTTCCTATTTTTGTACCATTTGTTTGGTCATTAAGTCTTGTCTGACTCTTTTGCGACCCCATGGGCCACCAGTCTCCTCTGTCTATGAGATTTTCCAGGCAGGAATACTGGAGTAGGCTGCCATTTCCTACTCCAGTCTATCTGCCTGACCCAGGGATCAAACCTGCATCTCCTACGTTGGCAGGAGGTTTCTTTGCCACTGAACCAATTGGGAACTCTCTTTCTTAACAAACTTGAAATACCTGCCATGCGATGCTCCTGGTGAAATATCCCTTTGCTACCTAGACTGGAAGGTTATCTCTCTCCCATCAGCACAGAGCAGGTCAAGGGCTTTTGTGAGTCGATGCCTGTTTCTGATGGTAACACAAATACTCTCATGGCAGTAAGAAGAGCCACTGGCCTACAACCCTGCATCTCCCCTCCCACACACACCTTACCCCCTTCACACAAAATGCAAAGCTAAGTGTTCCCAAGGGCAGTCATCGGTCTAGGAGCATCCAGCTCTGAGCCATCAATACGTGAGCAATGGGGATGCCCAGATCAAATATCACCTGTCTTATATTTTGTCTATCATTGCTGCAAAGGGTGAGGGTGCCCAAGCATTAGCCATTTTTCCACATGATAGGGAGCTTTGGGGTGATTCATGAGAGAAGGAGAAGAAGAAGATGTTGTCCCTCTGACCTGATTGTCCATGCTTTCTTCTCTGAAAAGTGATGCCAGATCCCACTCCTAAGCAACGACTGAACTGACAGACGTGAATAAAGCATAATAAAAACAGAAGAAATGTACTCAAACATGCAAGCTTGATAGCTAGGAATACATTTCTTAACCAGAATAGCATTAATTAGCTCATGGTCTCAAATGAGGAACGTTTCTGTCTCCCCAGCAAAATAAATAGCCTGCCAAAAATACCAGGCGTTGAGAGAGGGTGGATCCAGGGGAATTCACTGATTGCTGGCAAAGTAGAATCATCCCTTTGGCCCTGTCATGTGAAGTGAGACATGCAGACAACCAGCCATGCACAAGCATGTTCAGAGCAGTTCTGTTCGGACTGCTAACAAAACAGAAACAACCCAAATGTCAACAGGAATACAAATAAACAAGCTCTGGTCTAGTCATATAAAAGCCTTGTATATAGCAGGAAACATCAATCATCTCCATTCCAGAGTCACAAAGAGGAACCTTAGAAACAGTGATAACTGATACAAAGGCAAGTTCCAGAACACTGTAAAGTGGAATTGTGTATCTGTGGTTTTGCATCCACAGAATCAACTAGCCATGGATGGATAATTTGATTAAACCTGCAGATGCCAAATCTGCAGTTATGAAGGACTGACTGTACATTGTATGATGTCGTTTTTACAAAACTCAGTAACTAAACACTATGTTGGTTAAGCATACAGACATATGTGATAGAATTATTTTAAAAAGTAAAGTGAATGAAAAACATACAATGTTGGATACTGGTGATTTGGGGTGGGGTAGGGGAAGCAGAGGTTTAAGACCAGGAAGGAGCATGGGAGCAGAGGTCAATTATCAGTAAGGTTGCAATTCTTGGATTGCAGCTGCTTTATAAATTAGAAAGAGATAAAGGAGAAAGAATTGACAGGTTATCCTCTTTCATTTTTTTCTTGCTCCTAATCAAGAAAAAAATTAATGAATAGCCGAAAGTCCCAGAGAGGGCCTCATGGTTGTAAAAGCTGTGGTTGTGGCTCTCTAGAACCTGTTGTCAACACAACACTTTCTTCACAGGAAGTGTTCACAGTAAAGCTCACTATCAACTCCAAACACAGAGTCCTCCCATCCAACAGCACATGGGAGGCTTTTTGGCTGCCATAAGCTGCCCCCAGAGAATCTACTCATTCCGTGTGCTTGTCGACTGTGTCATAGCTCTGCTCAAGTCTCCACAAGATAAGCTCTTCAAGGCAGAACATTTCCAGCTGTTGTGGTCAGACAGCAGCAGGTTCTTATCTGAGGACAGCAGGGCCATGTGGCACACCGCAGCTGGGGCAGTGTCGGGGAAGCATGTGGTCTCTGTACACAGTAGCAAGGTCCAATAGACAGCAATTAGCACCAAGAGAATGAAGATGAACGGGACATATACATAACCTTCATAAAAATGTCACAGTGAAAATGACTCACAAACCATATGGATCCAGGCCGGGCTCTCCCAGGGATGGCCTTTTATGTTACACTAGTCCAAGGGATGGCTCTTAAAAAGAGATTTTTTTTTTCTCACTACTGTGTCTTTCTGACCAGTCCTACCAAAACAAGTAAAGAAGTAGGCTGCCTCTGTGATGTTGAATGAAACAATCTTGCCATTTTGTGGCTTTCTCCACTCCTAGTTTTTGGACCAGCCTTCTCATCTGGGAATGTTGATACGTAGTCAAATAGAAAGCTTCTTCTGGTTCTGTTTTCTCTTTTACATTTAGTGATATTGTTCTGAACCTAGGGGTATTTCAGATTTGTCCTCATTCATTTTCAAAAGACGTATATGTACATTTTTTGTTGTTGTTCTTAGCAAAGAAATAAACCCTTACTAGCTGATTTAAGCTGAAAAAGAAATTCTTCAAAAAACTTTTTATGTCACTTGCAGGAAGGCTGCAGAATCAGTCCCAAGAAACAGGCAGGCACGAATGAAAAGACTGAGGAAAACCAATAGCCTGCATCCATGCACAGTAATGGTCCAGAGATCAGTACTGCTACTGCCTGTGACCACAGGCTCTTGGGACGCTGGACACACTGGCTTCACTGGTGCTGCCGCCATACATGACCCACCCTGGGAAAATGAGCAGATGACCACAAGATGAAAAGTCACTCTACTTTATGTCCTTGAGATATCGACCTCTTTTTAATCATTTTCATTCTTTTTAAATTTTTATCAGAGTATTTCTACTTTACAATGCTATATTAGTTTCTGCTGTACAGCAAAGTGAATCAGCTACACAGATAAATCATATACATATATTCCTCCCTTTAGATTTCTGTGCCACAGGGCATTGAATAAAATTTCCTGTGTGAGACATCAACTTATCATTCAAAGACCAGAGCACCTAATAGGTGCCTGATGGCAGTTGGGATGTTTGAGATGTGAGGACAGCAGGGCCATGTGGCACACCGCAGCTGGGGCAGTGTCGGGGAAGCATGTGGTCTCTGTACACAGTAGCAAGGTCCAATAGACAGCAATTAGCACCAAGAGAATGAAGATGAACGGGACATATACATAACCTTCATAAAAATGTCACAGTGAAAATGACTCACAAACCATATGGATCCAGGCCGGGCTCTCCCAGGGATGGCCTTTTATGTTACACTAGTCCAAGGGATGGCTCTTAAAAAGAGATTTTTTTTTTCTCACTACTGTGTCTTTCTGACCAGTCCTACCAAAACAAGTAAAGAAGTAGGCTGCCTCTGTGATGTTGAATGAAACAATCTTGCCATTTTGTGGCTTTCTCCACTCCTAGTTTTTGGACCAGCCTTCTCATCTGGGAATGTTGATACGTAGTCAAATAGAAAGCTTCTTCTGGTTCTGTTTTCTCTTTTACATTTAGTGATATTGTTCTGAACCTAGGGGTATTTCAGATTTGTCCTCATTCATTTTCAAAAGACGTATATGTACATTTTTTGTTGTTGTTCTTAGCAAAGAAATAAACCCTTACTAGCTGATTTAAGCTGAAAAAGAAATTCTTCAAAAAACTTTTTATGTCACTTGCAGGAAGGCTGCAGAATCAGTCCCAAGAAACAGGCAGGCACGAATGAAAAGACTGAGGAAAACCAATAGCCTGCATCCATGCACAGTAATGGTCCAGAGATCAGTACTGCTACTGCCTGTGACCACAGGCTCTTGGGACGCTGGACACACTGGCTTCACTGGTGCTGCCGCCATACATGACCCACCCTGGGAAAATGAGCAGATGACCACAAGATGAAAAGTCACTCTACTTTATGTCCTTGAGATATCGACCTCTTTTTAATCATTTTCATTCTTTTTAAATTTTTATCAGAGTATTTCTACTTTACAATGCTATATTAGTTTCTGCTGTACAGCAAAGTGAATCAGCTACACAGATAAATCATATACATATATTCCTCCCTTTTTAGATTTCTGTGCCACAGGGCATTGAATAAAATTTCCTGTGTGAGACATCAACTTATCATTCAAAGACCAGAGCACCTAATAGGTGCCTGATGGCAGTTGGGATGTTTGAGATGTATCACCAAAGACAAACAAATGCTTCCCTCCTCTTAGAATTTATATTCTAGCAGAGTTGGGGTAGGGTGCAGCACCTAGAGAAAACCATACATATAAAGTAAAGGAGTAAATTCTGTAAATTTATATTAGGTGATAAAGTGCTTTAGGAAAACAGTTGTGTAGAGTAAGGGGAATAAGAAGGTGGGAGGGGTGTTTGCAGGTGGCAATTCTGAATGGAGCACTCAGGGAGTCCTCATAGAAAGAGTACCATTCCAGCAAAGAGTGCAGGAGCACAGGGACTAGAGATCTTGTGGCCACTGTGGAAAATACAGTCTGGCATGTGGACCATGAACTTCACAGGACACAGTGAAATCGCTTGTGGCACTGGAGAGGTAAGAGAGGGAGACAGTACAGACTATGTGCCTAGCATCATGGGGAATAAAAGCAGGAGAAAAAAGGTTAACTGTGAACCAAGTGAGAGATCAAAACAGGAATAAAGGGTTCAACGAGAGTATTCTTGGTTGAGTTCAAGGCAGACCATGTGCAAAAGGGGACTGGGAGCAGGTGAGTACCTACAGCTCCTTATCAACAGAGGTGAGGAAATATGGGGGAGCTAGGTCTTAGTCTCATGTTGTGGGTCCTTCCCTCCCCCCTAAATGGTGGTAGGAGGCTTGGGAGGAGAAGGGGTCACAGATTCAGTGCATTTAATGGAGGAGATAGAGCCTCCAAAAAAAGAAAATACATAATGAAGTGGCAGGTCACAGTGTTACAGAAAATAGTTCAACAGATGTAATGATTGGAAGGCTCATATCCAGAGTACATCCTAAGTTGATTAGAAAATAAAAGACAGACAACCCAATAGAAAAGTAGGCAAGAGACTTCAACATGTACTTTACAAAGCAGGATGTCAAAAATTTCAACGAACATGTAAAAAGGTGCTCAACTTCATCAGTTATCAAAGCAATGCAAGTTACTACCACAATGAATACAACATTACCCAGTCAGAATGACTAACATTAAGGAGATAACAGTTAAGTATGGGTCAGGATGCAGAGCCGCTGGGATGTTCATATACTGCCAGCCAGATGGACATAGATACAAACACTTATGAATTTGGGGGATTCTATACTAGAGTTATATATATTCTTTATACTAAATTTATATATCATATATCCTGTTACCCAGCAATTTCACTTCTAGTTGTGTATCTATCAGAAATGAGACCATGTGTTCAGCAAAAGATACAGCTCCAAACTGAAAGATACTCAAATATTCATCAACAGTTAACATGTATAAAGTATGGCAATCACACGATGGAATATTATTCAGCCATGGTAATGAATGATAAGTGGAACAACATGAATGTATTTCACAAGCATAGAAATGAACAAGAGAAGCCAGACTCACAAAAATGTGTACTATGCTATTATTTGTATGAAAGTCAGAAACAGGCAAAACTAATTCATAATTTTGAAACTCACAACAGTGATTATTTTCGGTAGGGAGAGTGGGAGCAGTCATTTGAATGTGTAGGATGAAGATTCCTGGAACCTTGATAAAGTTCTATTTATTTTTTAAATTTATTTATTTTAATTTGGAGGAGAATTTTTTTACAATGTTGTGTTGGTTTCTGCCATACATCAACATGTACCTGCCATAAGTATACACACATCCCCTCCCTCTTGAACCTCCCTCGCAACTCCCACCCTCTAGGTTGTCACAGAGCACAGGGCTGAGCTCCCTGTATCATACAGCAAATTCTCACTGGCTATCTATTTTACATTTGGTAATGTATATGCTTCAATGCTATTCTCTCTATTTGCCCCACTGTCTCTTTTCCCAGATTCTATTTCTTGATGTGTGTGGTCTCACATCAATAGTTACATTTAGTTGGTGATGACATATCAAGCTGTACTCTTAGGATGTTTGCACTTTGTTGTATGTATGGTAGGCTTCATTAAAACATTTTAAAACCTTTTTTCTTTGATAAAAAGGTGTTGTTTAGCATTAGAGATAATGTTATTTGTGATAGCCTCTCTTCATTTCTGTGTGAAATGGGATCATGAAAAGCACTTTTTCTCATGTGAACGGTCTTTGATAACATTAAGGAGATAACAGTTAAGTATGGGTCAGGATGCAGAGCCGCTGGGATGTTCATATACTGCCAGCCAGATGGACATAGATACAAACACTTATGAATTTGGGGGATTCTATACTAGAGTTATATATATTCTTTATACTAAATTTATATATCATATATCCTGTTACCCAGCAATTTCACTTCTAGTTGTGTATCTATCAGAAATGAGACCATGTGTTCAGCAAAAGATACAGCTCCAAACTGAAAGATACTCAAATATTCATCAACAGTTAACATGTATAAAGTATGGCAATCACACGATGGAATATTATTCAGCCATGGTAATGAATGATAAGTGGAACAACATGAATGTATTTCACAAGCATAGAAATGAACAAGAGAAGCCAGACTCACAAAAATGTGTACTATGCTATTATTTGTATGAAAGTCAGAAACAGGCAAAACTAATTCATAATTTTGAAACTCACAACAGTGATTATTTTCGGTAGGGAGAGTGGGAGCAGTCATTTGAATGTGTAGGATGAAGATTCCTGGAACCTTGATAAAGTTCTATTTATTTTTTAAATTTATTTATTTTAATTTGGAGGAGAATTTTTTTACAATGTTGTGTTGGTTTCTGCCATACATCAACATGTACCTGCCATAAGTATACACACATCCCCTCCCTCTTGAACCTCCCTCGCAACTCCCACCCTCTAGGTTGTCACAGAGCACAGGGCTGAGCTCCCTGTATCATACAGCAAATTCTCACTGGCTATCTATTTTACATTTGGTAATGTATATGCTTCAATGCTATTCTCTCTATTTGCCCCACTGTCTCTTTTCCCAGATTCTATTTCTTGATGTGTGTGGTCTCACATCAATAGTTACATTTAGTTGGTGATGACATATCAAGCTGTACTCTTAGGATGTTTGCACTTTGTTGTATGTATGGTAGGCTTCATTAAAACATTTTAAAACCTTTTTTCTTTGATAAAAAGGTGTTGTTTAGCATTAGAGATAATGTTATTTGTGATAGCCTCTCTTCATTTCTGTGTGAAATGGGATCATAAGCATTCTTTCCAATATGTACACACTTTTCTCTCTAATATTTTATTTATGAGAAAATTTTATTATTTTCTTTTGTGCCTCAGGTTGATACTGATGTGAAGCAGTGTCTTTTCCTTGATTTCTTTCTAAAATACTCACAGAAAACCAGTGTAGGTCACAGACATTTACTTACTTTAGGGGGAAAATGAGGCAAAGCAAGGGGCTTATGCAGAAGATCAGAAGATTTAAATATAAAGTTCTTTTAAATGTGTTGCCATTATCCTGACCTTTTCCTCCCCCTACACAATCTCCTGCTGGAAAAGTTTCACTGCTTATCTCCTCTTCTTGGACTCCAATACCCATCACATTTCTTCTCTTTGCTAATCTAATGTTTTTGGTTGATTTTTTTTTTCTTCTTTTCTAGCTAGCTTGTTGAAATCGCCCATATAATTTTTTAAGGATCACTTTATCTTATACATAGTTTTATGAGCCATATGCTGAAAGCCCATTTCTCATATCAAGCATGTCTCATCAGAATGGCCAAGCCAAAATAGTCCTCCCCACAAGGATATGAGCTTATTACTCTCCTGCAGGCTACGTCCTGCTGCTGGGCCATAAACTGATGCTCACTCTTCACTATCCTTGATCCCTACACTGTCTTATTTATACTTATTTTCCTTACCATGGAGGTCCTGGTGCACGGTCCACATTTAACATGGTATCTTTTTTCTTTATACCAAGATATGATTGATATATAAATTATATTAGTTTCAAGTGATGTTGTACAACATTTTATCTTCTAATTTAAAAATAGTGACAACGCAAGACCATACAGCAGCAACAGAATTGTTTTACTGCTCTTGTTGGTTATTTTCCTCTGAGAACTAATTTATTTCTGGAACACTTTGTCACCTTCCTGCAATTTATTGCCAAACCAATATCTTCATGCATATCCATTAATTTTGCCAAATAATCACTACATTTGTAGTTTCCTGATGAGCCTTATTGCTTGCACTTCTGGTTGTTATAAAAATTTCATTATATCTAAAACCCACTTGATATATTCTGCGTATCTGTGACACTATCACTCACAGTATTGATGATGTCATGCTAACTGTAGAGGATGAACAGACAGTGGAAAGTTAGCTAAATGATCATTAAGACTGACAAATGGCTCAGGGGAGAGAGTAAACTCAAAATTTTAGAGGGTCGATCACATTGATGAAGTTTTTAAGGGTCTAATGATCTGGGCTATACTGAAACAAACTTTATAAGGTAAAGCACAAGTTGCTACTTTTTTCAGCCCTTCTCATTAAGAAAGAAGCTCAATCACTTTGCTGTACACCTGAAACTCACACAATATTGTAAATCAATTATACTCCTATGAAATTAAAATTAAAAAAGAAAGAAGGTATAAATTCTTTGTAGGCCTTTGGAGAAGGCAATATATACTACTCTTGAGAATAAGGCTCTGCCTCACAAAAGGCTCCCAGGGTTGAGTGGTACCCAGAATAAGGGAAAATTGTGCATCAGATCCAGTTTCAGTGATAGCTGCCTAGCACTTGGACCATGTGCCTCAAGATCTGAAAGGGCTAGAGGTATCCATGGTGATTAAGTATGGGAAGCAGAATGCCTATCGAATTCTATCAGAAAAGTCCTGGTTCAGACTTCAGAATTCTAGAGCAAAGACATGGGTGCTTTCGCAGAGAACTAAGCATTTGGTGTTTTAAAATAGTTCCTGGTGTGCTCTTGTGGGCTGGTAGAGGTTGACTTTGGAACTTGAAGTGACCATGCTGCAGGGAAGGGCTCATAGAAACCCTAGATGGAGCACAGTCCCTTGAGATACCAGAGGGTTTTCTGGCAGTATGTCCATTACATAAGATCCTTTTCATGCTGGAGGAGGAAGTGAGGTCCCAGTCAGAACCAGCACTTAGTGTAGATGTGGGTTTACGTTATAGAAACCTTGTCTCAATCCATTTTTATGGTATGCCCTATAACAGTGACACAGATGAAGGTACTAAGTTTGTGATAAGAGAAAAGTGGCTTCAAACTATAAACTTTATTGCTGAGAAACAGCTCAGCTAATGCACCAAGGAAGACAGTCTTAGTTGTCCCATTAGACAAGCGACCTAGACAAGCTGAGGCACTGGCACAAGATGAAAGAATTCTAGCAGAGTGAGATGTTAAGTAAAAGTTTCAGTATCAGCATCAATTGTAGCAGCAGGGAATGCAGCTTGTTGCACTAAGGCTCTGTAGTACATTGACTATTGAACCTTTATAGATATTGTCGACTTAAAAGATGAACAACTTGAGAGCTGTGGGTTAAGTTTTATTTGGGGAATAATTAGGGAGGCAGCAATCCAGATAGCTCTGAGAGACTGCTCCCCAGGCTGCACTCCTAATTATTCCCCAAATAAAACTTAACCCACAACTCTCAAGTTGTTCATCTTTTTAGTTGACAATATGCAAGTGGCAAGGACCTAGAAAGGAACTCTGATGAACTTGACTTAATGGAATTAATTAATGGGGACACAAGAAGATCAAAAGGTGGAAAGGATACACAACATCATATACTTCTTGCATAGTGCTTCATACCTTCTCTGCAGACTTCTACCACCTTTTCTCAGGTGTTTCTTAAAAAAACTTGTGCCACATAAGCCTCACTTTCTGCCCCAGGACAGCTCTGTTACTGCAATGTGAGACGTGTGCATGATCCATTTGACCTTCATGAATGCACACACTAGGACTGCAAAGGAGTGAGCCCACTCATACCTAATGAGAGCAATGGACCCAATTAATAACTATTTCTCCTGTTTTGTCCCCCTGTTGGACAATATGAGACATATTCCATGAAGTGCCTGAGAATCCTTGACAGGATGGTGCACTATCACCCACAGTAAGGATCAGTTCAGTATGCACCTTTGGATTAGCTTTCCCTTTCTCCCTGTCTCACTCCCTTGCCCCCATTTCTTGCTCCCTGAGATCACTCCCTAAATAAACTGTCTGCATGCAAGACTTTGTCTTAGCGCCTCTTTTTTGAAAAATCTAGGCCAAATAAATCAGACAAGAGATCAAAGCTGAAAAATAAAGTTGATCAAAATTTTACTTCACTGCACTCCAAAGGAAGAGTAAGAAGTTTTGTAGATATGGCTAGTATGCATCGTCTTATGAAGCTAGAAAAGTTCAGCTGCCTGAAAGAGATGGGAGTTGTTATCTTAAGAAGTCGACCTTGAGGCACTGGCACAAGATGAAAGAATTCTAGCAGAGTGAGATGTTAAGTAAAAGTTTCAGTATCAGCATCAATTGTAGCAGCAGGGAATGCAGCTTGTTGCACTAAGGCTCTGTAGTACATTGACTATTGAACCTTTATAGATATTGTCGACTTAAAAGATGAACAACTTGAGAGCTGTGGGTTAAGTTTTATTTGGGGAATAATTAGGGAGGCAGCAATCCAGATAGCTCTGAGAGACTGCTCCCCAGGCTGCACTCCTAATTATTCCCCAAATAAAACTTAACCCACAACTCTCAAGTTGTTCATCTTTTTAGTTGACAATATGCAAGTGGCAAGGACCTAGAAAGGAACTCTGATGAACTTGACTTAATGGAATTAATTAATGGGGGACACAAGAAGATCAAAAGGTGGAAAGGATACACAACATCATATACTTCTTGCATAGTGCTTCATACCTTCTCTGCAGACTTCTACCACCTTTTCTCAGGTGTTTCTTAAAAATACTTGTGCCACATAAGCCTCACTTTCTGCCCCAGGACAGCTCTGTTACTGCAATGTGAGACGTGTGCATGATCCATTTGACCTTCATGAATGCACACACTAGGACTGCAAAGGAGTGAGCCCACTCATACCTAATGAGAGCAATGGACCCAATTAATAACTATTTCTCCTGTTTTGTCCCCCTGTTGGACAATATGAGACATATTCCATGAAGTGCCTGAGAATCCTTGACAGGATGGTGCACTATCACCCACAGTAAGGATCAGTTCAGTATGCACCTTTGGATTAGCTTTCCCTTTCTCCCTGTCTCACTCCCCTTGTCCCCATTTCTTGCTCCCTGAGATCACTCCCTAAATAAACTGTCTGCATGCAAGACTTTGTCTTAGCGCCTCTTTTTTGAAAAATCTAGGCCAAATAAATCAGACAAGAGATCAAAGCTGAAAAATAAAGTTGATCAAAATTTTACTTCACTGCACTCCAAAGGAAGAGTAAGAAGTTTTGTAGATATGGCTAGTATGCATCTCTTATGTGAATCTTTGGATATGAAGCTAGAAAAGTTCAGCTGCCTGAAAGAGATGGGAGTTGTTATTAGCCTTCCATTTCCAAGAATACAGTGAAGTTTTAGTGATCTACATCAGCTCAGCTTACTTCTCAGAGAACCCTCAAAAATTGTTTTTGTAGTCACATTACATAAGAAACTATATCTTATAGCCAAAGCGAAATTCTATACTCACTTTATCAACATCATAAAACAGTTTCTCTTGTGTTTAACATGTATAATATCAATAAATCAATTTTAATGTTTTAACATTAAAACCTTGTCTCTTTTTTTGTTGGGTCTGAAAGTGATATCACATCATTTATAATGCACTCTGAACCAAGAATGCCCTCTTATAAAAGTCCTGTTTGTTTTTCTTCTGTAGAACAATATCCCTATAAACTGTAGAGAATCCATTGTTAAAACATGAAATATATCTTTGATGAATTTAGCTACACTAAGTAATAAAGTAATTTTGGTTCAAATGTAAGAGACACCTCTCTATTCTTTTACTTCTGTCCGTCTCATTAAATAAGGGTCTAAGTATTAATTTAGGAATCCATTATCTTTAAATAATGAAGGAGATGAGTGTTTAGGTACCAATAATTTCCAAATCCATCTTGAATATGTCAGCATTTGATAAGAGAAAAGAATGATAAAGCTATGAATAAGTCTGTTTTGCTCTTATCCAAATTGTTTTAAACCAAGGCAGTATGTCTGGGTTGAATTAATACTTCCCTAGGAGTTCAGTGGCTAAGATTATGAGTTCCCAACTTGGGGCTTGAGTTCAACCCCTGGTCAGGGAATTAGATCCCACATGTTGCAACTAATATCTGGCACAGTCAAATAAATAAATGAATAAATAAAAATGTAAAAAAAATCAATCTAGTCTATATGCGATGGAGTCTGTTGTTATCTTTTTAGTCATAAAAACATAAATCCAATTTTCACTTGTAATTGAAACTGATAATTTAAAATGGTACACCATTTGAATTCATGGGAAACATTTTAGATAGTAAAGGAAGTTCTGACAGCATAAAAGGTGAGAAACAGAAAATTATATCATTTATATGAGAAAGTGGTTTTTCTTCTACATGATTATTATAAAAATTAAATATGAAATTTGAATATTGAGTTAACTGGGAAAGCCACTACACCTGGACCAACTGTATTTTCTAGATAAAAGATTTCCAAGAATACAGTGAAGTTTTAGTGATCTACATCAGCTCAGCTTACTTCTCAGAGAACCCTCAAAAATTGTTTTTGTAGTCACATTACATAAGAAACTATATCTTATAGCCAAAGCGAAATTCTATACTCACTTTATCAACATCATAAAACAGTTTCTCTTGTGTTTAACATGTATAATATCAATAAATCAATTTTAATGTTTTAACATTAAAACCTTGTCTCTTTTTTTGTTGGGTCTGAAAGTGATATCACATCATTTATAATGCACTCTGAACCAAGAATGCCCTCTTATAAAAGTCCTGTTTGTTTTTCTTCTGTAGAACAATATCCCTATAAACTGTAGAGAATCCATTGTTAAAACATGAAATATATCTTTGATGAATTTAGCTACACTAAGTAATAAAGTAATTTTGGTTCAAATGTAAGAGACACCTCTCTATTCTTTTACTTCTGTCCATCTCATTAAATAAGGGTCTAAGTATTAATTTAGGAATCCATTATCTTTAAATAATGAAGGAGATGAGTGTTTAGGTACCAATAATTTCCAAATCCATCTTGAATATGTCAGCATTTGATAAGAGAAAAGAATGATAAAGCTATGAATAAGTCTGTTTTGCTCTTATCCAAATTGTTTTAAACCAAGGCAGTATGTCTGGGTTGAATTAATACTTCCCTAGGAGTTCAGTGGCTAAGATTATGAGTTCCCAACTTGGGGCTTGAGTTCAACCCCTGGTCAGGGAATTAGATCCCACATGTTGCAACTAATATCTGGCACAGTCAAATAAATAAATGAATAAATAAAAATGTAAAAAAAATCAATCTAGTCTATATGCGATGGAGTCTGTTGTTATCTTTTTAGTCATAAAAACATAAATCCAATTTTCACTTGTAATTGAAACTGATAATTTAAAATGGTACACCATTTGAATTCATGGGAAACATTTTAGATAGTAAAGGAAGTTCTGACAGCATAAAAGGTGAGAAACAGAAAATTATATCATTTATATGAGAAAGTGGTTTTTCTTCTACATGATTATTATAAAAATTAAATATGAAATTTGAATATTGAGTTAACTGGGAAAGCCACTACACCTGGACCAACTGTATTTTCTAGATAAAAAAGATTATAATGGAGGGGGTGAAGCTAAAATGGCGGCATAGAAGGATGCGCACTCATCTCTCCTGTGAAATCGCCTGAATTGCAACAAGTTCCTGAAAAACCATTGACAGGAGGAGGGTGGATCTGATCACTAAAAAAGAGAACCCACATCGAAGAGCAAAGAAGCCACAACAAGACAGTGGGACAGGCACAATAGGACTTTTAAAAGTCAAACCTCATACCCACCAGAGAGGCTCGGTGGGTCAAATAAGCAAAGCCTGTTGCAAATCAAGACCCGGGAAAGCAGCAGTGACCCCCCACAAGGGACTGAGCTAGACCTGCTTTAGAAGGTCAAGTGCCCCCTTAAGCTAGAAGTGCCCTTGAGCAGTCCTCGGAAAGACTGCACTCAATTCCCTTTGAAAGAGGCTACCATTAACCCAATCATAGAGCTTCCAAGTAGGACTGGAAACTCTGTGCACACTGTGATCCCGGAGAGGGGACTAGAGATACTGCATGAGACTGAGCCAGACTCACCTCTGAGTAATCTGATGTCTCCCTTGGTGGTGGGGGTCGACGGTAGCCTGCAGCAGGGTTATGGTCAGTGCAGAAGTGCTTCCCATAGAGTGTGTGGGAATAAATCCTTTGTGAGAGAGAGGCCATTTTCCCTACTGTAGTTTGGCTGCTGGTCAAACTACAGGGAGGGAATTTAGCTCCACCTAGCAAAAAAGGAATCTGGATTAAGAAACTACCAGGGCCAGCCTGGGAGGGCCTTTTAGTTCTGAAATAGGTGGAAATAAACAAGCAGTTAAAAGAGGTCTTCAGATCCAACCACTTCCAGAGGCAAGAAGAAGACTGATAATTCCTGAATAGTCAGCAAGAGACCAAAGAAAATAAACATTCACTATTTTCACATTTTGTTTGGAGCTGGAGTTACTGCTGGATTTTTTTTTTTCTTTTATGTTTTATTCTTTTTTATTGCTTTTTTTCCTTTTCTTTTCTTCACTCATTTTTTTTCCTTCGTTACAAACCCCCTCAGCCCTTCCCCCCCATTTTCTGTTTGTTTGTTTCCTCCATTGAACTCTACTGAAGCTACTAATCCTATCAGTAGGACTGAATATATTCAAGTTTATATAATTTTCTTTTCTTTTTTCCTTTTAAACCACACATTTTATCTTGGTATAAACTTCTGGTTCCACATTGGCCTTTTATGGTTCTGTGGGAGTTTTGTTTGTTTTTATTGTTTTTTCTTTGTTTTTCTATATACTTATCTCTGTTTTAATTTTTAAATTTTATATATGTACTACTACTTCCTCTATAACTCTTTCTTTGCTTTCTCTGATGCTGTTTTCCTACAGTACTAAACTCTAATATATACAAATCTTGATCTCCCTATATTTAACTTTGCAGTATTATTCTATATTTCTCTTCTATCCTACCTTTCTCTTTATTCCTTTTCCCACCATATTTCTTAGTCTGTTCTGTCCTCATTGCCTTATCTCCAATGGGGACTCTGCTCTAGCATTATTCTCCAATTTGTGCTCTAGTTAGTTTGGTTTTTAACTGGTGGATATCATTCTTGGTTTTCTCTATTTGCCATGCTAACATATTGTACTGTATTTTTGGTTGGAATGCTTGGGTTATGTTATAGCTGTATATTCTTGTGTGTATAATTCAATATGTTAGATAGTATTTGCATGATATTTTAATTGCCATTTGTCAAAGGTATACCTTCTGTTTCTCATTCGCATATATATGTTTTAATATCATTTAATGCCATAACAAACCAGCCAAGAAATCCTCATTCCCTGGTTAGGCAACCAGCCCTGGGGCTTTAGGGAGGGAGCACGGACTCCAAAACTCTACAATACTAGAGAACGCTTAACACTAGAGAGTAGTAAACAGTCAGAACTCCAACAAAGGTAAATACTTGTATACAAGTCCTGACATCACTCAACCACCAGCATCACCCAGAATAAGATGCCTCATCCAAACAACAAATATTGACAGACGTAACTCAAAGTCTGGAAAAAGGAAACCCCAAACATAGTTAGTTAAAAAATTAATAAAAACAATGAAATGGCAGAGAAATACCACAAAAGTGAAGAAACAATCTACAAACACACAAGTTCAAGTAAATGAAGAGGAATTGGACAAACATTCTGAAAGCAAATTCAGAAGAATGATAGTAAAGATGATCCAAAACACCAAAAACAGAATTTTAGAGAAATTGCAAGAAGCAACTAACACACTGAATAAAGAAATGCAAGAACTTAAACAACAGCAAACAGAGACAAACAACTCAATTGCTGAACTTAAAAACACTGTAGACGGAATCAAGAGCTGAGTATCTGAGACAGAAGACCAGATAAGTGAGCTGGAAGATAGAATGGTGGAAGTAACTGCTGAAAAACAGAATCAAGCTCAAAGAATGAAAGGAGCAGAGGATAGCCTCAGAGACCTCTGGGATAATATCAAAGACACCAATATGCAAATTATAGGGGTTCCAGAAGAAGAAGAAAAAGAAATGATATTAGAAAAATTTTGAAGAGATTATAGTTGAAAATTACCCCAACGTGGGAAAAGGAATTGTCAATCAAGTCCAAGAAGTGCAAAAAGGACCATACAGAATAAACCTGAAGAAGAAACACACCAAGACACATATTAATGAAGTCAATCAAGTCCAAGAAGTGGCCACGTTTAATAGCTGATCTTTCAACAGAAACTCTAAAAAACTGTTATAGCTGTATATTCTTGTGTGTATAATTCAATATGTTAGATAGTATTTGCATGATATTTTAATTGCCATTTGTCAAAGGTATACCTTCTGTTTCTCATTCGCATATATATGTTTTAATATCATTTAATGCCATAACAAACCAGCCAAGAAATCCTCATTCCCTGGTTAGGCAACCAGCCCTGGGGCTTTAGGGAGGGAGCACGGACTCCAAAACTCTACAATACTAGAGAACGCTTAACACTAGAGAGTAGTAAACAGTCAGAACTCCAACAAAGGTAAATACTTGTATACAAGTCCTGACATCACTCAACCACCAGCATCACCCAGAATAAGATGCCTCATCCAAACAACAAATATTGACAGACGTAACTCAAAGTCTGGAAAAAGGAAACCCCAAACATAGTTAGTTAAAAAATTAATAAAAACAATGAAATGGCAGAGAAATACCACAAAAGTGAAGAAACAATCTACAAACACACAAGTTCAAGTAAATGAAGAGGAATTGGACAAACATTCTGAAAGCAAATTCAGAAGAATGATAGTAAAGATGATCCAAAACACCAAAAACAGAATTTTAGAGAAATTGCAAGAAGCAACTAACACACTGAATAAAGAAATGCAAGAACTTAAACAACAGCAAACAGAGACAAACAACTCAATTGCTGAACTTAAAAACACTGTAGACGGAATCAAGAGCTGAGTATCTGAGACAGAAGACCAGATAAGTGAGCTGGAAGATAGAATGGTGGAAGTAACTGCTGAAAAACAGAATCAAGCTCAAAGAATGAAAGGAGCAGAGGATAGCCTCAGAGACCTCTGGGATAATATCAAAGACACCAATATGCAAATTATAGGGGTTCCAGAAGAAGAAGAAAAAAAGAAATGATATTAGAAAAATTTTGAAGAGATTATAGTTGAAAATTACCCCAACGTGGGAAAAGGAATTGTCAATCAAGTCCAAGAAGTGCAAAAAGGACCATACAGAATAAACCTGAAGAAGAAACACACCAAGACACATATTAATGAAGCTAACACAAATTAAACACAAAAACAGAAATCTACAAGCAGCAAGGGAAAAGCAACTAGTGACATACTAGGAAAAGCCCATACGTTTAATAGCTGATCTTTCAACAGAAACTCTGCAGGCCAGAAGGGAATGGCAGGACACATTTAAAGTGCTGAAACAGAGTAATCTGCTACCAAGAATCCTCTACCCTTCAAGGATCTCGTTCAAAATTGATGGAGAAATCAAAAGCTTTACAGATAAGCAAAAGTTAAAAGAATTTAGTAACACCAAACCAGCCTTACAGTAAGTGCTAAAGGGACTTATATAGACAACAAGTATAAGAGAAGAAGAAGATCTACAAAACAAAGCCATCATAACATCTAAGAAGATGACAATAGGATTACTTGTATCAATAATTGCTTTGAATGTAAATGGACTAAATGCCCCAACCAAAAGACACAGACTGGCTGACTGGATTCAAAAACAAGACCCATACATATGCTGCCTATAGGAAACTCTTTTCAGACCCAGAGACACTCATAGATTGAAAGTGAGAGGATGGAAAAAGATATTCCATGCCAATGGAAATCAAAAAATAGCTGGAGTAGCAATCCTCATATCAGACAAAATAGACCTTAATGTAAAGATTAGAAGAGATAAGGCAGGACACTACATAATGATCAAGGGATCAATCCAAGAAGAAGTCATAACAATCACAAATATCTGTGCACCCAACACAGGAGCACCCCAACACATAAGACAAACACTTTCAGACATAAAAGAAGACGTTGACAATAACACAATAATAGTAGGAGATTTTAATACTCCTTTCACACCAATGGATAAGTCAAAGAATGAAAGGAGCAGAGGATAGCCTCAGAGACCTCTGGGATAATATCAAAGACACCAATATGCAAATTATAGGGGTTCCAGAAGAAGAAGAAAAAAAGAAATGATATTAGAAAAATTTTGAAGAGATTATAGTTGAAAATTACCCCAACGTGGGAAAAGGAATTGTCAATCAAGTCCAAGAAGTGCAAAAAGGACCATACAGAATAAACCTGAAGAAGAAACACACCAAGACACATATTAATGAAGCTAACACAAATTAAACACAAAAACAGAAATCTACAAGCAGCAAGGGAAAAGCAACTAGTGACATACTAGGAAAAGCCCATACGTTTAATAGCTGATCTTTCAACAGAAACTCTGCAGGCCAGAAGGGAATGGCAGGACACATTTAAAGTGCTGAAACAGAGTAATCTGCTACCAAGAATCCTCTACCCTTCAAGGATCTCGTTCAAAATTGATGGAGAAATCAAAAGCTTTACAGATAAGCAAAAGTTAAAAGAATTTAGTAACACCAAACCAGCCTTACAGTAAGTGCTAAAGGGACTTATATAGACAACAAGTATAAGAGAAGAAGAAGATCTACAAAACAAAGCCATCATAACATCTAAGAAGATGACAATAGGATTACTTGTATCAATAATTGCTTTGAATGTAAATGGACTAAATGCCCCAACCAAAAGACACAGACTGGCTGACTGGATTCAAAAACAAGACCCATACATATGCTGCCTATAGGAAACTCTTTTCAGACCCAGAGACACTCATAGATTGAAAGTGAGAGGATGGAAAAAGATATTCCATGCCAATGGAAATCAAAAAATAGCTGGAGTAGCAATCCTCATATCAGACAAAATAGACCTTAATGTAAAGATTAGAAGAGATAAGGCAGGACACTACATAATGATCAAGGGATCAATCCAAGAAGAAGTCATAACAATCACAAATATCTGTGCACCCAACACAGGAGCACCCCAACACATAAGACAAACACTTTCAGACATAAAAGAAGACGTTGACAATAACACAATAATAGTAGGAGATTTTAATACTCCTTTCACACCAATGGATAGACCATCAAAACAGAAAATTAATTTAAAAAGCACAAGCCTTAAATGACACACTAGAAGAGATGGACCTCATGGATATCTTTAGGACCTTCCATCCAAAAGCAGAAGAATACACTTTCTTCTCAAGTGCTCGTGGAACATTCTCCAGGATAGAGCACATCTTGGGCCACAAATCAAACCTCAGTCAATTCAAGAAAATTGAAATTATATCAACCATCTTCTCTGACCACAATCCGATGAGACTAGAGATCAACTACAGGAAAAAAACTGCTAAAAGCAGTTTTAAATAACACATATCTAAAAAACAAACTGATTACTGAGCAAATCAAAGGAGAAATAAACAAATTCCTAGAAGAAATCAACAATGAACACACAACAGTGCAAAATCTATGGGATACTGCAAAAGTGGTTCTCCTATGCTTATAGCAATTGGAGAAAGAAGAAGAAAAACACTCCAAAGTTAGCAGAAGAAGAGAAATCATAAAGATCAGAGCAGAAATATGAAAAAGGAACAAAAGAAACAATAGCAAAGATAAACAAAACAAAAAGCTGGTTCTTCGAAAAGGTAAACAAAATTGACAAACCACTGGCCAGACTCATCAAGAAAAGAAAGAGAGAAGAACCAGATCAACAAAGTCAAAAACGAAAAAGGAGAGATTACAACAGATAATGCAGAAATAGAAAGGATTATAAGAGACTATTATGAACAACTATATGGCAACAAACTGGACAACCTGGAAGAAATGGACAGTTTCTTGGAGAAGATTAATCTCCCAAGACTGAACCAGGAAGAAACAGAAACTATAAACAACCCAATCACAAGCTCAGAAATCGAATTTGTGACCAAAAACCTACCCCAAAATAAAAGCCCAGGGCCAGATGGCTTCACAGGTAAATTCTACCAAGCATTAAAGAAGAGCTAATGCCTGTCCTTCTAAAACTCTTCCAAAAAATTGCACAGGAAGGAACACTTCCAAACACATTCTACAAGGCCGCCATCACCCTGATACCAAAGCCAGGCAAAGACAACACAAAAAAAGAAAATTATAGGCCAATTTCACTGATGAATTTAGATGCCAAAATCCTCAACAAAATCCTAGCAAACAGAATTCAACAACACATCAAAAAATTCATAAATCATGATCAAGTTGGGTTCATCCCAAGCACGCAAGGATTCTTCAATATCTGCAAATCAATCAATGTGATGCACCATATCAACAAATTGAGAGACAAAAATCACATGATCATCTCAATAGATGCAGAAAAAGCCTTTGACAAAGTACAGCATCCATTCATGATAAAAACTTTTCAAAAAATGGGCATAGAAGGATCCTATCTCAGCATAGTGAAAGTCATATATGAGAAGCACACAGCAAACATTATTCTCAATGGTGAAAAACTGAAAGCATCCCTCTAAGTTCAGAAACAAGACAAGGGTTTTCACTTTCACCACTATTATTCAACATAGTCCTGGAAGTTCTAGCAAGAGTAATAAGAGAAGAGAAACAAATAAAAGGAATCCAGATTGGAAAAGAAGAAGTTAAACTCTCTCTATTTGCAGATGACATGGTATTACACATAGAAAATCCCAAAGACACTATTACAAAACTACTAGAGCTAATCTACAAATTCAGCAAAGACATGGGATACAAAATCAATACACAGAAATCAGTCACATTCCTATACACAAACAATGAAAAATCAGAAAACTAAATCAAAGATGCAGTCTCCTTCACCTTTGCAACCAAAAGAATAAAATATCTATGAAAAAACCTACCGAAAGAAACAAAGGAACTGTATACAGGACACTCACGAGAGAAATTAAAGAAGACTTAAACAGATGGAGAGATATTATTCCATGCTCCTGGGTTGGAAGAATCAATATTGTGAAAATGACCATACTACCAAATGTCATCTATAGATCAATGCAATCCCTATCAAACTACCAATGACATTCTTCACAGAACTAGACCACAGAGTAACACAATTCATATGGTGACACAAAAGATCTCGAATAGCCAAAGCAATCCTGAGGAAGAAGAATGGAGCTGGAGGGATCAGCCTCCCTAACTTCAGGCTATACTACAAAGCAACAATCATCAAGACAGTATGGTACTGGGACAAAAACAGAAATATAAATCAGTGGAACAAGACAGAGAACCCAGAGATGAACCCACACACTTATGAATACCTTATTTTTGACAAAGGAGGAGAAAATATAAAATGGGACAAAGACAGCCTCTTCAACAAATGGTGCTGGGAAAATTGGACAGCTACATGCAAAAAAATGAAGTTGGAACACTCCCTGACACCATACACAAAGATCAACTCTAAATGGATTAAAGTCCTAAATGTAAGACCAGAAACCCTCAAATACTTAGAGGAGAATACAGGAAAACACTCAAGGACATAAATCAAAGCAAGATCTTCTCTGACCCACCTACTAGAATAGCGGAACTAAGAACAAAAATTAACATGTGGGACCTAAGGAAACTTAAAAGCTTTTGTACAGCAAAAGAAACTACAAAAAAGCTGAACAGACAACCCACAGAATGGGAGAAAATCATAGCAAATGAAACAACAGACAAAGAATTCATCTCCAAAATCTACAAGCAACTCAGACAACTCAATGTTGGAAAAATGAACAACCCAGTCAAAAAATGGGAAAAGGACCTAAACAGACACCTCTCCAAAGATGACATACAGATGGCCCAAACACAAATGAAATGATGCTCAACCTCACTTCTAATTAGAGATATGCAAATCAGACCTACAATGAGGTATCACCTCACACCCATCAGAATGGCCATTATCAAGAAATCTACAGACAATAAATGCTGGAGTGGGTGTGGAGAAAAGGGAACACTTAGATCGCTGGTGGGAATGTAAATTGATACAACCTTTATGGAAGACAGTATGGAGATTCCTTAAAAAACTAAAAATAGAAGCACCATACTACCCAGCAATCCCACCATTAGGCTTATATCCTGATGAAATCAAAACTGAAAGAGGCACCTTCACCCCAGTGTTCATTGCAGTGGTCTATACAATAACTAGAACATGGAAGCAACCTAGATGTCCACTGATGAATAAATGGATACAGAAGCTCTAGTACATATATACAGTGGAATACGACTCAGCTGTAAAAAAAGAAATGCAGAAGTTTCAGCCCTAATGAGGTGGCTGGATCTAGAACCTATCATAAAAAGTGAAGTCAGTCAAAAAGAGAAGGATGAGTACAGTATACTAACACATATGTATGGCATCTAGCAGGATGGTAATGATAATACATGTGGTGAAGCGATGGAAAAACTGACACGGACAGTAGACATATGGACATTGTGGGGAATGAACAGTGGGTGGGAGGCATAAAGGAAGTAGCATGAAAGCCTATATTATTATATGTGAAAAAGATAGCTATTGTCATTGCATTGTGAGAAAAGGGGATCCTTCAGGGATGCTGTGTGATGGTCTGGAGGGGTGGGACGGGGTGGGGGAGATATACATATGACTAATCTGGGATCATGCATATCTGTAAACAACAAAACTCCATAAAAGTAAAAAGTAAAATAAAAATTTAGAATATAAAAAATATTATGACTTTTATGTTAAAAGTAGTCCAAAGGCATTGATAGAACATAAAAATTTAGAAAAAAAATGAAATAACAGACAAAGAATTCATCTCCAAAATCTACAAGCAACTCAGACAACTCAATGTTGGAAAAATGAACAACCCAGTCAAAAAATGGGAAAAGGACCTAAACAGACACCTCTCCAAAGATGACATACAGATGGCCCAAACACAAATGAAATGATGCTCAACCTCACTTCTAATTAGAGATATGCAAATCAGACCTACAATGAGGTATCACCTCACACCCATCAGAATGGCCATTATCAAGAAATCTACAGACAATAAATGCTGGAGTGGGTGTGGAGAAAAGGGAACACTTAGATCGCTGGTGGGAATGTAAATTGATACAACCTTTATGGAAGACAGTATGGAGATTCCTTAAAAAACTAAAAATAGAAGCACCATACTACCCAGCAATCCCACCATTAGGCTTATATCCTGATGAAATCAAAACTGAAAGAGGCACCTTCACCCCAGTGTTCATTGCAGTGGTCTATACAATAACTAGAACATGGAAGCAACCTAGATGTCCACTGGTGAATAAATGGATACAGAAGCTCTAGTACATATATACAGTGGAATACGACTCAGCTGTAAAAAAAGAAATGCAGAAGTTTCAGCCCTAATGAGGTGGCTGGATCTAGAACCTATCATAAAAAGTGAAGTCAGTCAAAAAGAGAAGGATGAGTACAGTATACTAACACATATGTATGGCATCTAGCAGGATGGTAATGATAATACATGTGGTGAAGCGATGGAAAAACTGACACGGACAGTAGACATATGGACATTGTGGGGAATGAACAGTGGGTGGGAGGCATAAAGGAAGTAGCATGAAAGCCTATATTATTATATGTGAAAAAGATAGCTATTGTCATTGCATTGTGAGAAAAGGGGATCCTTCAGGGATGCTGTGTGATGGTCTGGAGGGGTGGGACGGGGTGGGGGAGATATACATATGACTAATCTGGGATCATGCATATCTGTAAACAACAAAACTCCATAAAAGTAAAAAGTAAAATAAAAATTTAGAATATAAAAAAAATATTATGACTTTTATGTTAATTCTATCTGTGAGAGGTAGTCCAAAGGCATTGATAGAACATATTAATAATTTGTAGATATTAAAAACCATAATTTATATCCAACTCCCCAATAAATCTATGCCATATGTTCTTTGAACCTAGAAAAGAAAATTTAACCCCCACTGGTAACTTTTTGAAAATAGAAATTAAAATAATGAGCATATAAGACTAAATATTTGTTAACATTTTGCCATACTTAATATATTTGTGAGCATTGTTTCCACACACAAACTATACTTTTTGGGCGGGGGGCGGGTTGGGGAGGGAAGGGGGTAGGCGGGCCACTTCTATTGGTCTTTCATTTATCTATTTTCATCCATCTTCGTTCTTTGGCCTGTGTGGGCCTCCCATCGCAGTGGCCTCTGTTGTCACAGAGCACCGGCTCTGGGCG
Organism: Tragulus kanchil; assembly: GCA_022376925.1. NCBI lineage: Eukaryota > Metazoa > Chordata > Mammalia > Artiodactyla > Tragulidae > Tragulus > Tragulus kanchil. Next base: position 203,132,747 of record JAIOJX010000026.1, read on the forward strand.
CATGTACTCCACAGCTCCATTTCGGTAATTGGACACATCCATCCAGCCGCTCCACGGCACGTGGGATCTTCCCAGGCCAGGGCTCGAACCAGCGCCCCTTGCACTGCAAGGCGGTGTCCTTACCCACTGGACCACCAGGGGAGCCCCAAACTATACTTTTATTATACATTTATTCAGTCATCAGTAATACATATCAGTTTTTAAATGTTATACAAGTGACAGCATATTTTATGTATTCTTTCTACAACTTCTTTTCTTCCAATATTATGTTCTTGAGAGTTTTGCTTTTCATATTGAAATCTAGTTTTACAGGTTGAGACGTTTCCATTGTGTGTCATTTTTAGTTTCGTCAGCTTTGTTTTATTTTAACAATCCGTATGGCCATGAACCTCTCAGTTCACATCTCTTTATGCACACATGCTAGAACAGCTGGTTGCAGGATATATAACTTTAATTTTATTAGACATAGAGAGACAGCACATTATACAGTAGGTATGTTGTTTGTGTGAGTTCTGTTCTTGACTCTTGTTCGCCCTTATCCTCTTTGACTTTGTTTCTTGATTTCTAAAATGATGATAGTAGTAGTAACTGTGTATAACGGACATCCTGTTATATGCCGATATCTATTACCTTCTTTGTCCGCAGAAGAGTTTCATGTATATATATGGCCACTGGGATAAAGGCTGCATTTCTTAGCTCTCCTCCAGCTAGATGTGGACAGATGCTTTTCTCTCTTCCTGCTATGTAGGAATGGTGAGACACACACACACACACACACACACACACACATACACGACTTATTCCTAGAAATGGAATCTCTATCTTGAAATCTTGAATCTGGCAGAGCCTCCCTGTTAGTCAAGTACTGCTGGACTCTTATCAGAAGATAAATAGGCTTTTTGTTTACCTACTGGATTTCTGTTGGTCTCTTTTACAGCAGTTCAGTTATACCGTGAATAAATAATAAAATGATAGATTTGCCTTTTTGGTCCTCTTTTAGATTAATCAAGTATTTTGTAATTATCCTATCTATACTTTCCCTTTACTACTTCATTCATTATTATACTATTCTTTAGCTGATTAGCCTAAATATTGAAACATGAATCCTTGATTTGTTATATTTTACTACAAACTGTTACTTTGACAATTTACCCAATAGAGTTTATATTCTTTCCCCATCTTTGGAGTCACGTATTTTACATCTTAAAATATTTAAATCACACACTGTATTAAACAATATTTTAGACTGTTATAGATGTAGTCATGTATTTATTATTTTGATGTTCTGCATTTCTTTGTACATTTATATGCAAGTTTTCTACCTAAAGATCTTAATGAAAACATTAGTATATATATGTATCTTAATGTGGGTTTGCAGATGACTAATCTCAGTTTTTGTATATCTGAAAATGTATACTTATTTTACCTTAAGTTCTGATGAATATTTTTGCTGCATGTACAGTTCTAAATTGGTAGGTATTTCTTCCAGTATTTGAAAAATAATACTTTCTTCTAGTTTCTAATGCTTGTTTAGCCATTAGTCTGTTTCTTGATTTTTTGAGGGTAACATATTTTATTTCTGGATGCCTCTGATATTTTCCCTGAATTTGTATTTGTACATCTGAATCTTTTGTGTGTCACTAGTTTTATTGCGATGCATATCTTTGTAGATTTGCTTTCTTGCGTTTCATAAAATTTCTTTAGTTGGAACTTGATATTTTCTATAACTGTGTATAACGGACATCCTGTTATATGCCGATATCTATTACCTTCTTTGTCCGCAGAAGAGTTTCATGTATATATATGGCCACTGGGATAAAGGCTGCATTTCTTAGCTCTCCTCCAGCTAGATGTGGACAGATGCTTTTCTCTCTTCCTGCTATGTAGGAATGGTGAGACACACACACACACACACACACACACACACATACACGACTTATTCCTAGAAATGGAATCTCTATCTTGAAATCTTGAATCTGGCAGAGCCTCCCTGTTAGTCAAGTACTGCTGGACTCTTATCAGAAGATAAATAGGCTTTTTGTTTACCTACTGGATTTCTGTTGGTCTCTTTTTTACAGCAGTTCAGTTATACCGTGAATAAATAATAAAATGATAGATTTGCCTTTTTGGTCCTCTTTTAGATTAATCAAGTATTTTGTAATTATCCTATCTATACTTTCCCTTTACTACTTCATTCATTATTATACTATTCTTTAGCTGATTAGCCTAAATATTGAAACATGAATCCTTGATTTGTTATATTTTACTACAAACTGTTACTTTGACAATTTACCCAATAGAGTTTATATTCTTTCCCCATCTTTGGAGTCACGTATTTTACATCTTAAAATATTTAAATCACACACTGTATTAAACAATATTTTAGACTGTTATAGATGTAGTCATGTATTTATTATTTTGATGTTCTGCATTTCTTTGTACATTTATATGCAAGTTTTCTACCTAAAGATCTTAATGAAAACATTAGTATATATATGTATCTTAATGTGGGTTTGCAGATGACTAATCTCAGTTTTTGTATATCTGAAAATGTATACTTATTTTACCTTAAGTTCTGATGAATATTTTTGCTGCATGTACAGTTCTAAATTGGTAGGTATTTCTTCCAGTATTTGAAAAATAATACTTTCTTCTAGTTTCTAATGCTTGTTTAGCCATTAGTCTGTTTCTTGATTTTTTGAGGGTAACATATTTTATTTCTGGATGCCTCTGATATTTTCCCTGAATTTGTATTTGTACATCTGAATCTTTTGTGTGTCACTAGTTTTATTGCGATGCATATCTTTGTAGATTTGCTTTCTTGCGTTTCATAAAATTTCTTTAGTTGGAACTTGATATTTTCTATACATTTATGGAAATTCTTAGTCATATTCTTCAAATGTTGCTTTGTTCCACTTTATCTCTTCTCTCCTTTTATACATATTGGACATCTATTACACGTTAGACATTTCATCATCTCCAGTATGCTTCTTATTCTATACTTATATTCTATACTTTTCCTCACTTTGCTTCATTTGAGCAATTACCTGCCAACCTATCTTTCAAGTGCACTAATTTAACTGTACCCAGTCTTCTGTCAAACCAATCCATTGAATTCTTAATTTGGTTACATTTTTCTAAGCTAGAATTTTTATTTGATTCTTTTCTCTGGATTCTGGTTCTCTGCTAGAAGTTTCTATCTTGTCCTGTAATTTTAAAAATTATTGACCATAGTCATTTTTAATTCCATGCCTGATAACTCTAATATTTGAATCTCTTATTGAGCTGTTTTTATATTATTAATTTGTTTTTTTACCCTTTGTTCTCAGTAATTTGATTTTGTTTCTGGTATGACCAGTTGTCTTAAATGGATGTCAGTCATTGTGTATGAAAAGGTTTAAAGATAAGTTGACACCAAGAAAATAATAATACTACTTTCCAACAGAGAAGACTAACTTTTGCTTTTGGTAGACAGACAATTAAAATAGGAGTAGGCCATCTTAATCTATTTTGGATTAAACTAATTTCAGATATTTTTCCAGTCATATTCTATTTGTGGTTTCCTTAGTCCAGAGGGTAGCTCTTTTGGAGTTTCAGTTGAGTGTCTGGGGCATTTTGCCAGTATTTTCTATGGTGAGCCCTGAACTTCAGGTTTGTGCCTGCCCAGTCTTTGTGAGTGCTGGATATTCTGAAGTTTCTTAACCTCTTAAGTACCAGTTTTGTTCGACTTTTGACCTCTTTGCTGAAAGTTACAAGTCAGAAAATATTGACAAATGTTTCAACAGGGCAGACAACGGTGAATATTGAACTTCTCTGTGATTCCTTTCTCTTTGGAATCTTGGCCCCTCAGGTTCTAACTATTTTGATTCCTCTTTAAAGTCTTAAAACAAAGTTAAAATTTTTTTCTGGAGTTTTTTGCTGTAGTTGTTTTATATTAAAAGATTTAGTCTTATGCAAGTTAAACAACTGCAGCCAGATGCACACACCCTCTGCCTGTTATTTTGATTTGCATACCCATATACTGTAGTGGGCTTGGGGATGTTTTTACATATTTACTGATCATTTTCTTCTCTTCCTATCCTTTGCCCACTTTTTATTGGGTTGTTTTTTGGTTGATAACATGTGAAGAACTCCAGATACTAGTTAGGGGAAAGGAAGCTATTTCTGCAGATATCTTGCTCTAGTCTGTGACTCATCTCAATTTTTTATATTACCTTTTGTCACACAGAAATTTTCAATGCTAATAGATAAATTTCAAACATTTTTTTCTTTTATAGTTTGTGGGTTTTGTATCTGGTTTAATAAATTTTTCTGTATCCGGATGTTATAAAGATATCTATCCTCTTAGTTTTTCTCCTCAAAGTTTTGCAGTTTAATTTTTATATCGAGGTCTTGAGTTCACCAGGCATTTACTTTTACTGTGTGTTTTTTTTTTTTTTTTTTGTAAAAATAACCATATGTTCTAACACCATGAATCAAATACCAACCACTTCCCAACTGTTTAATACTATCACTGACAGTATTTCTTTGTAAGATTAATTTTAGCATTTTTAATGTATTAATATAATTAATTTCTTTTTAAGTTCACGTAACTACTTCAGGACAGTTTTCACATCTTATGATTCTTTCACTCTCCCAAACACTTTAACTTTTATAAAAATTAAATACAATGAAGCATTTGTTAATAGATCTATTGATCTAGATTAATTGATGCTATATATTGTTAGGCAGCATAGCATTTTCTACCTATGACAACATTTATACCCATCATTTCTATTGCATATTGTAACATGTGCAAAAAATATTTACTTACAGTGACTCTAAAATGAAGCTCTAGAAAAACATTATTAGTACTGACTATGATTTATTGGTTAATGATTATGTGGTTGGCAATGTTCTGAAAACTTTGTTAACTCTCTAAGTGTTAACTTTATATATGTTAAGTAACTTATAGAAAAACTATGACTCAGGAACTACTATTATCCACATTTCTCAGATGACAAAAATGGAAGCACATTGTAGTGAATTTTTATTCAAATTTATAAGGATAGGCAATGCAGAACCATTTTTATTTAAATCCACTTTAACATGAAAAACAAACGGAATTGTTACTATGTAACTTTTAAGTAAACATATATTATAAAATATTTCTAAATTAATATTTTTCTACAAAATGTGTTTACATTTATGTTTCAATTTTTGAATACAGTTATCGTAATCATTGATGATAATTTATTATAAATGCACCAACTTGTGGCTTTGCGCAAGGTGCTAAAATTAACTTTAATTTGCTTGAATCTATATACAATGTTGGTATGTTTGCATTCACTGCTCTTTATTTGATAACGGGTGCATTTCAAGGGATAACGCACTTTACGTGGTGCCCTGGTGGTTAAAAACACTTACATAAATGGAATAAAGAACATTTAATGAACTAAGTTCTATGCATGTGAAAGCCAACAGCAATATTAGAAATGGTGTTTATTTTATAGCCCAGAAACGGCATGTTAAATGCTAGTATAGGTGTATATGACAGTTCTATTAAATATAAAAGAATCCCATTACAAGGGAAGTCCTTTACATAGACTTTTATGTGGTCTAAATACTATCACTGACAGTATTTCTTTGTAAGATTAATTTTAGCATTTTAATGTATTAATATAATTAATTTCTTTTTAAGTTCACGTAACTACTTCAGGACAGTTTTCACATCTTATGATTCTTTCACTCTCCCAAACACTTTAACTTTTATAAAAATTAAATACAATGAAGCATTTGTTAATAGATCTATTGATCTAGATTAATTGATGCTATATATTGTTAGGCAGCATAGCATTTTCTACCTATGACAACATTTATACCCATCATTTCTATTGCATATTGTAACATGTGCAAAAAATATTTACTTACAGTGACTCTAAAATGAAGCTCTAGAAAAACATTATTAGTACTGACTATGATTTATTGGTTAATGATTATGTGGTTGGCAATGTTCTGAAAACTTTGTTAACTCTCTAAGTGTTAACTTTATATATGTTAAGTAACTTATAGAAAAACTATGACTCAGGAACTACTATTATCCACATTTCTCAGATGACAAAAATGGAAGCACATTGTAGTGAATTTTTATTCAAATTTATAAGGATAGGCAATGCAGAACCATTTTTATTTAAATCCACTTTAACATGAAAAACAAACGGAATTGTTACTATGTAACTTTTAAGTAAACATATATTATAAAATATTTCTAAATTAATATTTTTCTACAAAATGTGTTTACATTTATGTTTCAATTTTTGAATACAGTTATCGTAATCATTGATGATAATTTATTATAAATGCACCAACTTGTGGCTTTGCGCAAGGTGCTAAAATTAACTTTAATTTGCTTGAATCTATATACAATGTTGGTATGTTTGCATTCACTGCTCTTTATTTGATAACGGGTGCATTTCAAGGGATAACGCACTTTACGTGGTGCCCTGGTGGTTAAAAACACTCACATAAATGGAATAAAGAACATTTAATGAACTAAGTTCTATGCATGTGAAAGCCAACAGCAATATTAGAAATGGTGTTTATTTTATAGCCCAGAAACTGCATTTTAAATGCTAGTATATGTTTATATGACAGTTCTATTAAATATAAAAGAATCCCATTACAAGGGAAGTCCTTTACATAGACTTTTTATGTGGTCTAAATAGCATACCCAGCCCTGCAACTCTTCATGTGAGACATTTTTAGAACCTTATTTATGTTAAAGCCATAACAAACTAGCAACTAGAAAACTATAATGGGCACAAACGGCTAATAAAAAGAGATTGTTGAAAATACTTCTTAACAGCAACTTAGGAAGAGTCTTGACGAAACCAAGTCAAGTCCAGTGTTTCTGGAAGCCTGCCACCCCAGTAACCACAGGCCACAGGTACTGCCCCTTTTCCAGCTTTGTATCTTTTTTGGCTGGAAACTAAACAGTGAATAAACTTTAAGATTGGTATTTGCCCTACTTTTCATCCTTACTGCCTACTGAACCAGAGGTGCTCTGAAAAAAAAATCCTAGGATCGTTTTTCCTTCCTGTGCTGGTTATTTACTAGATGGTTCCTGTGAAGAAGTAGGGCAGATCCTCCAAAACTGGTCAAAGGGGGAAAGGTGCCTGCCTGCATGCACACATGAGTCTGCATGTGTGTACAAACGTATGCATGTATATTATATATGTAAGGCCCAGACATTTGAAATCTGGATCACTTCTCAGCTGAACTGCTGTGTTTAGACAATCTGGCTAAAATGAACAGGTCAAACTCTTTATTTATAGAGTACAAACTATTTGATCTGGGGTAGATATCAGTTCTACAGTCAAACATGTGGGCCAAAGTCATTTTTATTGCTACATCTTGCAGGATTCTGAAATGGCTCATGTGGTCATCCATCTGAGCTAAGGAAGCATTCCACAGAAGAGTCAGCCAGTCAAGTGTGCAATGATGCTTAGATCACTTAAAAAATTTATGCAATTATATAAGGGAAAGTGTAAGACAGTGGAAGAAGAATGATCTTAATTTCTTGAGTTATTTATGGCTGTGGTGGGTCTTCATTGCTGCTTGCAGGCTCTCTCTAGTTGTGCTGCATGGGCTTCTCATTACATTTTTCTGCATGTGAAAGCCAACTATGAAATGGTGTTTATTTTATAGCCCAGAAACTGCATTTTAAATGCTAGTATATGTTTATATGACAGTTCTATTAAATATAAAAGAATCCCATTACAAGGGAAGTCCTTTACATAGACTTTTTATGTGGTCTAAATAGCATACCCAGCCCTGCAACTCTTCATGTGAGACATTTTTAGAACCTTATTTATGTTAAAGCCATAACAAACTAGCAACTAGAAAACTATAATGGGCACAAACGGCTAATAAAAAGAGATTGTTGAAAATACTTCTTAACAGCAACTTAGGAAGAGTCTTGACGAAACCAAGTCAAGTCCAGTGTTTCTGGAAGCCTGCCACCCCAGTAACCACAGGCCACAGGTACTGCCCCTTTTCCAGCTTTGTATCTTTTTTGGCTGGAAACTAAACAGTGAATAAACTTTAAGATTGGTATTTGCCCTACTTTTCATCCTTACTGCCTACTGAACCAGAGGTGCTCTGAAAAAAAAATCCTAGGATCGTTTTTCCTTCCTGTGCTGGTTATTTACTAGATGGTTCCTGTGAAGAAGTAGGGCAGATCCTCCAAAACTGGTCAAAGGGGGAAAGGTGCCTGCCTGCATGCACACATGAGTCTGCATGTGTGTACAAACGTATGCATGTATATTATATATGTAAGGCCCAGACATTTGAAATCTGGATCACTTCTCAGCTGAACTGCTGTGTTTAGACAATCTGGCTAAAATGAACAGGTCAAACTCTTTATTTATAGAGTACAAACTATTTGATCTGGGGTAGATATCAGTTCTACAGTCAAACATGTGGGCCAAAGTCATTTTTATTGCTACATCTTGCAGGATTCTGAAATGGCTCATGTGGTCATCCATCTGAGCTAAGGAAGTATTCCCACAGAAGAGTCAGCCAGTCAAGTGTGCAATGATGCTTAGATCACTTAAAAAATTTATGCAATTATATAAGGGAAAGTGTAAGACAGTGGAAGAAGAATGATCTTAATTTCTTGAGTTATTTATGGCTGTGGTGGGTCTTCATTGCTGCTTGCAGGCTCTCTCTAGTTGTGCTGCATGGGCTTCTCATTACAGTGGCTTCTCTTGCTGCAGAGCACAGGCTCTAGGGCACACGGTCTCAGTAGTGGTGGCACACAGGCTTAATTGCTTCACGTGACGTGAGATCGCCCTGGACCAGGGATCAGACTCCTGTCTCCTGCATCAGCAGGCAGATTCTTAACCACTGGATCATCAGGGAAGTCCAAGAATGACTTTAGGGGGCTTCCCTGGTGGTCCAGTGGGTAAGGACACCGCCTTGCAGTGCAAGGGGCGCCGATTCGATCCCTGGCCTGGGAAGATCCCACGTGCCGTGGAGCGGCTGGACCCATGTGTCCAATTACTGAGCCGGAGCTCTGGGGCACATGCGCCTGGAGCCGGTGCTCTGCAACAGAGGCCGCTGCGATAGGAAGTCCACATGGGCCGAAGAACAAAGATGGAAATGGACAAATGGACAAAGATGAAAAAGGACAAATGAAAGACCAATAGAAGTGGCCCGCCTGCTCCCTTCCCTCCCCACCCCACCCCCCTCAAATATATAAATAAATAAAATAAATCTTTAAAAAAAAAAAAAAGAATGACTAATTTCTGAACTGTGGGAATCTCCTAGTGAATTTTGCTCACCTGGGCCCTAGAGGTCAATGCTAGGACAGTAGTTGAAGCTGGCACAAAAGCAATGCTCTCTTTATGAGATCTAGAGAGATGCTGGAACCTTATGGAATATAGTTTGAACACTACTTACCTATTGGAGTTACCTATGCCATAGGGTGAATGATTCAAAAATCATCCATTTTTTGGAGTTGGATCAAAGTCAGTGGCATTTCAAGGTCAGTGACATTTGTCTCTCACTCAGTGTGGAAATTTGGTCCCCAATACCCCTGATGAAGGGCCTTCATTCTATTTTTGAACTCACAGTGTTGGGAAGCTCATGACCTTACATTTTTCTAGCTTTACTTGCAAGAAAACATTTTTATAAGACAGTTCCCAACCCATTTTTGTAATCATGTCCCTTAAATGAAAATGGCCACCCAAGAACGGCTGAGTCATCTTAAAAGTTTCCCACTGCCATTCTTGGACTTTCCTTATGACAGGGGAAAATTACACATATATGTGTGTGTGTGTGTGTGTGTGTATATTTATGTGTGTGTGTATATATATATATATATATATATATCAATGTATTTTTAGTCTGTGTCATCCTGCTCAGCTTCTGAGCTTTTGTTGTGCTGAGTGGAAGTGCCTTAAAGATAACATCTTGAAGTTATGCAAGGGCCCTAAATAATATATATTTGGGCTTGGAATATGAGTTAAGTTAAAGAACTTAAGTATTCTCTTATTTTCTTCATTCATACTTTTATTCCCTTAATCAAGTTGATTTTTCCTTTGAAGACTTTTCTCCTTGATACGGTTCTTCCAATAATATAGCTTCTGGATATGATATAACAAGATACTGATCTATGAACTTGTATGCATCTAGTTTTTCCTAAATTTTGTTTTTGGTTAAGAATACTAACACCATAAACTTAAAGGGATATAAATATTAGAATTTTTAAAGGTTTTAAGATTTCTTAGTCTATCAGAACATTTAAAACAAAAATATAGAAGACTAACACTATTTGATATTGAAATTTATTATATAGTTATAGAAATTAAAATAGTGTGATACTGATTGTAAACCAGAGAAATAAAAGAATAGGACAAAATAGTTTACAAAATGGCCTATACATAATAGACACCTGATTTTCAGCACTAGTGCAAAGGTAATTCAATGGTGAAAAACATAGTCTTTTCAACAAAAAGTACTTAGCCAATTGGATATCCATATGGATAAACGTTGGTGACTAAACAAAAATTTGATTCATACGTCACATTATATGCACAAGTTAATTCAGAATAGATTATAGGTTGAATGCAAGATTAATTAAACTATACAACTTCTAGAGGGAAACATAAGAGAAAATCTTTATTATCTTGGGTTAGGCAAAATTTTCTTAAGATGCAGCACCAAAAGTATAATTCATGAAAGAATAAATTAATAAATTCTAATAAAATTGATTAATCAAAGTAAAAGTTGTTCTCCTTTGAAAACCACTGTATGAGAATTAGAAGACGAACCAATACTGGGACCACCCAAGAACGGCTGAGTCATCTTAAAAGTTTCCCACTGCCATTCTTGGACTTTCCTTATGACAGGGGAAAATTACACATATATGTGTGTGTGTGTGTGTGTGTGTATATTTATGTGTGTGTGTATATATATATATATATATATATATCAATGTATTTTTAGTCTGTGTCATCCTGCTCAGCTTCTGAGCTTTTGTTGTGCTGAGTGGAAGTGCCTTAAAGATAACATCTTGAAGTTATGCAAGGGCCCTAAATAATATATATTTGGGCTTGGAATATGAGTTAAGTTAAAGAACTTAAGTATTCTCTTATTTTCTTCATTCATACTTTTATTCCCTTAATCAAGTTGATTTTTCCTTTGAAGACTTTTCTCCTTGATACGGTTCTTCCAATAATATAGCTTCTGGATATGATATAACAAGATACTGATCTATGAACTTGTATGCATCTAGTTTTTCCTAAATTTTGTTTTTGGTTAAGAATACTAACACCATAAACTTAAAGGGATATAAATATTAGAATTTTTAAAGGTTTTAAGATTTCTTAGTCTATCAGAACATTTAAAACAAAAATATAGAAGACTAACACTATTTGATATTGAAATTTATTATATAGTTATAGAAATTAAAATAGTGTGATACTGATTGTAAACCAGAGAAATAAAAGAATAGGACAAAATAGTTTACAAAATGGCCTATACATAATAGACACCTGATTTTCAGCACTAGTGCAAAGGTAATTCAATGGTGAAAAACATAGTCTTTTCAACAAAAAGTACTTAGCCAATTGGATATCCATATGGATAAACGTTGGTGACTAAACAAAAATTTGATTCATACGTCACATTATATGCACAAGTTAATTCAGAATAGATTATAGGTTGAATGCAAGATTAATTAAACTATACAACTTCTAGAGGGAAACATAAGAGAAAATCTTTATTATCTTGGGTTAGGCAAAATTTTCTTAAGATGCAGCACCAAAAGTATAATTCATGAAAGAATAAATTAATAAATTCTAATAAAATTGATTAATCAAAGTAAAAGTTGTTCTCCTTTGAAAACCACTGTATGAGAATTAGAAGACGAACCAATACTGGGAGAAAATCTTTGCCAAGCACCCATCTGATAAAAGACTAGTATCTAGAACATATAAAAAAACTCATAATAATGTGAAAATAAAGAATCCATTTTTTTAAATGGGCAAGAATTTTGAACAGTTTTTCTAAGAAGATATAAGAATGGCAAATAAGCATGAGAAAAAATATACAGTATTATTGTAAAGTGAGGCAAAAATTGCTCAGTGGCGTCCAACTCTTTCTGACTCCGTGGACTATAAGCTTGTCAGGTGCCTCTGTCCATGGAATTCTTCAGGCAAGAATACCGTAGTGGGTTGCCACTTCCTTCGCAAGGGGATCTTCCTGACCTAGGGATCGAACCCTGGTCTCTTGCATTGCAGGCAGATTCCTTACCCTCTGAGCCATCAGGGAGGGAAATGCAAATTAAAACCACAATGCAATAGGGCAGAGGCTCTTTGCAGAAAGTCACTGTGACTTCCTGTTTCAGTAGTCCTTCCTTCGAACCCAGCTGACCTGCCACTTGAGTCCAATCTTCTGATACTTCCTCACAGATCCTTTGGGAAGCCTCCAGGCACCCACTGTCTACTGTGATGGCCAGTTTCTATCTGCAGGTGCACCAGGATGACCACTGGATTTAGAGGTCACCATCAACCACCAAATCTAGCCAGAGCCCTGCATCTCTTATATCTGCTGGTCCATACACCTCTTCCTATCTTGACTATGATCACGTGGCTTTTCCACATGTTTTGTTCACCAATCTCATGAGGAGAGGGAACATACTGAAACTGATGAAGTTGCAAGAACTAAGAAGGTAGCCAGATCTTTTGTCAGAATATCAAGAAACCAGTCTGAAACAACTGGGAGAGTGAGTTGAATGCAATGGCGTGTATATTACACTTGAAAAAAAGAAGTCACTCTGTCAGTATGGAACTGCACAGTCATTGACAAAAACAGACCCTACTTGTGCAATTTCATTGAGCTATATGATCTGAATGAGTAGATGAAATCCATTAAAGAACTGGGTGACCGCTGTAATCAACTTGCATAAAATGGGGACCCTGAAACCTAGCACTGCAGAGCCTGTTTTTGACAAGCATATCCTGAAAGACACTGACAGCTAAGTTTCAGCTGGCTTCCCCATAGCCATGAGGGTGACTTCTTTGAAAAGTCACCAAAGGGCATGCATTTGGGTTTACTCTTGCCTTTTCTATAAGTTGCGCTAAAGAACCAAAGTAAATTCTTTCATTCATAGCATTCTTTCAGCTAAAATAATTTGGTACAGCTCACCCTACAAAAACTGAACTAACATTGCATTGCTAAAAATTTTAAAATCTTACCATAATCAGTATTGACAAAGAAATGGAATTCTTACTGGTAGAGATACAAAATGGTAAAATCATGTAAAATGTTTTGGAAAACAGGCAGTTTCTTAAAATATTAAGCATAATATGTCATCTGACCTAGCACTTCCACTAGATCTCACCTAAAGAAATGAAAGCAAAGGCCCATGTAGATACTTGTACATAAGTGTTCGAGGGATCTTTGTTTATAGGCCCCAAAATGAAAACAATTCAAATTTCCACTAATAGGTGAATGCATAAACAAAGTGATTGGTATGTCTACTGAATGGAATGCTACTTGATAATAACAATGGCTAAGATATTAATCCATGCGGAAGCCTCCAGGCACCCACTGTCTAAATTCTAGCAGGTGCACCAGGATGACCACTGGATTTAGAGGTCACCATCAACCACCAAATCTAGCCAGAGCCCTGCATCTCTTATATCTGCTGGTCCATACACCTCTTCCTATCTTGACTATGATCACGTGGCTTTTCCACATGTTTTGTTCACCAATCTCATGAGGAGAGGGAACATACTGGAAACTGATGAAGTTGCAAGAACTAAGAAGGTAGCCAGATCTTTTGTCAGAATATCAAGAAACCAGTCTGAAACAACTGGGAGAGTGAGTTGAATGCAATGGCGTGTATATTACACTTGAAAAAAAGAAGTCACTCTGTCAGTATGGAACTGCACAGTCATTGACAAAAACAGACCCTACTTGTGCAATTTCATTGAGCTATATGATCTGAATGAGTAGATGAAATCCATTAAAGAACTGGGTGACCGCTGTAATCAACTTGCATAAAATGGGGACCCTGAAACCTAGCACTGCAGAGCCTGTTTTTGACAAGCATATCCTGAAAGACACTGACAGCTAAGTTTCAGCTGGCTTCCCCATAGCCATGAGGGTGACTTCTTTGAAAAGTCACCAAAGGGCATGCATTTGGGTTTACTCTTGCCTTTTCTATAAGTTGCGCTAAAGAACCAAAGTAAATTCTTTCATTCATAGCATTCTTTCAGCTAAAATAATTTGGTACAGCTCACCCTACAAAAACTGAACTAACATTGCATTGCTAAAAATTTTAAAATCTTACCATAATCAGTATTGACAAAGAAATGGAATTCTTACTGGTAGAGATACAAAATGGTAAAATCATGTAAAATGTTTTGGAAAACAGGCAGTTTCTTAAAATATTAAGCATAATATGTCATCTGACCTAGCACTTCCACTAGATCTCACCTAAAGAAATGAAAGCAAAGGCCCATGTAGATACTTGTACATAAGTGTTCGAGGGATCTTTGTTTATAGGCCCCAAAATGAAAACAATTCAAATTTCCACTAATAGGTGAATGCATAAACAAAGTGATTGGTATGTCTACTGAATGGAATGCTACTTGATAATAACAATGGCTAAGATATTAATCCATGCTACAGCATGAATGGATCTCAAAATAATTATGCTGAGTGAAAGAAGTTAGAAAAAAGTCCTATATAATTCCTTTTTAATAAGCTTCTAAAAAATGTCTAACTAATGATGTATTCTGACAGAAAGCAGATCAGAAGTTGCTGGGGGGGGGGAGTCAAGGATCTTGAAGGGAGCAATTATAAGAGGTGCAAAGAAGCTTCCGAGAGTGGGAATAGATTCGCTGCCTTCCAGGGGTGCTTCAAATTCTATACTTTAAATAGATGCAGTTTTATGTATGTCAACTGTGCCTTAGTAAAGTTGTTAACAAAAATCTCTGAATGACATATACTTAGCACAGGTTTATCTTTACATTCATCTTTTAAATGAGGCTTGAAAATGTTAGCCTGTTATAGGGTAGGAACACTCTAACAGTGACTGCTTCCTTCCCTGGCCTGGGTTCTAGCCATCATCCCTTTAGGCACCTTGTAGCTCTTGAGCTCCTAGGTCAAAGCTCACGCAAGGTTGCTGCTACTATTGACTTGTTCTTTCACTGCTCATCTTTTTCTCTCTAAGATACTTTTCTCAGACTTACATTCTCAATGAGACCCTTTAAGAAAAGACAGGGTGAAACTAGTAAACACCTTTCTTTCATAGACTCCTTAAAAGCGGCATCAGCTCTTAAATAACATTGTTATTTGTCTTTTGATTATGTTTGTGTTTTTTGCAGGGGGAAGGGAATAAAAGCAAAACTTTATCTTTCTGCTTGCCATTTTGAAAGTGGGAAAATTAGCAAAATTAACCTTCTTTCTAAGGACAACTGGTGCAAGTAGACAGAGTTTAGTAATTTAACCAAGAGAACTGGAAAGTGGAAAGTCTGGCTCATGAAGTCGATTTGATTCTTAACGAAGTTTCTGCCCACAGTCAAGCAGCCCCAAGTGGCAGGGCTATTTGCTACACAAGCTTTAAGGACCCAAAATTCAAAAATTCAAGACTGAAAGTTTAAATTCCATAAGAGGAAGGTACTTTTCTGTGGAAGTCTGTCCTGTTTCCCCCTTTCTTTGTTAATGACTATGGATCTCTTTCTTCAGAGGGACACTTCTTTATCTCTTTCTGGGTGGCTGTGCGTAGTTTCCTTTTGTGTCTATTTCTACTTCTTCTTTGACTCTATGAACTATATTATGAAGTTAAACTTTGCCTTTATTATTGTATTTATTGAATGACACATTTGAATCTCCTTCCTTAAAAGCAGACAGATGGCATATTTTTACTCCTTTCAAAAACTTTCATTATAATGAGACAAATAAAGTAAATAAATGAGGCAAATAAAATAAATAAATTTAATAAAATCTAGTTGTTTTATGCATTTTACTTATACATCCTTCAATTTGCTTTTTTCTGGGCTTGTGGTACTGCCTTTCCTCTGCCTTTCCCTGTTGGCAATAATGTTGCTTTAAAGTCATAACTTAGTGAATTATTGTAGTTCATAGACTTATTTGTAGGTGGTGCTTACAGTATATTTGCTATTTTTCCCTTAACTTCTTTTTTAAAAAATTTTATTTTATTTTTTACTTTTACAGAGTTTTGTTGTTTATAGACATGTATGATCCCAGATTAGTCATAGGTATATCCCCCCCGTCCCACCCCTCCAGACCATTACACAGCGCACCTGCAGGATTCCCTTTTCTCACCACACAATGACAATAGCTATTTTTTTCACGTATGATAATATAGGTTTTCATGTTACTCCCTCTGCCTCCCACCCACTGTTCATTCCCCACAATATCCATATGTCTACTGTCCGTGTCAGTTTTTCTATCACTTCACTGCATGTGTTATCATTACCATCCTACTAGATGCCATACATATGTGTTAGTATACTGTACTCATCCTTCTCTTTTTGACTGACTTCACTTTTTATGATAGGTTCTAGATCCAGCCACCTCATTAGGGCTGAAACTTCTGCATTTCTTTTTTTACAGCTGAGTCGTATTCCACTGTATATATGTACTAGAGCTTCTGTATCCATTTATTCACCAGTGGACATCTAGGTTGCTTCCATGTTCTAGTTATTGTATAGACCACTGCAACGAACACTGGATCACCCAGTATTGGACCTTCTAAATTTCCATAAGAGGAAGGTACTTTTCTGTGGAAGTCTGTC
Source organism: Tragulus kanchil (assembly GCA_022376925.1). Taxonomy (NCBI): domain Eukaryota; kingdom Metazoa; phylum Chordata; class Mammalia; order Artiodactyla; family Tragulidae; genus Tragulus; species Tragulus kanchil. The sequence continues at coordinate 203,149,561 of JAIOJX010000026.1, forward strand.
CTGTTTCCCCCTTTCTTTGTTAATGACTATGGATCTCTTTCTTCAGAGGGACACTTCTTTATCTCTTTCTGGGTGGCTGTGCGTAGTTTCCTTTTGTGTCTATTTCTACTTCTTCTTTGACTCTATGAACTATATTATGAAGTTAAACTTTGCCTTTATTATTGTATTTATTGAATGACACATTTGAATCTCCTTCCTTAAAAGCAGACAGATGGCATATTTTTACTCCTTTCAAAAACTTTCATTATAATGAGACAAATAAAGTAAATAAATGAGGCAAATAAAATAAATAAATTTAATAAAATCTAGTTGTTTTATGCATTTTACTTATACATCCTTCAATTTGCTTTTTTCTGGGCTTGTGGTACTGCCTTTCCTCTGCCTTTCCCTGTTGGCAATAATGTTGCTTTAAAGTCATAACTTAGTGAATTATTGTAGTTCATAGACTTATTTGTAGGTGGTGCTTACAGTATATTTGCTATTTTTCCCTTAACTTCTTTTTTAAAAAATTTTATTTTATTTTTTACTTTTACAGAGTTTTGTTGTTTATAGACATGTATGATCCCAGATTAGTCATAGGTATATCCCCCCCGTCCCACCCCTCCAGACCATTACACAGCGCACCTGCAGGATTCCCTTTTCTCACCACACAATGACAATAGCTATTTTTTTCACGTATGATAATATAGGTTTTCATGTTACTCCCTCTGCCTCCCACCCACTGTTCATTCCCCACAATATCCATATGTCTACTGTCCGTGTCAGTTTTTCTATCACTTCACTGCATGTGTTATCATTACCATCCTACTAGATGCCATACATATGTGTTAGTATACTGTACTCATCCTTCTCTTTTTGACTGACTTCACTTTTTATGATAGGTTCTAGATCCAGCCACCTCATTAGGGCTGAAACTTCTGCATTTCTTTTTTTACAGCTGAGTCGTATTCCACTGTATATATGTACTAGAGCTTCTGTATCCATTTATTCACCAGTGGACATCTAGGTTGCTTCCATGTTCTAGTTATTGTATAGACCACTGCAACGAACACTGGGTATAGGTGCCTCTTTCAGTTTTGATTTCATCAGGATATAAGCCTAATGGTGGGATTGCTGGGTAGTATGGTGCTTCTATTTTTAGTTTTTTAAGGAATCTCCATACTGTCTTCCATAAAGGTTGTATCAATTTACATTCCCACCAGCGATCTAAGTGTTCCCTTTTCTCCACACCCACTCCAGCATTTATTGTCTGTAGATTTCTTGATAATGGCCATTCTGATGGGTGTGAGGTGATACCTCATTGTAGGTCTGATTTGCATATCTCTAATTAGAAGTGAGGTTGAGCATCATTTCATTTGTTTTTGGGCCATCTGTATGTCGTCTTTGGAGAGGTGTCTGTTTAGGTCTTTTTCCCATTTTTTGACTGGGTTGTTCATTTTTCCAACATTGAGTTGTCTGAGTTGCTTGTAGATTTTGGAGATGAATTCTTTGTCTGTTATTTCGTTTGCTATGATTTTCTCCCATTCTGTGGGTTGTCTGTTCAGCTTTTTTGTAGTTTCTTTTGCTGTACAAAAGCTTTTAAGTTTCCTTAGGTCCCACTTGTTAATTTTTGTTCTTAGTTCCGCTATTCTAGTAGGTGGGTCAGAGAAGATCTTGCTTTGATTTATGTCCTTGAGTGTTTTCCTGTATTCTCCTCTAAGTATTTGAGGGTTTCTGGTCTTACATTTAGGACTTTAATCCATTTAGAGTTGATCTTTGTGTATGGTGTCAGGGAGTGTTCCAACTTCATTTTTTTGCATGTAGCTGTCCAATTTTCCCAGCACCATTTGTTGAAGAGGCTGTCTTTGTCCCATTTTATATTTTCTCCTCCTTTGTCAAAAATAAGGTATTCATAAGTGTGTGGGTTCATCTCTGGGTTCTCTGTCTTGTTCCACTGATTTATATTTCTGTTTTTGTCCCAGTACCATACTGTCTTGATGATTTGCAGATGACATGATATTATACATAGAAAACCCCAAAGACACTATCAAAAAACTACTAAAGTTAATCAATGAATTCAGCAAAGTCGCAGGATACAAAATAAATACACAGAAATCAGTCACATTCCTATACACAAACAATGAAAAGCCAGAAAACAAAATCAAAATGCAATCCCCTTCACCATTGCAACCAAAAGAATAAAATGTCTATGAATAAACCTACCCAAAGAAACAAAAGAACTGTACACAGAAAATTACAAGACACTAATGAAAGAAATTAGAGAAGGCTTAAACAGATGGAGAGATATCCCATTTTCCTGGGTCGGAAGAATCAATGTTGCCACACCCCCCCTCCCCACTCCAGCATTTATTGTCTGTAGATTTCTTGATAATGGCCATTCTGATGGGTGTGAGGTGATACCTCATTGTAGGTCTGATTTGCATATCTCTAATTAGAAGTGAGGTTGAGCATCATTTCATTTGTTTTTGGGCCATCTGTATGTCGTCTTTGGAGAGGTGTCTGTTTAGGTCTTTTTCCCATTTTTTGACTGGGTTGTTCATTTTTCCAACATTGAGTTGTCTGAGTTGCTTGTAGATTTTGGAGATGAATTCTTTGTCTGTTATTTCGTTTGCTATGATTTTCTCCCATTCTGTGGGTTGTCTGTTCAGCTTTTTTGTAGTTTCTTTTGCTGTACAAAAGCTTTTAAGTTTCCTTAGGTCCCACTTGTTAATTTTTGTTCTTAGTTCCGCTATTCTAGTAGGTGGGTCAGAGAAGATCTTGCTTTGATTTATGTCCTTGAGTGTTTTCCTGTATTCTCCTCTAAGTATTTGAGGGTTTCTGGTCTTACATTTAGGACTTTAATCCATTTAGAGTTGATCTTTGTGTATGGTGTCAGGGAATGTTCCAACTTCATTTTTTTTGCATGTAGCTGTCCAATTTTCCCAGCACCATTTGTTGAAGAGGCTGTCTTTGTCCCATTTTATATTTTCTCCTCCTTTGTCAAAAATAAGGTATTCATAAGTGTGTGGGTTCATCTCTGGGTTCTCTGTCTTGTTCCACTGATTTATATTTCTGTTTTTGTCCCAGTACCATACTGTCTTGATGATTTGCAGATGACATGATATTATACATAGAAAACCCCAAAGACACTATCAAAAAACTACTAAAGTTAATCAATGAATTCAGCAAAGTCGCAGGATACAAAATAAATACACAGAAATCAGTCACATTCCTATACACAAACAATGAAAAGCCAGAAAACAAAATCAAAAATGCAATCCCCTTCACCATTGCAACCAAAAGAATAAAATGTCTATGAATAAACCTACCCAAAGAAACAAAAGAACTGTACACAGAAAATTACAAGACACTAATGAAAGAAATTAGAGAAGGCTTAAACAGATGGAGAGATATCCCATTTTCCTGGGTCGGAAGAATCAATGTTGTAAAAATGACCATACTACCAAATATCCTCTACAGATTCAATGTGATTCCTATCAAACTGCCAATGACGTTTTCAGAGAACTAGAGCAAAGAATAACCCAGTTCATATGGAAACACAAAAGACCTCAAATAGCAAAGTCAATCCTGAGAAAGAAGAATGGAGCTGGAGGGATCAGCTTCACTAATTTCCCTTAACTTCTTTGCCTATTTGCTTAGTAATAAGTATTTGATCTTTGAGACTATTTAAGTGCATGTATTAGGAAACTTGTTTATTTCACAAAATTGTAATAATATTCAAAATATGACTTGACAAAATTCAATTATGAAATCAGTAACAATCAATGAGAAGCATCCATTTTCATATATTGTTTTGGTCACTTTTCTCATCTTTTGGATGAGAGGGCAGTTATAACCACACTGTTTACCCCAAAAGAATATCAAATACAAGTTTTAGACATTCAGTTTCACACACTATAAGATGCCTGAAATTCTAAGAAAATTTGCTTCTAAGAAAATAAACTATCACTAGTCATCTATGAATCTGATGTTCTATTAAAAAAATACGAAGCTATGAATAATGGACCTTATTAGCAATTAAAGTTCTGTGTGAAATAATTGTTGAGTAAGGCAAATGAAAGAACTAAAGAACTTTTAAAAAAGAGTTTTGGAAACATGAAACATAATTATTCCAAACTGACTTAGTCAGTTCTGTAAGGAGATTAGAAAAATCATGAAATCCTGGGTCATCATAATTATTCACAGTACATACTGTCTTGATGTTTGCATACTTATACATAGAAAACCCCAAAGACACTATCAAAAAACTACTAAAGTTAATCAATGAATTCAGCAAAGTCGCAGGATACAAAATAAATACACAGAAATCAGTCACATTCCTATACACAAACAATGAAAAGCCAGAAAACAAAATCAAAAATGCAATCCCCTTCACCATTGCAACCAAAAGAATAAAATGTCTATGAATAAACCTACCCAAAGAAACAAAAGAACTGTACACAGAAAATTACAAGACACTAATGAAAGAAATTAGAGAAGGCTTAAACAGATGGAGAGATATCCCATTTTCCTGGGTCGGAAGAATCAATGTTGTAAAAATGACCATACTACCAAATATCCTCTACAGATTCAATGTGATTCCTATCAAACTGCCAATGACGTTTTCAGAGAACTAGAGCAAAGAATAACCCAGTTCATATGGAAACACAAAAGACCTCAAATAGCAAAGTCAATCCTGAGAAAGAAGAATGGAGCTGGAGGGATCAGCTTCACTAATTTCCCTTAACTTCTTTGCCTATTTGCTTAGTAATAAGTATTTGATCTTTGAGACTATTTAAGTGCATGTATTAGGAAACTTGTTTATTTCACAAAATTGTAATAATATTCAAAATATGACTTGACAAAATTCAATTATGAAATCAGTAACAATCAATGAGAAGCATCCATTTTCATATATTGTTTTGGTCACTTTTCTCATCTTTTGGATGAGAGGGCAGTTATAACCACACTGTTTACCCCAAAAGAATATCAAATACAAGTTTTAGACATTCAGTTTCACACACTATAAGATGCCTGAAATTCTAAGAAAATTTGCTTCTAAGAAAATAAACTATCACTAGTCATCTATGAATCTGATGTTCTATTAAAAAAATACGAAGCTATGAATAATGGACCTTATTAGCAATTAAAGTTCTGTGTGAAATAATTGTTGAGTAAGGCAAATGAAAGAACTAAAGAACTTTTAAAAAAGAGTTTTGGAAACATGAAACATAATTATTCCAAACTGACTTAGTCAGTTCTGTAAGGAGATTAGAAAAAAATCATGCCCTGAAATCCTGGGTCTCTGATTCTATATTACATTTTATTATTTTAATCACAGAAAATAAACAGTTCTCTCCTCCTTTGAAACACAAGTTGGAGAGAACTTCTTTTCCAGTTCCTTTATTGTGAAAGGGATACACAGGTAGATTTGATAAGGAGTTTAGTGGGTTTCAAGGACAAGGAGGAGAAGAGGAAGGACAAGGAGAAATAAAGGCAAAGATCTTCAATGCTGAAACTGAAAACTTCTAGTTTTATGTTAATATGTGCATTTACATTAGAATATCTCACCTAACCCTGAGACATGGAGACTGTCCTAGTTAATCTCATGTTAATGTTGTGGGTGCAGGCCCACAGGGCCTTTACAACCTTAAGATATTCTTTTGATTTATTGTTTTGGTGACTGACTGGAAGATACAAATTGTCATGCTTAAACTGGCAAAGGAGGATACTCTTCTATCCCCCTTTCAGTGTCTATGCTGGAAGCTTTTCTCTATCCTTTCTTACTTTAATAAACTTTTCACTGCAAGAAGCTCTGAGTGATCATTGCCAAGTCTTTTTGATCCCAATGTGAATTCTTCTCCTTTGGAGATCAAGAATCTGACGCTGTTCATGGTAACATACCGTCATCTATCACCTATCAATTTTATCATAATCTCTTTCTAATTCTGCTCTTACTCTATGACTTCCTGATAAAGGACAGTTATAAAATTTCCACAACTATGCCCACCTGCTGCAGCAGGATTTAAAGATGGGAATACTTCCAGCAGGAGAGCTCATCACTGACTTCCAAGAAAGGCAAGGCGTTTTCAACAATAGAAAACCATTCAGAGTGAGTTTCCACCTCCATTCCTCTCTAATCCACAGGCTTCCTGGTCCTTGTGAAACAACAAGGTCATTTAAGCAATAACTACTCTATTAACAGACCAAGTGGTTGATAGAATCTACATCAGATTTGAAAAGAAACAGCCACCAGTGAGACGAGGAAGAATCACATGATCAGCTCACGTGAATGCAGATGTCGACCTAGGTTGATTCTATATTGCAGTGAACACACTTGGTTCAATGAGGCATAGCCAGTAGGCATGGCACATTCTGAGCTTCCCAAGTGGCACTAGCGTCTAGCCAGCCAATGCAGGTTAGACATAGGAGACACAGGTTTGGTCCCCAGGTCAGGAAGTTCCCTGGAGGAGAGGGTGGCAAGCCACTCCAGTATTCTTTCCTGGAGAATCCCACGGACAGAAGAGACTGAAAGGCTGCAATCCATGTGGTCTCACAAACTTGAACACAACTGAAGTGACTATGCACCACGTGTGGCACACTTATACCTGCCATTGCTGAAGGACCTCCATGTGAAATGCTAATTCTTCACACTTGCCTGGGAAGAGGAACCAGAGCTTGGAGCCTTCCCTGGAATTCTTAGAAGACAACTTGTAGCAACAGAGGTCAGTGTGCATCTTCTCTTTTGCTGTCAGAAGTCAGCAATAAGCTGTGGAGCTCAGGATAGAGGCATCTGGGCTTTGAACTCTTGGGTAGAGATGCACCCAGAATCCTTTGCTAGGTGATCTTGTTTGCCTTTGTAAAGGCAAGCGAGCAGCCTCGATTCCTGCTACCACCATCTATGTTACTCCATTTATGCATATGAAAGTAGTCACAAAGTAAATAACATCAGAGTCGAATTTTTTTTTAGGTGGGAACATGGATCACTCAATCTTTGGTGAAAGAGCAAGAAGGCAGTGTAGGCAGTTCATACATGAGGGTTTAACACAGGGAATTAACTGTTAATGAATTCAGTGGAACAGGCAAGAGGGGCAGAGGTCAGGGTTATAACTGGACATTTGCATTTAAGTTCACAGCACTGCAGCTGCAATCTATAGATTAGGAGACAACTGCCACCCGACCCCATGCATACCTGGTCTATCAGAGCTCATGGAAGGTCAGCCTGGCCACAGAAAGGTGGCCTGTCCCACCCATATACCTTCCGAGTCTCACAGGGGCACTTCTCATTGGTAGAAAGTAAAACATGTCCAGGATGTAAAATCAGCAAGTCAGTTGGAAGTTTCAAAATAGTAGTGTTCAATCTTCCAAATCTGAAGGAAGTAAGTAGGGTGTGGAGGGTCTGTAAACAGCTCACGTGAATGCAGATGTCGACCTAGGTTGATTCTATATTGCAGTGAACACACTTGGTTCAATGAGGCATAGCCAGTAGGCATGGCACATTCTGAGCTTCCCAAGTGGCACTAGCGTCTAGCCAGCCAATGCAGGTTAGACATAGGAGACACAGGTTTGGTCCCCAGGTCAGGAAGTTCCCTGGAGGAGAGGGTGGCAAGCCACTCCAGTATTCTTTCCTGGAGAATCCCACGGACAGAAGAGACTGAAAGGCTGCAATCCATGTGGTCTCACAAACTTGAACACAACTGAAGTGACTATGCACCACGTGTGGCACACTTATACCTGCCATTGCTGAAGGACCTCCATGTGAAATGCTAATTCTTCACACTTGCCTGGGAAGAGGAACCAGAGCTTGGAGCCTTCCCTGGAATTCTTAGAAGACAACTTGTAGCAACAGAGGTCAGTGTGCATCTTCTCTTTTGCTGTCAGAAGTCAGCAATAAGCTGTGGAGCTCAGGATAGAGGCATCTGGGCTTTGAACTCTTGGGTAGAGATGCACCCAGAATCCTTTGCTAGGTGATCTTGTTTGCCTTTGTAAAGGCAAGCGAGCAGCCTCGATTCCTGCTACCACCATCTATGTTACTCCATTTATGCATATGAAAGTAGTCACAAAGTAAATAACATCAGAGTCGAATTTTTTTTTAGGTGGGAACATGGATCACTCAATCTTTGGTGAAAGAGCAAGAAGGCAGTGTAGGCAGTTCATACATGAGGGTTTAACACAGGGAATTAACTGTTAATGAATTCAGTGGAACAGGCAAGAGGGGCAGAGGTCAGGGTTATAACTGGACATTTGCATTTAAGTTCACAGCACTGCAGCTGCAATCTATAGATTAGGAGACAACTGCCACCCGACCCCATGCATACCTGGTCTATCAGAGCTCATGGAAGGTCAGCCTGGCCACAGAAAGGTGGCCTGTCCCACCCATATACCTTCCGAGTCTCACAGGGGCACTTCTCATTGGTAGAAAGTAAAACATGTCCAGGATGTAAAATCAGCAAGTCAGTTGGAAGTTTCAAAATAGTAGTGTTCAATCTTCCAAATCTGAAGGAAGTAAGTAGGGTGTGGAGGGTCTGTAAACACTATTTATTGTGCTGGCCCAAAAGTTCATTCAGGTTTTTCTGTAACATTTTATGGTATAGCATCCATTTGTTGCTGTTATACTAAAACAAAGTAAAATGTGACTGATTTTTCCTACATGAGCGTAGTACTCCTGCCAAGGCTAGTACATTAGCAGTAGATAAAAGATTTCAGCAGCCTGAACTACAGTCAACACTTATCAAACTAACAGGTTAGTGAAAAATAAATTTTTTTCTGGTAAATGCAATTCTGCTTTTCATAAGAAATGGTATCATTATATCATTTAAAATTCTCACTTTTATACTGCTTATGAATTAAGTATTTACACATGTCTTTGCATATAAATAACTTGAAAGTTTAAAGGAAAACAGTCCACTAAATAACTTCAGCTTCCATGAACAGTCTTAGACTTAGCTTTATAACTCAGTCAAATATACATCATATTGATTAATTATGCTTGTGGTGAGTTTTACTTTTTATGACTAAAATGAACAATACCAATAAAGTTGATAAATTCAGTAGACTAAATTTTCCTGTGGTTCAATTTTCTTTTTCTTCTTCTTTGACTACACTTGGTATCTAATATATAAATAATCAGAATATTATTTTCTAATATGATGCACAAAAATACTAGAATGTTGAATTAGTTACTTGCTCAGTTGCATCTGACTCTTTGCAACCCCATAGATTGTAGCCCCTCAAGCTCCTCTCTCCATCAGATTCTCCAGGCAAAAATTCTGGAGTGAGTTGCCATTTCCTAATCCAGGGGATCTTCCCAACCTAGGGATCAAACTTGTGTCTCTTGTGTCTCCTGTATTGACAAGTGGACTCTTTACCACTGAGTCACTACTATTTGAATTATGTTAAAACATTTTCATGGCTTCCATCTTTTTGAGGAAATAGATTCTGAGGAAGAAATTTATGTGAGAGTGATTAATTGATGAGTGCTCTTGGCAGAAGTGTCTATGAGAATTAAGAGGCACAATATTGGGAAGAAGAGGGAGTTGAATCATGATTCAGTCCTCAGAAGATCCACTAGAGCTGAGATGACCATTCAGAGCTGTCCCAAATCACATTGGACACCTATCTTGACTACTTAGGATGTGGGTTACTCCCAGAGAACATGTGCCATCTCGGGTGAGTTGACTTCTTTGTGTAAAGGGAAATGTCCACTAAGATGATCATATTAAGCGAAATTAATCAGAAAGAGAAAGACAAATATTGTATGATATCACTTATATGGGGAATTAAAAAAAATAATACAACTGAACTTATTTACAAAACAGGAACAGAGTTACAGACTTCAAAAACAACTTTTAAAACAAACAAACAAACTTGTGGTTACTGAAGGAGACAGGTGGAGGGGATAACTTAAGAGGTTTGGATTAACATATACACACTATTACATAAAAAATAGATAATCAACAAGGACTTACTGTGTAGCAAAGGGAATGCTACTCAATACCCTGTAATAACCTATATGGGAAAGCAATTTGAAAAAAAAGAATCCATGTATACATATAACTGAACCACTTTGCTGTATATCTGAGACTAACACAGCATTGTAAACCCACTCTTTTCCAGTATAAAATAAAAAGTAAAAAACAAAATAGATAAACAAGGACATACTGTATCATATGTAGAGCTGTATTCAGTATCTTGTAAGAACCTATAAAAGATTCTTTTCAGATTTGTTGCACATCTGAAACTAACATTCTAAGCATTTAATACTTTTAAAATTTAAAAAATGGTTAAAAAGATGAGTTAATAAAGTAATCATAAAAAGAGCAATGTCCAAAGAGGAATTCACTAAGAACTGTCAGTAGTCAACACCCCAGCATCTCGAAGGGGGATCTGGCTGACGCACCACAACATTCACTATGCCTTCCAAAGACGCCAGGTTGAATACACCCTAAGATAGATCTAAATCCCAAGCTTACCCTATTTAAGAAAAACATTTGTTTGGGCACACTGAAACATTCTTTACCAAATTAGAGTATACCCTCTTGTTGAGTCTTGAACACTGAAAAACATTCTGGTTAGATTGTACGTATAAAAAAAAAAAAAAAGTAAGAGTATACTTGTGAGACAGTGTTTTTCTATGTCAGAAGGCAGTTTTAAGTTTTTTTTTTTAATCTTACAACTATCTTTTGGAAATTCAACTGACTCTTGAATCTTTGGAGAGTAGTTTAGTTTTATTTTTGTATTAAGTGTATCAGCACTTCAAAGCCTTCAGCGAACATGTTTTTCATCTTGTGAAGTTAAGTACATTTTCTGAAAAGTTAAGATTAAAGAAAAGGACATGTAACTTCGAATGATATTTGTTGAAGTTAACTTATATTAGAAGTCAGGTTTCCTGGACGGCTCAGTGAATAAAGAATTCACCTGCAGTGCAGGAGACACAGAAGACACGGGCTTGATTCCTGTGTTAGGGAGATCTCCTGGAGAAGGAAATGGTGACCCACTCGTGTATTCTTGCCTGAAAAATACCATGGACAGAGGAACCTGGCAGCCTACAGTCCATAGGGTTGAAAAGAGTTAGACGTGACGGAGTGACCAAGCACACATAAGCACATGTATCAGAAGTCAAGTAGCATATAAAGTAGTGCAACAAGGTTAGCATAAAACAGAGGCATATCATTGATTTTGTGGAATATCAAATAGAAATTGTGATGAACGATCATTAAAGAAAGTCACATCAGAATGATAATACATGTGGCACATACAATTATGGAAACACATGCATGCAAAAGTTATTACACTTGGTGCAGGATCCAGATGATGACTATTAATTTTACTACTGTTAACAGCAATCAGTGAAGAAATAAAGCCAAAAGGAGTTTTGAATATATATATATATGTGTTTGTGTATATTTGTGTATATATATGTATATATTTGTGTATATTTGTACATATACATACAAATAAAGAGGACATTTCAGGTGAAGAAATTAGCAGCAGAGCTTGGGAAAGAGAATCCACCTAGAAAAGTCAGTCACGACTGAAGACAGATTATGACAAATGTATTCACCATCATAGGAATGACAACTATTTTCTAGAGAATATTAATATATTAGTGTTTTTTGGTATTCATTAGGCCTTGTTCTTTCTGTCAGATTTATTTTCTTAAAATATATCTTTTTTCTATTACACTGAAACATTCTTTTACAAATTACAGTATCCCCTCTTGTTGAGTCTTGAACACTGAAAAACATTCTGGTTAGATTGTACGTATAAAAAAAAAAAAAAAGTAAGAGTATACTTGTGAGACAGTGTTTTTCTATGTCAGAAGGCAGTTTTAAGTTTTTTTTTTTTAATCTTACAACTATCTTTTGGAAATTCAACTGACTCTTGAATCTTTGGAGAGTAGTTTAGTTTTATTTTTGTATTAAGTGTATCAGCACTTCAAAGCCTTCAGCGAACATGTTTTTCATCTTGTGAAGTTAAGTACATTTTCTGAAAAGTTAAGATTAAAGAAAAGGACATGTAACTTCGAATGATATTTGTTGAAGTTAACTTATATTAGAAGTCAGGTTTCCTGGACGGCTCAGTGAATAAAGAATTCACCTGCAGTGCAGGAGACACAGAAGACACGGGCTTGATTCCTGTGTTAGGGAGATCTCCTGGAGAAGGAAATGGTGACCCACTCGTGTATTCTTGCCTGAAAAATACCATGGACAGAGGAACCTGGCAGCCTACAGTCCATAGGGTTGAAAAGAGTTAGACGTGACGGAGTGACCAAGCACACATAAGCACATGTATCAGAAGTCAAGTAGCATATAAAGTAGTGCAACAAGGTTAGCATAAAACAGAGGCATATCATTGATTTTGTGGAATATCAAATAGAAATTGTGATGAACGATCATTAAAGAAAGTCACATCAGAATGATAATACATGTGGCACATACAATTATGGAAACACATGCATGCAAAAGTTATTACACTTGGTGCAGGATCCAGATGATGACTATTAATTTTACTACTGTTAACAGCAATCAGTGAAGAAATAAAGCCAAAAGGAGTTTTGAATATATATATATATGTGTTTGTGTATATTTGTGTATATATATGTATATATTTGTGTATATTTGTACATATACATACAAATAAAGAGGACATTTCAGGTGAAGAAATTAGCAGCAGAGCTTGGGAAAGAGAATCCACCTAGAAAAGTCAGTCACGACTGAAGACAGATTATGACAAATGTATTCACCATCATAGGAATGACAACTATTTTCTAGAGAATATTAATATATTAGTGTTTTTTGGTATTCATTAGGCCTTGTTCTTTCTGTCAGATTTATTTTCTTAAAATATATCTTTTTTTTTTCCTTCCAGAGATACTGCTATTAACTTAGTGTTAGTCACTGATTTCCCGGGCAAGACTACTGGAGTGGGTTGCCACTCTCTTCTTCGGGGAATCTTCCCAACTCAGTGACTGAACCCAGGTCTCCTGCATTGTAAACAGATTCTTTACTGTCTGAGCCTCCAGGGAAGCCCACAGTGATTCATGAAAAAATTCATAGGAAGTAGTTTTCTCCTTTCTTAGAGTTGCATTTAAATCATCCTGAGATTTTTCTAATCGGACACACATTTGGCTGCTGAACACAGAACAGGATCACCCATCAAGAGAGGATATAACAATGATTCATTTACACTGAGATGATTAAGGAATGCTTATATTTGAGCTGAAAGTCAAGAATCCAATGTTAAATAGCAAAGATCTTTTTCATGAATCTGGAAGATACTTTACTCACGAATTTCCTGTCAACAACATGCAAAGATTTGGTATACTAGAACTGCCTTGTCAAGGTTGCCCTGGGAATTGGGAGAACATCCATTATAGAGATCAGTTGTATGCACCATAGGCCTTTTACTGACTGTCAGTGTTCTTTCAGTAACTCAGCGAAACTCATTGCATAAAATCAAGCTATACCAGAATAGGAAACAATGAAGAAACAGCTTATTACTAAAGAATACTTGACCCACGACTTCTGTAGGCTGAATGTTCAGGTGACCTGGGATGCCCAGGGCTTCCGGATACTCTTGCAGGATCCAGATGATGACTATTAATTTTACTACTGTTAACAGCAATCAGTGAAGAAATAAAGCCAAAAGGAGTTTTGAATATATATATATATGTGTTTGTGTATATTTGTGTATATATATGTATATATTTGTGTATATTTGTACATATACATACAAATAAAGAGGACATTTCAGGTGAAGAAATTAGCAGCAGAGCTTGGGAAAGAGAATCCACCTAGAAAAGTCAGTCACGACTGAAGACAGATTATGACAAATGTATTCACCATCATAGGAATGACAACTATTTTCTAGAGAATATTAATATATTAGTGTTTTTTGGTATTCATTAGGCCTTGTTCTTTCTGTCAGATTTATTTTCTTAAAATATATCTTTTTTTTTTCCTTCCAGAGATACTGCTATTAACTTAGTGTTAGTCACTGATTTCCCGGGCAAGACTACTGGAGTGGGTTGCCACTCTCTTCTTCGGGGAATCTTCCCAACTCAGTGACTGAACCCAGGTCTCCTGCATTGTAAACAGATTCTTTACTGTCTGAGCCTCCAGGGAAGCCCACAGTGATTCATGAAAAAATTCATAGGAAGTAGTTTTCTCCTTTCTTAGAGTTGCATTTAAATCATCCTGAGATTTTTCTAATCGGACACACATTTGGCTGCTGAACACAGAACAGGATCACCCATCAAGAGAGGATATAACAATGATTCATTTACACTGAGATGATTAAGGAATGCTTATATTTGAGCTGAAAGTCAAGAATCCAATGTTAAATAGCAAAGATCTTTTTCATGAATCTGGAAGATACTTTACTCACGAATTTCCTGTCAACAACATGTAAAGATTTGGTATACTAGAACTGCCTTGTCAAGGTTGCCCTGGGAATTGGGAGAACATCCATTATAGAGATCAGTTGTATGCACCATAGGCCTTTTACTGACTGTCAGTGTTCTTTCAGTAACTCAGCGAAACTCATTGCATAAAATCAAGCTATACCAGAATAGGAAACAATGAAGAAACAGCTTATTACTAAAGAAACCTACCTTTCAAAAGCTCTTACCTACGACTTCTTTAGGCTGAATGTTCAGGTGACCTGGGATGCCCAGGGCTTCCTGGCATATCTGACTTTCCACATCAGCGTCCCCAAGACTGACCAGAATAGTTCCAGGCGATACCTCAGCTAACTCTGTCCTACTCTGTCCTACTGCTATGAGTCCAGGTTCGTTTTGGTCGTCGTGTTACAGTCCCATGAATCAGAGAAGACTGAGGTGTTGAGGCAAGGAAAAGGACTTTATTTGGAAAGCAATTGACCAAGAAAATGGCAGGCTAGCCTCTCGGAAATAACCATCTTACTGGGGTGTGGGTGCCAGATTCTTTTATAGACCAGAGATGGAGCAAGGTGAGGAAGCAAAGTAAAAAGACAATTAATCTTGCAAACATCTCTTAGAATGGCAAGTCTCAGGCAAAGGATGTGTTAATTTCTCCCTTCCTGTCATCCACAGGTGGACAGGGTTCTGAACAAAGGCATTTTACTTTTAACAGTCAGGCAAAGGGACAGGGTTCTCAAGGTAAGCCATTAAATATGAACATAATAATAAAAGCAAGGGAAAGAAACAAAGAACACTGTCAGTGTTCTTTGTAACACAGAGTCAGAATTTGTTTCCTCCTTGCAGCACTAGCTCCAGGGTACATGGTCTCTGATTATGGCTTTTCTGCACTCTAGTGCAACCCATAAATAGCAGGTCGGGGTGTAGTTTTAATACCCAGAGGCAATCCTCAACAGAGGAGGGATAGGAACTGGTAGATAAATGTCCCACCTTCCTCCAATACTTCAAAGAAGGCATTCTTCATGTTCCCCAATCAGTCCCAAAGTAATCAAGTCCATTGCCCAAAGCAGCTATCTAAGTCAGACACCTTTAAGTCAGATATTCCTCTTTTCCAGCCTCATTTCCCTCTTTCTTACTGCTCCCAGGGATCAGACTACAAATTAACGAACTGTCGCCACGTCTTTGTCTTTGATTTTTGGGGGGAAACACCCTTCTTGTCATCATCATCATGTCAACTCATCTCAAAAATTTCCCTGCTTACACTCGACAGATACTAACTTCTGATATGCACTTTGGTTTCCTTTGCCCTACTGATAAATTTATACATGTTTGGAATTGTTTTCATTATAAAAATGCATTAATATATGTTAAAGCATATTTTCTATTTTCCCTCTTTTTGAAGAAATTTGTGACTCTGCTCAGAAATGTATCATAAAATTTATCATGAAATTTATTCATAAGAATTCTAAATTAATTTTATCAAATTCCAAAATAGATCAGATAGTGATTATAGTAAATGATTCTGAATTTGAATTATAGTTACATATTAATTTGGAAAGCATTGCATTTTAAGTATCACATTGTTTCAAAAAGATATTATGTCAAGTTCAGTATTGCAACCATCTTACGGGGTGTGGCCAGTTCTTTTATAGACCAGAGATGGAGAAAGGTGAGGAAGCAAAGTAAAAAGACAATTAATCTTGCAAACATCTCTTAGAATGGCAAGTCTCAGGCAAAGGATGTGTTAATTTCTCCCTTCCTGTCATCCACAGGTGGACAGGGTTCTGAACAAAGGCATTTTACTTTTAACAGTCAGGCAAAGGGACAGGGTTCTCAAGGTAAGCCATTAAATATGAACATAATAATAAAAGCAAGGGAAAGAAACAAAGAACACTGTCAGTGTTCTTTGTAACACAGAGTCAGAATTTGTTTCCTCCTTGCAGCACTAGCTCCAGGGTACATGGTCTCTGATTATGGCTTTTCTGCACTCTAGTGCAACCCATAAATAGCAGGTCGGGGTGTAGTTTTAATACCCAGAGGCAATCCTCAACAGAGGAGGGATAGGAACTGGTAGATAAATGTCCCACCTTCCTCCAATACTTCAAAGAAGGCATTCTTCATGTTCCCCAATCAGTCCCAAAGTAATCAAGTCCATTGCCCAAAGCAGCTATCTAAGTCAGACACCTTTAAGTCAGATATTCCTCTTTTCCAGCCTCATTTCCCTCTTTCTTACTGCTCCCAGGGATCAGACTACAAATTAACGAACTGTCGCCACGTCTTTGTCTTTGATTTTTGGGGGGAAACACCCTTCTTGTCATCATCATCATGTCAACTCATCTCAAAAATTTCCCTGCTTACACTCGACAGATACTAACTTCTGATATGCACTTTGGTTTCCTTTGCCCTACTGATAAATTTATACATGTTTGGAATTGTTTTCATTATAAAAATGCATTAATATATGTTAAAGCATATTTTCTATTTTCCCTCTTTTTGAAGAAATTTGTGACTCTGCTCAGAAATGTATCATAAAATTTATCATGAAATTTATTCATAAGAATTCTAAATTAATTTTATCAAATTCCAAAATAGATCAGATAGTGATTATAGTAAATGATTCTGAATTTGAATTATAGTTACATATTAATTTGGAAAGCATTGCATTTTAAGTATCACATTGTTTCATTAAAGAGATAAGGTATATTATGTCAAGAGTCTCAGTCCATTTGGGCTGCTATAAAAAACTACCATAGGGCTTCCCCTGGTGGTCCAGTGGGTAAGGACACCACCTTGCAGTGCAAGGGGCGTTGGTTCGATCCCTGGCCTGGGAAGATCCCACGTGCCGCGGAGTGGCTGGACTGATATGTCCAATTACCGAGCCAGCGCTCAGGGGCGCATGTGCCCAGAGCTGGTGCTCTGCAACAACAGATGCCACCGCGATTGGAGGCCCACAGGAGCCAAAGAACAAAGATGGATGAACATAGAGAAAGGAAAGACCAATAGAAGTGGCCAGCCTGCTCCCCTCCCTCCCCAACCCGACCCCCGCCCAAAATAAATAAATCTTTAAAAAAAAGATTATAAACAACAGAAACTTATTTTTCATAGTTTTAGAGTAGGGGAAGTCCAACATCAAATCACCAGCGGATTCATTGTCTGATGAAGATCCTCTTCCTGGCTCCTGGGCCATCTCCTCCTGTCTGTAACATCACATTGTTTCTGATTGGGTCAATGGGCTAGGAAATTGCCTGGGGTCTCTTTTAGAACGGCACTAAGGGTTTCCCAAGCAGCTCAGCAGTGAAGAATTTGGCTACAATGTAGGCGATAAGGGTTCTATCCCTGGGTCAGGAAGATCCCCTGAAGGAAGAAATAGCCACCCACTCTAGTAGTCTTACCTGGAAAATTCCATGGACAGAGGAGTCTGATGGTCTAGAGTCTGTGGGGTCTCAAAGAGTCAGACACAACTGACTGGCTGAGCTTGCCTGTGCAATCTCTGTAAGGACTTCACCCTCATGACCAAAGATCTCCCTTATTAGTACCAGCGCAGTACGGGTTAGGTTTCGATACATTCAATTCAATATACAAATTCTGAGAGCACACAGGCATTCAGTTTATAGCACCAAGTGCTCAGGTATCACTGATACACAGTTTAAGTTCCTTACCCTTCTTATGTAATATATTCATAGGTATTTTTTTCCATTTGGTTTATTATTAATTGATATTTGTTTCTCAACTAAGATCTTTAAGTAATTTCTAATATAAAGTCTGTTTAGTAATTTTCTTTCGTTTCTGGATACTTTACTAAATTTTTTATACAATATTTTATGTATGGAATATATACCCCTATCATAGGTACTTACAGGTAACTTTACCTTCTCTTCTGCAATTCTGATTATTTCTACTTACTTTCTCATTGCATTTGTTACAGTCTCTCCAGTGATACTGAATTACAATTGTAATAGCAGGTATCATTTATCTGACTCTGATTTTTAGTGGAAATTATCTCAGTGTTTAATTATTTTCTGCACTGGAGTTTAGACAACAAGCTATTTACTGTATTTAAGTAATTATCTTCTATCTCCATTTTATGTAGAGCTCTTATTATGAAGTTTAGAAAATTCCAGGAATTGAGGGAGTGAGGTGGGAGAATTCCTCATGCTTGCACACAGAGGGGAAGGAAGCAGTAAAATGGAGGACTTTGATGGAAATAAATTACTTAGCAACTTTGCAGATGGAAGAGTTACATATAAAGTTTACCAGTGGAAATAAACTAACCTGAGGAAGAATTAGAATCTCTCTGTGTCCGAACTGAAAAGATGTAAGGTAAGGTTCTTAAGGACCCAGAGAAACTGACTTGGAGAAACATGTTTTCTTTTCCTATTGGAATATAATTGCTTTACAATGTTGTGTTAGTTTCTGCTCTACAATAACTTGAATTAGCCATATACATACCTCCTCTCCTTTTTAACAAAAAGTTTGGGTATAAACTAACACAGACCAAGAGGGCTTATTTTAGGTTTGAGACTAACTCAAAACAGTGATCACAGACTGGCACACAGGGAAGCCCAAAGGAATAAAGCCAAAGCGCAGACTAGCAAGAGGGGGGCTGACAGAGTATAGACGCCATGTCCGAGGGGGTGACATCAAGATGCTAAAGGAAGCTGTGTGTCAGTGATTCAGTAGCGTGATCGTGAGTAGAATTAAAGTCGGAAGACTCCAAGGCAAGAGTTTTTAAAGAGCTGTTAACATGACGTGAGTAGAGATTTAAAAGTGTATATCACTGATACACAGTTTAAGTTCCTTACCCTTCTTATGTAATATATTCATAGGTATTTTTTTCCATTTGGTTTATTATTAATTGATATTTGTTTCTCAACTAAGATCTTTAAGTAATTTCTAATATAAAGTCTGTTTAGTAATTTTCTTTCGTTTCTGGATACTTTACTAAATTTTTTATACAATATTTTATGTATGGAATATATACCCCTATCATAGGTACTTACAGGTAACTTTACCTTCTCTTCTGCAATTCTGATTATTTCTACTTACTTTCTCATTGCATTTGTTACAGTCTCTCCAGTGATATTGAATTACAATTGTAATAGCAGGTATCATTTATCTGACTCTGATTTTTAGTGGAAATTATCTCAGTGTTTAATTATTTTCTGCACTGGAGTTTAGACAACAAGCTATTTACTGTATTTAAGTAATTATCTTCTATCTCCATTTTATGTAGAGCTCTTATTATGAAGTTTAGAAAATTCCAGGAATTGAGGGAGTGAGGTGGGAGAATTCCTCATGCTTGCACACAGAGGGGAAGGAAGCAGTAAAATGGAGGACTTTGATGGAAATAAATTACTTAGCAACTTTGCAGATGGAAGAGTTACATATAAAGTTTACCAGTGGAAATAAACTAACCTGAGGAAGAATTAGAATCTCTCTGTGTCCGAACTGAAAAGATGTAAGGTAAGGTTCTTAAGGACCCAGAGAAACTGACTTGGAGAAACATGTTTTCTTTTCCTATTGGAATATAATTGCTTTACAATGTTGTGTTAGTTTCTGCTCTACAATAACTTGAATTAGCCATATACATACCTCCTCTCCTTTTTAACAAAAAGTTTGGGTATAAACTAACACAGACCAAGAGGGCTTATTTTAGGTTTGAGACTAACTCAAAACAGTGATCACAGACTGGCACACAGGGAAGCCCAAAGGAATAAAGCCAAAGCGCAGACTAGCAAGAGGGGGACTGACAGAGTATAGACGCCATGTCCGAGGGGGTGACATCAAGATGCTAAAGGAAGCTGCGTGTCAGTGATTCAGTAGCGTGATCGTGAGTAGAATTAAAGTCGGAAGACTCCAAGGCAAGAGTTTTTAAAGAGCTGTTAACATGACGCTGAAGTAAAGCTAAGTTCATGGTGGAGATTTCAAAAGGAAGACAAAAATAAACCAGGGGCTGAGTCACCGAGTTGACTCAGATGACAGAGATGAGTGTGGGCACAGGTAGTAATATTGGATGATAAGCTTAAGTAAATATCAATAATGGCCTTGGCTAAGGCAGAGAAGAGATACTGGGGGTGGGTGGGTTAGAATGAGAATCCAACGGGCTAATAAATGCACATGTAAGCAGTAGGGAACTGCATAGCAAGAGAGGAAGGGGTGTTCAGGAGGATTCTGCAGGTGGTCAAGACAAGTGAGGATAAGAGAAAAAAGAAGGAGAAAATCTCAAGTTAGTTTGGAGTCATGTTAATTGTACCGAGAGTGTGGTGATTTTGCTTTGTCTTATCAGTAGAAGGCTGAGTAATCCATCCAGTCCCAAGGATTTGATTAAAACTTTGTAGTGGAAAAACTTTGTTTTACAGTAGGCAGAGTTGGTTAAAAGAATCTTTTACTGATGATGTGTATGTGTGTTAGGTGTGATGTTGTCTAGGTGTGTTAGAATTGCCAGATTTAGCAAATAATGCACAGATCACCCAAATAAATTTTAATTTCAGAAAACAAAGAATATCTTTTTAGTATTCATATGTCCCATGCAATGGAACATATATCATGGGCCACATTTGTATTAAGTTTTTAACTGTTTACCTAAAATTCACATTTAACTGGTACGTGTTTGTGTGCATATACAGGAAAGGATCAGGGATATGAGCTGAGAGGTCCTTTCAAACTTAGTATCTTAAAACAATAACTCACAGTATGTCATAAGAATTCTATCACTGCATGTTTCCCTAATCCTTATAGATTTAATATTTAATGGAGCTTATGCACATGAAATTAGTTTCAAATTTTGATAAAAATGGTTTCCAATGTTGAATTACTAAGTAGAGGAATCTTCCTTTAATGATAGCTACATTGTTCAATTTTTCACATACTTCCTTATACCAATTCTCCTGCAAGACAAACAAAAATAAATTTTTTTCAAGGGAGAATGTATTTTAGGCTTTTGAGAAAATTATGATATTGTAATGTTTAGAAACTGACATTGGAATCCTCGCACTTTTCATGGGCTATGTTGCTGTTATCAACCTATAAATTTTTAAATGTAATTGAAGAACTGCACACGTGATTGCCTTGTGTGAACAGGAAAACTATAGTTGCAATTCAACCCACTCATTAAAATTACAGTCAAATTTTTGAGAGATTTAAAACATTCTATAAGTATAATGGAATCATTTACTTAGACCCTACTTTTTAAAAAATTGAAGGAGACAAAATTTGTGAGAGTTGGGACAAAATAGAAGACTGGAGTTTGTTTTCTAGCCATGGCTTCTGGTCCCTTTGCATGATTCTCAGCAGCTCTACTCAGAAGAAAAATGTGGTATCATCTGGTGCTAGTTTTTAGCACTTTAAACATGTGAGTAGCTGAAGTTAAACCCCAAAGTCCTTAGAACATGTTTTGTGTGTTTGCAAAACAGTTCTTGCGGCAGCCACCTGCCTTCCACTGGACAGTCTAGCCCGTTGAAGTAGCATCTCTGTGACGCTAGACTTAATAGTCTTTACTGGAGATTGTCTCTGCTCCAAGGTCCTGTCTGGTCTCTGAAGCCCTATTTGCCCCACAGATGGGCCACTTGGTCTCATACACTGCCACCTCCACTTCTCTCCACCCCGGCTTACCTATGGACTGAGAACTGTGTCCTGACTCTAGACGGCAGACAGGAGGACTGCAGGCATTCAAGGGAGCAACTCTGTGATGGGGAGACAAGATACCTTGCAGCTAATGTATCTTCAACATTTATATCGTGAGTCCATGGTTCTTTATGATTTCAGATCTGTTGTGAAATGACACAGAACCTCCTATGGAAAATTATATTATTCACATATTACAGATAAAAGAACTAAGAGAAAAACAGATAAGACAAATGAACTAACATTTACTGAGCATCTGCTTTGTGCCTAGCACCATGTTAAGCATCTTACAAACACCATCTCATTTAGTTCTTGTCACAAACCTAAGAATTACATCGTGTAAGAGGTAGAACTCACAACATCCTAGGCAAGACAAACAAAAATAAATTTTTTTCAAGGGAGAATGTATTTTAGGCTTTTGAGAAAATTCTGATATTGTAATGTTTAGAAACTGACATTGGAATCCTCGCACTTTTCATGGGCTATGTTGCTGTTATCAACCTATAAATTTTTAAATGTAATTGAAGAACTGCACACGTGATTGCCTTGTGTGAACAGGAAAACTATAGTTGCAATTCAACCCACTCATTAAAATTACAGTCAAATTTTTGAGAGATTTAAAACATTCTATAAGTATAATGGAATCATTTACTTAGACCCTACTTTTTAAAAAATTGAAGGAGACAAAATTTGTGAGAGTTGGGACAAAATAGAAGACTGGAGTTTGTTTTCTAGCCATGGCTTCTGGTCCCTTTGCATGATTCTCAGCAGCTCTACTCAGAAGAAAAATGTGGTATCATCTGGTGCTAGTTTTTAGCACTTTAAACATGTGAGTAGCTGAAGTTAAACCCCAAAGTCCTTAGAACATGTTTTGTGTGTTTGCAAAACAGTTCTTGCGGCAGCCACCTGCCTTCCACTGGACAGTCTAGCCCGTTGAAGTAGCATCTCTGTGACGCTAGACTTAATAGTCTTTACTGGAGATTGTCTCTGCTCCAAGGTCCTGTCTGGTCTCTGAAGCCCTATTTGCCCCACAGATGGGCCACTTGGTCTCATACACTGCCACCTCCACTTCTCTCCACCCCGGCTTACCTATGGACTGAGAACTGTGTCCTGACTCTAGACGGCAGACAGGAGGACTGCAGGCATTCAAGGGAGCAACTCTGTGATGGGGAGACAAGATACCTTGCAGCTAATGTATCTTCAACATTTATATCGTGAGTCCATGGTTCTTTATGATTTCAGATCTGTTGTGAAATGACACAGAACCTCCTATGGAAAATTATATTATTCACATATTACAGATAAAAGAACTAAGAGAAAAACAGATAAGACAAATGAACTAACATTTACTGAGCATCTGCTTTGTGCCTAGCACCATGTTAAGCATCTTACAAACACCATCTCATTTAGTTCTTGTCACAAACCTAAGAATTACATCGTGTAAGAGGTAGAACTCACAACATCTGTTTTACAGATGCGCAGGGATTCTAGCTCTGCTTATGTGCGCTAAGTCACTTCAGTTGTGTTGGACTTTGCAACACTATGAACTGTAGCCCATCAGGCTCTTCTGTCCAGGGGATTCTCCAGATAAGAATACTGGAGTGGGTTGCCATGCCCTCCTCCAGGGAGTCTTCCTGACCCAGGGATTGAATCCATGTTTCCTGCATTACAGGCAGATTCTTTACTGCTGAACCACTGGGGAAGCCCCAGTCCCAGTTCTAGGGGAAGACTATCTGGGTTTTAATCTTGCCCTGATCACCTTTCAGTTCTGTGGCACCTGGAAAATTATTTCACATTTCTGTGTTCCAGTTTTGGTTTTATTATGATTTTTAAAAATTTTATTTATTTTTAAAACCTTTTTATTTTATATTGGAATATAGCTGATTAACAATGTTATGATAATTTCAGGCAGACATCAAAGGGACTAAGCCATAAATACACATATACATATATCCATTCTCCCCCAAACTCCCCTCCCGTCCAGGCTGCCACATAACATTGTGTGCTCCAGTTTTCTTACCTATAAAATTGAGGAGGTGATGGTGCTTACTTCACTAGCATATTATGTACATTAAATGTGCTGAAAAATGGAGAAAAATTGATTCAATACACCATCACAGTACCTGGCATTTAGTAAATGGGCTATATTATATAACAGATAGGATTAGATGCTTCTGGGTGACTAATATAACCTGCTAATTAGCAGTAATGTACTCATAAACGGCTATGGCTATACATTTTTCTTATCCTTACACACTAATGTGCATTTTCTCACTTTTGTATCTTAATGAAGTGAATGGCTTCATAGGATTCCTGGCGCTATGGCTGACAACTGAGGCAGATGTGTGGGTAAATATGCTTTCAGCAGACCTCAGATCACACTGCGAAAGTTCCCTCTGAATCATGGGGCTGATTTTCTGAACGTACAGTTGACAGTACTGGGCAGAAGGTTGTCCATGTGTGCTGGCACTCCTGACAAGAGTGATCAAGAATTCCTACGAGAATCACCAGAGTTACATTTATTATCATTTCTTTTAAAAGTTGTTGGAGAGGCAACTAGATGTGTTTACAAGCACATACACACACAATACTAGAGTCCTTTCTAAGGTACTGTCTAAAAGAACTATGAAAGTATCACAAAGCGTTTATAATGCAAGTATTGCCCTCTTTGGGACTTCCCTGGTGGCTGAGTCGTAAAGAATCCACCTGCTAATGCAGGAGGCTCAGGTTCTATTCTTGGGCTGAGTAGTTCCCCTGGAGAAGAAAATGAGAACCCACTACAGGATTCTTGCCTGGGCAATCCCATGCAGAGAGGAGCCTGGTGGGCTACAGTTTATGGGATCACAAAGAGTCAGACACAACTTAGCAACTGAGCACACACATTGCCCTCTACATTAATCTTCAATATTTTTCCTTCTATTAAACACTACATTGCATTTTACACTTGTATTGACTTGACATTGTGAGTAAAAGACTGACTTGGAAAATTTTTTGTTTTTTCAGTAGTAGTGTGCATATTAAAATTTATTAGATGACTATTGAAAGGAACTGCTAATCAAATGTGAGCAGAGAATCTGGATGCTTTCTGTTATCATGCATTTCCTTATTAATAAAATTGTAGAACAAGTTTTTTTCTGATTATGGTCAAAAAACCACCAAGAATGCAATGAAAGTAACTAAACAGAAAAACAACCAAAGGGAATTAGTCTTTTGTCAATGTCCTGCTTTGCTCCCTCTATTGAGTTTGATAGTTGAAAGTTTGAAAAAGACTTGGCATTATGTGTGTGACTATTTTCCCACATGCCACAGGTATCTTTACTGAGTACATTTGACATCTCAAAACATCACCACCCAGTGAGTGCCATGTGCCAGGGTGATTAACCACAGGAATCTGAATGGTTTGGTTGAATAGCCATTGAGTTTTCATTATAAAACCTGGCCGAGTCCAGGACTGGTTTCAAAAGAAATCATGCACATTACTGGTTAGGATTTAATTAAAACATTACAGTACTGGGCAGAAGGTTGTCCATGTGTGCTGGCACTCCTGACAAGAGTGATCAAGAATTCCTACGAGAATCACCAGAGTTACATTTATTATCATTTCTTTTAAAAGTTGTTGGAGAGGCAACTAGATGTGTTTACAAGCACATACACACACAATACTAGAGTCCTTTCTAAGGTACTGTCTAAAAGAACTATGAAAGTATCACAAAGCGTTTATAATGCAAGTATTGCCCTCTTTGGGACTTCCCTGGTGGCTGAGTCGTAAAGAATCCACCTGCTAATGCAGGAGGCTCAGGTTCTATTCTTGGGCTGAGTAGTTCCCCTGGAGAAGAAAATGAGAACCCACTACAGGATTCTTGCCTGGGCAATCCCATGCAGAGAGGAGCCTGGTGGGCTACAGTTTATGGGATCACAAAGAGTCAGACACAACTTAGCAACTGAGCACACACATTGCCCTCTACATTAATCTTCAATATTTTTCCTTCTATTAAACACTACATTGCATTTTACACTTGTATTGACTTGACATTGTGAGTAAAAGACTGACTTGGAAAATTTTTTGTTTTTTCAGTAGTAGTGTGCATATTAAAATTTATTAGATGACTATTGAAAGGAACTGCTAATCAAATGTGAGCAGAGAATCTGGATGCTTTCTGTTATCATGCATTTCCTTATTAATAAAATTGTAGAACAAGTTTTTTTCTGATTATGGTCAAAAAACCACCAAGAATGCAATGAAAGTAACTAAACAGAAAAACAACCAAAGGGAATTAGTCTTTTGTCAATGTCCTGCTTTGCTCCCTCTATTGAGTTTGATAGTTGAAAGTTTGAAAAAGACTTGGCATTATGTGTGTGACTATTTTCCCACATGCCACAGGTATCTTTACTGAGTACATTTGACATCTCAAAACATCACCACCCAGTGAGTGCCATGTGCCAGGGTGATTAACCACAGGAATCTGAATGGTTTGGTTGAATAGCCATTGGAGTTTTTCATTATAAAACCTGGCCGAGTCCAGGACTGGTTTCAAAAGAAATCATGCACATTACTGGTTAGGATTTAATTAAAACATTACAGTAAATATTTTGGAAGCAAATAGGAAGAAGGCATATGAAGCATTTCTGTATGGACAAGAATCATATTTAGAACTTAGGCTTTGAAAAGTCGAATATCCAACTGAAATTACCAAGAGCAGCTGCAAGGTGTAGTGAATTTGGCCAATGATGAGAAAAATTTGGTATTGCTTTTCTTTAGAAGATTGGTATTTTTTTCATATTCTACTCTTACGAAAAGCAAAATGTCCTGTCTGCTAAAGATTCTTATGTGAATTGAGTGAATGACTAGAATAACCTTTATGAACTGCCAATTAGCTACTAGCCATGCACATGGCCACATCTCTTCTGCTCTAGGATAAAACTCTTCTCAAATTATTTATGCATCTGTGTAAGGTATTTATCCATTTTATTTTTAAGCCTTTTTTACATTCTTTATTTACTTATAATAATCATCTCTTCCATTCAAGAAATATTTAAATAACTTCAGGGAAAAAAAAGCACAAGGTAAGATATCTGTATTTGAAAAGAGACACTGAAATATCAATTTCAAAAAGCACTGAGGAAAAAATGGTAGGTTTCCCATTTCTTTTCCAAAACAAAGTAAAAATATTCTTTCACAGTTTTTGTTTCGCAAATCACATTGTCCTCAACTTTTAAAATAATAATCTTCCTTGACAGCCATTTAATAATTGTGAGTGATCTATGAATTTATTATAAAGTACTCATCTCATCTAATGATCTACTTCCTTTACCCCAGGGGCCAAGTACAAAGCTAAGGAATTATCTTGGTGATACTTTTGTCAATGTCCTGCTTTGCTCCCTCTATTGAGTTTGATAGTTGAAAGTTTGAAAAGACTTGGCATTATGTGTGTGACTATTTTCCCACATGCCACAGGTATCTTTACTGAGTACATTTGACATCTCAAAACATCACCACCCAGTGAGTGCCATGTGCCAGGGTGATTAACCACAGGAATCTGAATGGTTTGGTTGAATAGCCATTGAGTTTTCATTATAAAACCTGGCCGAGTCCAGGACTGGTTTCAAAAGAAATCATGCACATTACTGGTTAGGATTTAATTAAAACATTACAGTAAATATTTTGGAAGCAAATAGGAAGAAGGCATATGAAGCATTTCTGTATGGACAAGAATCATATTTAGAACTTAGGCTTTGAAAAGTCGAATATCCAACTGAAATTACCAAGAGCAGCTGCAAGGTGTAGTGAATTTGGCCAATGATGAGAAAAATTTGGTATTGCTTTTCTTTAGAAGATTGGTATTTTTTTCATATTCTACTCTTACGAAAAGCAAAATGTCCTGTCTGCTAAAGATTCTTATGTGAATTGAGTGAATGACTAGAATAACCTTTATGAACTGCCAATTAGCTACTAGCCATGCACATGGCCACATCTCTTCTGCTCTAGGATAAAACTCTTCTCAAATTATTTATGCATCTGTGTAAGGTATTTATCCATTTTATTTTTAAGCCTTTTTTACATTCTTTATTTACTTATAATAATCATCTCTTCCATTCAAGAAATATTTAAATAACTTCAGGGAAAAAAAAGCACAAGGTAAGATATCTGTATTTGAAAAGAGACACTGAAATATCAATTTCAAAAAGCACTGAGGAAAAAATGGTAGGTTTCCCATTTCTTTTCCAAAACAAAGTAAAAATATTCTTTCACAGTTTTTGTTTCGCAAATCACATTGTCCTCAACTTTTAAAATAATAATCTTCCTTGACAGCCATTTAATAATTGTGAGTGATCTATGAATTTATTATAAAGTACTCATCTCATCTAATGATCTACTTCCTTTACCCCAGGGGCCAAGTACAAAGCTAAGGAATTATCTTGGTGATACTTTTAATAACTTCCTGTGGGATTGCTAACCCCAACTGAAGCCAGCTCTGCAAAGGAGTTAATCATGTAATTTCACAGATTAGACACCACAGGGTTACTAATGAGAAACTTCAGTTTAGTGATAAACTTTTTTTTTTCCAGGAATATTTTGAGAGGCCTGTAACCTTTGGCTGACACCCAGAAAGGCTATTAGTTTAACCATGGGATGCACTACCAAATGCACAAGAGTCAGCAACCTTCTTTTCTGGAAAGTTGATTATAAGAATAGTTTTGTTAAGAGACTACAGAAACAGATGGAATGGGCAAAAACAAAGGAGGGGGGAAGACAAGCATAAAAAATTTATCAACTTCCGTTGGTTGGCATAACTTCAGCTTCTAGTATCTTTTCAACATATGCTCAGGATGGAAACCGCAGCTCACATTTAAATGTCATGCTGCCCTCCGTTCCATAAACATGTATCATCCACCACTAAATATTTAGATCTGAATTGTTGGAGCTGAGTTCTGTGCCAGGGGTAGGGGGATTAATTCCTTTCAAGGTCCTCACATGATGGATTTTACACTGGAGTAAACATCCGAGAAGAGCTCACACTAAGCCATAAAATATATAAATAAAGTTTAAAGTTTAATTAAGTCAACATTATTTAAAGTGGTTGTCATATTTTATGGTGAACTTTTCATGTTTATTTTGTATGACTCCTAATAAATAGGCCCCTCCTGATCAGACAGAAAGCACAGCCAGGTTAACGTGAAGGGCTGCAAACCTAAGGCTGGCAGAAGAATGTTCCTGTGTTGGGGATAATGCAACCTTTTCCCATTATACTTTTATTACAAAAACTAATCTCTTAGGTAAACACTGAGTCGGTATCCTGTATAGACACAACATTTGAAGATTCTTTTAGGCTTTACTAACTGGACTGTGGGGAGACAATCTACTCACATAGAGTACAGACTAACAAGCGATGGAGAAGAACTCGTGCAATAAGAGAACTTTCATTTGATGCTTGCTTTGTAATAATAGAAAGCATAAGAAGAAAAATAACTAATTCAAAGTAAACTCATGTTAGCTTCTTAAAATAATTTTTCTTAAAAGGTATATCTTTGAAAGGAACAATAACCCCTCCTCCATAAATCAGTACTCTAGAGCACCAGGTTTTCTTCCTTAGCATTAAATGAGGAATTGACATTCATGCCTTCTTTCATGTTTGATGGATGTGGGTTCTAAGGAGAAAGAGAAATGAAGGACTGAGAACAGCTAAAGTGAATTCCTTACTGCAGAGTGGAAGTACAGTTGCCAACCTGCACAGCCTTTTTCTTCTTAAAGCAAAAGCCTCTCAATATGACAGCAAGAGCCCTATTTCTTCCCATGGGAAAAAAATCTCTATCCAAAGAAGTGTTTAAGCTTGTAAGGAAAATTTTAGACCAAGAAGGGCTAGAACATGTGTCTTCCAATGTCTGCCTCACTGCTTCCCTATTACAAATATTGATTTAACGATGTAGATATCGGCAGAGAAAGTGGAAGGCAGGTGGAACAGACGACCTCTCAGAAGATGGTATACTCGTATACTATTACCTTTGAAGGTCCTTGGGTTGCGTATTTTTAGAAACTAAGTAATTTGAGGCAACATACTAATCATACATTCCTTCATGTGTAAAATGCAGCTACTGTGAAAATAAGTGATATTGTTTGTCAGTTTCATCCTGAAAATACACAGAGAACACCCATCAGTGGTGTCAGTTATTACTGGCTTCACATTCATATTTTTGCAGCTACATATTAAGGGCAAAGGTGTCTTTCCAAACTACCAAGTTCTGAGATGGCTGAAGATTTTTCCTTAAACTGGAGATCATGTTTAATTTTTAAATAAGTGCCAATCTTTTACATATATAAAATACCACATATATGTATATATTTAAATATATATAAGAACCTAGATAGCTATTTTTCTGGAACAAAAATGTCTATCAAATAAAAAAATACATGCTATCAAAATAGCTTATTATCAGTTGGACTAGAACTTGAGATTTCAATGAACTGAGAAAAATTTTTAAACATTGAAATTTGACAAGGAAAACACAAAATCCACCTCATTCTTTTCTGCTGAAAAAATGTCTCTTTACATTAACATACTTAGCATATTTTTCTAAAGTCCTTGCTTCATTCTTATGTGAATTTTTGGTTCCAGATCATTTTCTCTCTATATTTCTTCATAATTCTCTTTATCATAAACAATGGAATGACTGTATTTTCTACATGAATGCATCCTTGTGTGCTAAATACCTCCTCTGGAGATGACATGATTTATGAAGTAAACATGTGATTAAAAGGGAAAGAAATAAAGATTAACATTATACTTATGCACTGAAAGAGAACTTCTGATTAACATTGTGATTACAGAACACAAAAACTCTATAGCAATACAGTTGATTTTGTGAAAACTTGCATGCAATAATAACTGTAATTAAATTGTTCACTGTTCCAACATCTAATCTACCTACTAAACAATCTATCTAAAAGTCATTGAAGCAAACATCCTGAGGCATAATTTCCACTCTCCTGGTGGATGCTATGGTGTTTATCTCATATCAAAATTATTTCACTTTATAATCCTAATGGTTTAAAACTGTTTATTAATTTTCACACTTGAAAATCATTTTTCGATTTTTCTACTGACTTTAATACACATGTACAAACTTATACTTACATATAACTAGTCTGAGGAAATGATTACTATGCATCACTTTTTTAGTTAAAGAAATCAACTCAGATAAAGTAAACACGCAAATACTTAGTATTTCCAATACATAGATGACTGAATTGTCCAAAGATATTTTATTAAATATGAAAAAAATGTCATATGCAAAATTATGCTTTGTTTTCCATTGCGTTGCTTGTCAGGAAAACCTCTCCTTGATTCACACCTCGAACAACTAGATTTCCAGGAATGTGGTTTCTGACACACAGAAACTGGTGATCCAGCAGGCACTCTGGAGGGTTAAGTCCATTTTACTAACTCACTCTTAGGACAAGCACACAGGCAGCTAGTGAAAAGAGACACTGAAATATCAATTTCAAAAGCACTGAGGAAAAATGGTAGGTTTCCATTTCTTTTCCAAAACAAAGTAAAAATATTCTTTCACAGTTTTTGTTTCGCAAATCACATTGTCCTCAACTTTTAAAATAATAATCTTCCTTGACAGCCATTTAATAATTGTGAGTGATCTATGAATTTATTATAAAGTACTCATCTCATCTAATGATCTACTTCCTTTACCCCAGGGGCCAAGTACAAAGCTAAGGAATTATCTTGGTGATACTTTTAATAACTTCCTGTGGGATTGCTAACCCCAACTGAAGCCAGCTCTGCAAAGGAGTTAATCATGTAATTTCACAGATTAGACACCACAGGGTTACTAATGAGAAACTTCAGTTTAGTGATAAACTTTTTTTTTTCCAGGAATATTTTGAGAGGCCTGTAACCTTTGGCTGACACCCAGAAAGGCTATTAGTTTAACCATGGGATGCACTACCAAATGCACAAGAGTCAGCAACCTTCTTTTCTGGAAAGTTGATTATAAGAATAGTTTTGTTAAGAGACTACAGAAACAGATGGAATGGGCAAAAACAAAGGAGGGGGGAAGACAAGCATAAAAAATTTATCAACTTCCGTTGGTTGGCATAACTTCAGCTTCTAGTATCTTTTCAACATATGCTCAGGATGGAAACCGCAGCTCACATTTAAATGTCATGCTGCCCTCCGTTCCATAAACATGTATCATCCACCACTAAATATTTAGATCTGAATTGTTGGAGCTGAGTTCTGTGCCAGGGGTAGGGGGATTAATTCCTTTCAAGGTCCTCACATGATGGATTTTACACTGGAGTAAACATCCGAGAAGAGCTCACACTAAGCCATAAAATATATAAATAAAGTTTAAAGTTTAATTAAGTCAACATTATTTAAAGTGGTTGTCATATTTTATGGTGAACTTTTCATGTTTATTTTGTATGACTCCTAATAAATAGGCCCCTCCTGATCAGACAGAAAGCACAGCCAGGTTAACGTGAAGGGCTGCAAACCTAAGGCTGGCAGAAGAATGTTCCTGTGTTGGGGATAATGCAACCTTTTCCCATTATACTTTTATTACAAAAACTAATCTCTTAGGTAAACACTGAGTCGGTATCCTGTATAGACACAACATTTGAAGATTCTTTTAGGCTTTACTAACTGGACTGTGGGGAGACAATCTACTCACATAGAGTACAGACTAACAAGCGATGGAGAAGAACTCGTGCAATAAGAGAACTTTCATTTGATGCTTGCTTTGTAATAATAGAAAGCATAAGAAGAAAAATAACTAATTCAAAGTAAACTCATGTTAGCTTCTTAAAATAATTTTTCTTAAAAGGTATATCTTTGAAAGGAACAATAACCCCTCCTCCATAAATCAGTACTCTAGAGCACCAGGTTTTCTTCCTTAGCATTAAATGAGGAATTGACATTCATGCCTTCTTTCATGTTTGATGGATGTGGGTTCTAAGGAGAAAGAGAAATGAAGGACTGAGAACAGCTAAAGTGAATTCCTTACTGCAGAGTGGAAGTACAGTTGCCAACCTGCACAGCCTTTTTCTTCTTAAAGCAAAAGCCTCTCAATATGACAGCAAGAGCCCTATTTCTTCCCATGGGAAAAAAATCTCTATCCAAAGAAGTGTTTAAGCTTGTAAGGAAAATTTTAGACCAAGAAGGGCTAGAACATGTGTCTTCCAATGTCTGCCTCACTGCTTCCCTATTACAAATATTGATTTAACGATGTAGATATCGGCAGAGAAAGTGGAAGGCAGGTGGAACAGACGACCTCTCAGAAGATGGTATACTCGTATACTATTACCTTTGAAGGTCCTTGGGTTGCGTATTTTTAGAAACTAAGTAATTTGAGGCAACATACTAATCATACATTCCTTCATGTGTAAAATGCAGCTACTGTGAAAATAAGTGATATTGTTTGTCAGTTTCATCCTGAAAATACACAGAGACCCATCAGTGGTGTCAGTTATTACTGGCTTCACATTCATATGACAATTTGGGAAAGGTTAACTACAATTGAGATCTCACATCATTCATTTTACTCTAATAAATAGGCCCCTCCTGATCAGACAGAAAGCACAGCCAGGTTAACGTGAAGGGCTGCAAACCTAAGGCTGGCAGAAGAATGTTCCTGTGTTGGGGATAATGCAACCTTTTCCCATTATACTTTTATTACAAAAACTAATCTCTTAGGTAAACACTGAGTCGGTATCCTGTATAGACACAACATTTGAAGATTCTTTTAGGCTTTACTAACTGGACTGTGGGGAGACAATCTACTCACATAGAGTACAGACTAACAAGCGATGGAGAAGAACTCGTGCAATAAGAGAACTTTCATTTGATGCTTGCTTTGTAATAATAGAAAGCATAAGAAGAAAAATAACTAATTCAAAGTAAACTCATGTTAGCTTCTTAAAATAATTTTTCTTAAAAGGTATATCTTTGAAAGGAACAATAACCCCTCCTCCATAAATCAGTACTCTAGAGCACCAGGTTTTCTTCCTTAGCATTAAATGAGGAATTGACATTCATGCCTTCTTTCATGTTTGATGGATGTGGGTTCTAAGGAGAAAGAGAAATGAAGGACTGAGAACAGCTAAAGTGAATTCCTTACTGCAGAGTGGAAGTACAGTTGCCAACCTGCACAGCCTTTTTCTTCTTAAAGCAAAAGCCTCTCAATATGACAGCAAGAGCCCTATTTCTTCCCATGGGAAAAAAATCTCTATCCAAAGAAGTGTTTAAGCTTGTAAGGAAAATTTTAGACCAAGAAGGGCTAGAACATGTGTCTTCCAATGTCTGCCTCACTGCTTCCCTATTACAAATATTGATTTAACGATGTAGATATCGGCAGAGAAAGTGGAAGGCAGGTGGAACAGACGACCTCTCAGAAGATGGTATACTCGTATACTATTACCTTTGAAGGTCCTTGGGTTGCGTATTTTTAGAAACTAAGTAATTTGAGGCAACATACTAATCATACATTCCTTCATGTGTAAAATGCAGCTACTGTGAAAATAAGTGATATTGTTTGTCAGTTTCATCCTGAAAATACACAGAGAACACCCATCAGTGGTGTCAGTTATTACTGGCTTCACATTCATATTTTGCAGCTACATATTAAGGGCAAAGGTGTCTTTCCAAACTACCAAGTTCTGAGATGGCTGAAGATTTTTCCTTAAACTGGAGATCATGTTTAATTTTTAAATAAGTGCCAATCTTTTACATATATAAAATACCACATATATGTATATATTTAAATATATATAAGAACCTAGATAGCTATTTTTCTGGAACAAAAATGTCTATCAAATAAAAAAATACATGCTATCAAAATAGCTTATTATCAGTTGGACTAGAACTTGAGATTTCAATGAACTGAGAAAAATTTTTAAACATTGAAATTTGACAAGGAAAACACAAAATCCACCTCATTCTTTTCTGCTGAAAAAATGTCTCTTTACATTAACATACTTAGCATATTTTTCTAAAGTCCTTGCTTCATTCTTATGTGAATTTTTGGTTCCAGATCATTTTCTCTCTATATTTCTTCATAATTCTCTTTATCATAAACAATGGAATGACTGTATTTTCTACATGAATGCATCCTTGTGTGCTAAATACCTCCTCTGGAGATGACATGATTTATGAAGTAAACATGTGATTAAAAGGGAAAGAAATAAAGATTAACATTATACTTATGCACTGAAAGAGAACTTCTGATTAACATTGTGATTACAGAACACAAAAACTCTATAGCAATACAGTTGATTTTGTGAAAACTTGCATGCAATAATAACTGTAATTAAATTGTTCACTGTTCCAACATCTAATCTACCTACTAAACAATCTATCTAAAAGTCATTGAAGCAAACATCCTGAGGCATAATTTCCACTCTCCTGGTGGATGCTATGGTGTTTATCTCATATCAAAATTATTTCACTTTATAATCCTAATGGTTTAAAACTGTTTATTAATTTTCACACTTGAAAATCATTTTTCGATTTTCTACTGACTTTAATACACATGTACAAACTTATACTTACATATAACTAGTCTGAGGAAATGATTACTATGCATCACTTTTTAGTTAAAGAAATCAACTCAGATAAATTTTATTTTCATTTTTAATTTTTACAGAGTAATTTTACTATTAATAAATATATCACAGGTAATAACAAAGTCCAAGGCCTTCATCTATGTGGCATGTTGAAGGCTCAGTGATATCCTAAGGCTACATATTGTTTAAATATAAAACAAACCTAGTGAAACAAGGTAGACAGAAAAGACAAATACTGTCTGCTGTCACTTGTATATGCAATCTAAAAATAAAACAATGAACAAATAACAAAACAGAAACAGACTCACAGATATGGACCACAGATTGGTGGTTGCCAGAGGTGCAACGGATGGAGGGGGAGGCAAAAGAGGTAAGGGAGAGCAAGAGGCACAAGCTACTAGGTATAAAATAGATACAAGGAGGTATTATACAGCATAGGGAATATACCAAATATTTTATAATAAGTTTATATAAAATATAATCTATAAAAATTAAATTATTATATCATGTGCTTGAAACTAATATATTATAAATCAGCCATACTTCAAAATTAAATAGGCAAACAAATGAAGCAAATGTGTCTTGATAAAATACTAGTGGATGATAAGAAGGTGCAAACTTTGTTTTTTAATGATTTTGAAATAGGAAAGAAGCCTTAATTCAAAGTATGAATTCATAGATTGAAAAACTAGGACAATAACTTTAGGTAATATCACTAATATCATGAAAGTGGAAAAGATTAAATCAAAACCAAAGGATTTAACTGAAAAAAGTATATGTCTTTATCTTGAAAGAGACAGGCTTTAATGAGTTCACTTTTTTTTTAATCAATCACTCCAAAATTAAAATTTTAAAAATCAGACTACTGTCAGAGATGTGAGTAGGAGAAATAAAATTTCAAATTTTAGTAGGAAGTATGACACTATAGGATGATGGTTTGATTTAATTATAAAATCTCCAAATAAAGGGACATTGGTCTTTGGGAGACATCCCCATTGCACTTCAGAACTGACTGCACTCTAACAAGAACAGAAGCAATGTCACCAAAACATCTAATCATAAAATACATAAAATTCACAAAAACATGTGAAAAATGAAGACAAACTGTGGAGCATTTGTTTGCACATAGGATTTACTCCACAACTATTTACTGAATTTATTATTTTAATAAACAATTTATCAGATGTAATCATCATTGTTGTTAAGTCGCTAACTTGTGCCTGACTCTTTGCATCCCCATAGACTGCAGCACTCCAGTCCCCCACTGTTTCCTGGAGATTGCTCTAATTCATATTCATTTAGTCAATGATGCTATCTAACTATCTCATTCTCTGCTCACCTCTTCTCCTTTCGCTTTCAATCTTTCCCAGTATAAGGGTCTTTTCCAATGAGTCAGCTCTTTCATCAGGTGGCCAAAGTACTGGGGCTTCAGCTTCAGAATCAGTCTTTCCTATCATCATTATCCCAATACTTAGAATTATTACTTACCTACCAAAGCTTGGCAGACTATGCACGTCTCTCTTGTTCTCCAACAATCCTAAGTGGGAGGTTTACTATCTTTATTTTACATTGGGGGAAAGTGATGCCCAGAGTGAGAAAGCAACCTTCTCCTGGTCACAAAGTATGCACCAAAGCTGTGATACGAACTCAGGCTGGTCTAATATATAATCAGGTTCATTCCATCACATTTTGCTATAAGCACTGGAAATATACTTTAAAATGTGATTTAAAAAATACTGAACTTGTTTCAATTGCATCTTCTTTTTCCCTTCTTTCAGAAACCAAACTAAGTTTACAAATTCTATAACCAATAATCTGAATATAAACCTTCCAAAAAGAGGTTAAATGGCAGAAGTTCTGGTATGAGGATGGTGAAGGAGAAGGTGTGGTAGAAGGCAAAGATGGCCACAGTATCTTTCTATCCCCTGCTCTTTGCAAAATGATCTTGGAGCAATTTCCATTAAGAAGTTAAATCTATTTCTCTACCTCTTGGATCTGATCTTGAATATGGGTCTTGCTTTAGCCAGAGAACACAGGACATGTGACACAAGTTGAGTTTGCTTCCATCGCAGCATGAGAAAGCTCAGTCTATCCAGCAAAGAGGCCACATGGAGGAGAACCCAGGTGTCCTGAGGAGAAGCCTGACTTGTGGACGGTGTCCTGAGGACGCCAAAAGTGTCATATGCAAAATTATGCTTTGTTTTCCATTGCGTTGCTTGTCAGGAAAACCTCTCCTTGATTCACACCTCGAACAACTAGATTTCCAGGAATGTGGTTTCTGACACACAGAAACTGGTGATCCAGCAGGCACTCTGGAGGGTTAAGTCCATTTTACTAACTCACTCTTAGGACAAGCACACAGGCAGCTAGTGTTTCCACACTTTTTATTTCATCTAAATATTTTCCTCCTTGGGTTACTTATACATTCTATAGTAGAACCAGAGTAGGTACAAAAGTTAGGACCAAATGAAAACCTTTTCCATGTAGCTCTCTGGTAGTAAACCCAGGCTTCCATGGAGGAAACTCTACAGCAAGCAGAATGTCCTTGCAGAAGAAAAAACTGGTGCAACAGAACAAGTTCGATAATGAAGACATACAGTCTTTTGCTTTCATTTTCCTGGAACATTTATTTTTAATACATAAATTTGTTCCAACAATGTTTTTTGAG
This sequence comes from Tragulus kanchil, assembly GCA_022376925.1. Lineage (NCBI taxonomy): Eukaryota > Metazoa > Chordata > Mammalia > Artiodactyla > Tragulidae > Tragulus > Tragulus kanchil. Next base: position 203,187,802 of record JAIOJX010000026.1, read on the forward strand.
TACTTTTCTTACATTGCTGACTACCTCATGAGGTACATAATGAGATCTAGTGAAAAGTAGGCTTTCTCTGCCTTCAACGTGGGATGAAAAATTTCTCTAGGATTCCTGAGGTTCTTGTGGTTAAAATCACATACACATGGTGACACAAACACATTGTGTGTGTGTAAGTATATATCGATATGTTTGACCTTAATATAAGATTTATATTAATTAGGGCTTTATAAATTACATATATTTGTAATCTATACAATCACATATTAGTTCATGTTTTGTAGCCTAATTGTATCTTTTGACGAAAAAGAAGGTAAATGAAATTAAGTTCATAGAACTTAATCCAGAAATGCCATCTACTTCCCATATTTACAGATTCTAACTAAAGACATTTTGTTTTAGATAGGGTTGACTGAAAACAAGGTTAGCAAGAGATTATTTTTGTATCCTTTAACTAGAATCTCTCACAAAGAAAGCCAAGAAGACCTTGAAAATTAATAGAAATAAGGATGTTAGTTGATCTGCATCACAAAGCCAGTGACTTAATTGTCCACTCTCAAGCAGTATGGACATAGATGTTCCATCCAAACCTTAAATCATGAAATTTCTATCTCATTAAGATGCAACAAATGCCTGTAGAAAGCTACTGTACTTTTCTGATAAAGGCATCTATAAGTTTGGCCATATTTAGATATTACTTTCACATTTAGGCTTCTATTTGACTTTACTATTTTTAAAATTTTATTTTCATTTTAATTTTACAGAGTAATTTTACTATTAATAAATATATCACAGGTAATAACAAAGTCCAAGGCCTTCATCTATGTGGCATGTTGAAGGCTCAGTGATATCCTAAGGCTACATATTGTTTAAATATAAAACAAACCTAGTGAAACAAGGTAGACAGAAAAGACAAATACTGTCTGCTGTCACTTGTATATGCAATCTAAAAATAAAACAATGAACAAATAACAAAACAGAAACAGACTCACAGATATGGACCACAGATTGGTGGTTGCCAGAGGTGCAACGGATGGAGGGGGAGGCAAAAGAGGTAAGGGAGAGCAAGAGGCACAAGCTACTAGGTATAAAATAGATACAAGGAGGTATTATACAGCATAGGGAATATACCAAATATTTTATAATAAGTTTATATAAAATATAATCTATAAAAATTAAATTATTATATCATGTGCTTGAAACTAATATATTATAAATCAGCCATACTTCAAAATTAAATAGGCAAACAAATGAAGCAAATGTGTCTTGATAAAATACTAGTGGATGATAAGAAGGTGCAAACTTTGTTTTTTAATGATTTTGAAATAGGAAAGAAGCCTTAATTCAAAGTATGAATTCATAGATTGAAAAACTAGGACAATAACTTTAGGTAATATCACTAATATCATGAAAGTGGAAAAGATTAAATCAAAACCAAAGGATTTAACTGAAAAAAGTATATGTCTTTATCTTGAAAGAGACAGGCTTTAATGAGTTCACTTTTTTTTTAATCAATCACTCCAAAATTAAAATTTTAAAAATCAGACTACTGTCAGAGATGTGAGTAGGAGAAATAAAATTTCAAATTTTAGTAGGAAGTATGACACTATAGGATGATGGTTTGATTTAACTAGAATCTCTCACAAAGAAAGCCAAGAAGACCTTGAAAATTAATAGAAATAAGGATGTTAGTTGATCTGCATCACAAAGCCAGTGACTTAATTGTCCACTCTCAAGCAGTATGGACATAGATGTTCCATCCAAACCTTAAATCATGAAATTTCTATCTCATTAAGATGCAACAAATGCCTGTAGAAAGCTACTGTACTTTTCTGATAAAGGCATCTATAAGTTTGGCCATATTTAGATATTACTTTCACATTTAGGCTTCTATTTGACTTTACTATTTTTAAAATTTTATTTTCATTTTTAATTTTTACAGAGTAATTTTACTATTAATAAATATATCACAGGTAATAACAAAGTCCAAGGCCTTCATCTATGTGGCATGTTGAAGGCTCAGTGATATCCTAAGGCTACATATTGTTTAAATATAAAACAAACCTAGTGAAACAAGGTAGACAGAAAAGACAAATACTGTCTGCTGTCACTTGTATATGCAATCTAAAAATAAAACAATGAACAAATAACAAAACAGAAACAGACTCACAGATATGGACCACAGATTGGTGGTTGCCAGAGGTGCAACGGATGGAGGGGGAGGCAAAAGAGGTAAGGGAGAGCAAGAGGCACAAGCTACTAGGTATAAAATAGATACAAGGAGGTATTATACAGCATAGGGAATATACCAAATATTTTATAATAAGTTTATATAAAATATAATCTATAAAAATTAAATTATTATATCATGTGCTTGAAACTAATATATTATAAATCAGCCATACTTCAAAATTAAATAGGCAAACAAATGAAGCAAATGTGTCTTGATAAAATACTAGTGGATGATAAGAAGGTGCAAACTTTGTTTTTTAATGATTTTGAAATAGGAAAGAAGCCTTAATTCAAAGTATGAATTCATAGATTGAAAAACTAGGACAATAACTTTAGGTAATATCACTAATATCATGAAAGTGGAAAAGATTAAATCAAAACCAAAGGATTTAACTGAAAAAAGTATATGTCTTTATCTTGAAAGAGACAGGCTTTAATGAGTTCACTTTTTTTTAAACAATCACTCCAAAATTAAAATTTTAAAAATCAGACTACTGTCAGAGATGTGAGTAGGAGAAATAAAATTTCAAATTTTAGTAGGAAGTATGACACTATAGGATGATGGTTTGATTTAATTATAAAATCTCCAAATAAAGGGACATTGGTCTTTGGGAGACATCCCCATTGCACTTCAGAACTGACTGCACTCTAACAAGAACAGAAGCAATGTCACCAAAACATCTAATCATAAAATACATAAAATTCACAAAAACATGTGAAAAATGAAGACAAACTGTGGAGCATTTGTTTGCACATAGGATTTACTCCACAACTATTTACTGAATTTATTATTTTAATAAACAATTTATCAGATGTAATCATCATTGTTGTTAAGTCGCTAACTTGTGCCTGACTCTTTGCATCCCCATAGACTGCAGCACTCCAGTCCCCCACTGTTTCCTGGAGATTGCTCTAATTCATATTCATTTAGTCAATGATGCTATCTAACTATCTCATTCTCTGCTCACCTCTTCTCCTTTCGCTTTCAATCTTTCCCAGTATAAGGGTCTTTTCCAATGAGTCAGCTCTTTCATCAGGTGGCCAAAGTACTGGGGCTTCAGCTTCAGAATCAGTCTTTCCTATCATCATTATCCCAATACTTAGAATTATTACTTACCTACCAAAGCTTGGCAGACTATGCACGTCTCTCTTGTTCTCCAACAATCCTAAGTGGGAGGTTTACTATCTTTATTTTACATTGGGGGAAAGTGATGCCCAGAGTGAGAAAGCAACCTTCTCCTGGTCACAAAGTATGCACCAAAGCTGTGATACGAACTCAGGCTGGTCTAATATATAATCAGGTTCATTCCATCACATTTTGCTATAAGCACTGGAAATATACTTTAAAATGTGATTTAAAAAATACTGAACTTGTTTCAATTGCATCTTCTTTTTCCCTTCTTTCAGAAACCAAACTAAGTTTACAAATTCTATTAACAAAATCCAAAATAATCTGAATTAAACTTCGAAAGAGAATGGAGAAGTAGGTAGGTCACATCACTTCACCATCTTCTCCTCCAGTCCCATCTCAAGCTAGGGGCTCTTTGCCCAGAGGCAACTACGGAAGGATCACAGAGGACATAACCATTCATATCCTACAATGACTGAAAAAAAAGAAAAGCAACACTAGGGAATCTTTAATATAAACATTAATAGTTTCCCACATCTTTGTTTAGAGAATAGCCTGAGGATTTCTAAACTTTTAGATCTTGCTCATTCCAGAAGAACTGTTTCACTTATGGCCACATAAATCTTAGGCCTTTAGAAGTTCCAGGATTCAGCCTATTTGGAAACTAAGAGTCACAGAGAACTCACAGGTGATCATATAGAGCAAACCTGATTCCGGCTGTGTAGGAGACATAATATTTGCTAAGATAATTTGAGTCTAGCTCTGACATCAGTTATAGAAAATAGAAATTTGGTAATGAAACACAGAAAGAAACATTTGGTAGTAATTTTAGCCATCTTGTTTTTTAAACTGGCTGTATTTTTTCTGACTACAAAGGAAAGGTACATTCAACATAGAAAATTGAAAGGATTGAACGGATGTTCTTTTTTCTTTAAATTAAAAATGAACACTATGGAGCTTCCCTGGTGGTCCAGTGGGTAAAGAGTCCACCTTGCAGTGCAAGGGGCACCAGTTCGATCCCAGGCCTGGGATGATCTCACATACTGAAGAACAGCTGGGCCGATGTGTCTGACTACAAGCCAGTGCTCTGCAATGAGAGAGGCCACTGCGATGGGAGGCCCACACATGCCAAAGAATAAAAGATGGGTGAAAAATAAATGATGGCTTAGAGGCAAAAAAGAAAAAAGAGTTTTTTAAAAAAATGAACACTATGAAAAGTGGACTTCAGAGTTACCATGTTGGATGTGACAGAGAATTTAGGGTTTTATATATATATTTTTTCTCTATCTCCAAGCATATTTCACTGGTATTTCATTTCTTAAAGATTTATTTCCTTTTGAATCTAGTAAAATATTCTACCCACTAATATGTTCCAAAATGAAAAGGTGACCATTTTAAATAAAGCTAAAATGCGAGCTCCAGGAGTCCATGACCAAATGTCCAGCCAAGGTTTAGCTCTCCACATCCTCTGGTATTTACACGGAATTTCACAACACCTTGTCTTTGCTCAACTCCAACCTTCCTTATGGCTGTGTAAATGCAGTTCAACCTACAAGGCTGAGAGGTTCAGAAGGACAGCAGAGTGCAGGGCCCACTTCTGACTGCTTTTTCATCCTTTCCTCTGGAGCCCTGGGAAGAACTCAGGAATTGAAAGTGTTAGTTGCTCAGTCATGTCTAACTCTTCGCAACCCCATGGAACTTGCCAGTCTCCCCTTTCCGTGTAAAGTTTTATTTAAATACGAGGACAGAACAGACCTAATTTTAAAATATATTGTGTTTATTGCCCCCTAGAAGCTAAAAACATGTTCTATAAATTAAAATATATTTATATCCCAATTTTATCCTCAAGGCTCTCCTTCCTTCTTGGGAGTAGCTTAAGACTCTAACTCTGGATATGTGCAGTACACAGGCAGGCATGTGTTCTCCAGAAGCAGAGGCATGCTCCCGGCTGTTTTGGCAATGCTTTCCAGCTGTGGCAGCCGGGCGGACCCAAACCCACAATAGGAAGAATCAAATCACCTCTTTGCTCACAGGGCCTGCTCAGGAATTTCCCTTTCTCATCACATGGTCTTCACATCTTCAGAATTCTCAGAAATAGGCCATCCCTCTCATCAAAGGGATCCTCACTGTCCCAGGCAGGTGCAGATGGTTTGGTGGTGAGAGAAGGTGACACCACAAAGAAGGGATGGCTTGTGACTGAGGTCTTCTTGTTTAGGGCGATGCTATGAACTCGCCTCTGAGCTCAGCAATGTCTCTCGGTGACTAATCCGCCTCCATCCAATCAGTTCTTAACTCCCTGTCCTCTTAGCATTTTTCATTCCATGAGCCATGATTTACTGGACTTCCCTGTTAGGGGTTATATTTGTTATTTCCAGATCATTCCTATAACCACATTATAAGCTCTAGGCACTCTGATGACTTTCTCTGGCCTCACACTTAAATTCCACACATATACCCTGGCCATTCCACAGACACATCTCTAACTGCATGTTGGTCATCAGTACGTGGATTCTCCATGTGCAATTCCATGTCCAGAGCAGAACTCACCATTTCTTCTACCCTGAAGCCCCAACTTTGCTTTTCCATTCATTAACCTAGGAAACTGAATTCAATCCAGAAATCTGCCAGCCATGTTAACTTCTCCTTACCATATAATTCAATGAAATTCTTATTCATTCAGTAATTATGACTATTAATGTTTCTTGTTACTCATACTTCTAGCACCAAGGAAATCATCCTTTCTGGTCTGAATAACAACAATAATTTCTCAACTACATTTTGTGTCACTAGTTTTGATCTCCCAAACCCTACAGCACATTGTTGTTAGGTTATTTTTCTAAAACTTAAATCTGATTTTGCAACCTGCCTGCCTGCTAAGTCGCTTCTGTCATGTCCAACTCTTTGCAACCCTATGGCCAGGCTCCTCAGTCCATGGGATTCTCCACGCAAGAATACTGGAGTGGGTTGCCATGTCCTCCTCCATAGATTATGCAACACTCTTGTCAAAAATAATTCAATGATTCCTTGTCTCCCTACAGCCATTATTTACAGATAGGAAGCTCCAGGAGGAGCATGATGCATCTTCTTGATGATTAATTGATTTGCAGGTAAAAATTCAATGTATATTAAAACTAATGTGTCATAAAGTACCTTAGACAATTTACATTTGTTTTTAAACATGGAATGTTGAGGAATTTAAACTCGAGCAACAATCATTTTATGTAGGCTACCTATCTGTGGAGGAGGGCATGACAACCCACTCTATTTTTTTTATCTGGGGAATCCCATTAAACGAGGGACCTGGCTCCTCCTATTCCTGTTGCAACTTAGCACACAGATATGTCTGGGGCTTTTCTGGTGACTCAGTGGCAAAGAACCTCATTGACAATCTCGAACATGCGGTTTGACCCCTGGATCAGGAAGATCCCCTCAAGGAGGAAATGACAACCCACTTCAATATTCTAGCCTGGGAGATCCCATGGACAGAGGGGCCTGATCGTGTTATTGCAAAATAGTAAGCACAACTTAGCAGCTGAACAACAACAAGATACCTCTGGAGGAAAAACACTTGTTTTTGCTGTTAGGTATAACTTGCAAGGAAGAAAGAAAGAAAGAAAGAATAGCAAGAGAGTTTAATGGATAAAATTCAAATTCCTTAATATAGCCCAAAGAGCATATTATAATCTGACTCTCTTCATTTCTTTAGCCTCACTGTGTGCTTCTTTTGGTCTTATCTAAGCACCCTATCTAACTCCTACTCATCTTTATGTCTGAGGCATGGCTACATCAGGAAAACTTCCTTTTTCTTTCCCCTCCCAATCTGGGTTTGGATTCTCTTGCTCTATGGTCCACCAGCATCCTGTGTGTCCTTCTTTTTTCGGTCAATACATTTTTGTGTCACTAGTTTTGATCTCCCAAACCCTACAGCACATTGTTGTTAGGTTATTTTCTAAAACTTAAATCTGATTTTGCAACCTGCCTGCCTGCTAAGTCGCTTCTGTCATGTCCAACTCTTTGCAACCCTATGGCCAGGCTCCTCAGTCCATGGGATTCTCCACGCAAGAATACTGGAGTGGGTTGCCATGTCCTCCTCCATAGATTATGCAACACTCTTGTCAAAAATAATTCAATGATTCCTTGTCTCCCTACAGCCATTATTTACAGATAGGAAGCTCCAGGAGGAGCATGATGCATCTTCTTGATGATTAATTGATTTGCAGGTAAAAATTCAATGTATATTAAAACTAATGTGTCATAAAGTACCTTAGACAATTTACATTTGTTTTTAAACATGGAATGTTGAGGAATTTAAACTCGAGCAACAATCATTTTATGTAGGCTACCTATCTGTGGAGGAGGGCATGACAACCCACTCTATTTTTTTTATCTGGAGAATCCCATTAACAGAGGAGCCTGGCTCCTCCTATGACTGTAGCAACTTAGCACACAGATATGTCTGGGGGCTTTTCTGGTGACTCAGTGGCAAAGAACCTCATTGACAATCTCGAACATGCGGTTTGACCCCTGGATCAGGAAGATCCCCTCAAGGAGGAAATGACAACCCACTTCAATATTCTAGCCTGGGAGATCCCATGGACAGAGGGGCCTGATCGTGTTATTGCAAAATAGTAAGCACAACTTAGCAGCTGAACAACAACAAGATACCTCTGGAGGAAAAACACTTGTTTTTGCTGTTAGGTATAACTTGCAAGGAAGAAAGAAAGAAAGAAAGAATAGCAAGAGAGTTTAATGGATAAAATTCAAATTCCTTAATATAGCCCAAAGAGCATATTATAATCTGACTCTCTTCATTTCTTTAGCCTCACTGTGTGCTTCTTTTGGTCTTATCTAAGCACCCTATCTAACTCCTACTCATCTTTATGTCTGAGGCATGGCTACATCAGGAAAACTTCCTTTTTCTTTCCCCTCCCAATCTGGGTTTGGATTCTCTTGCTCTATGGTCCACCAGCATCCTGTGTGTCCTTCTTTTTTTTTTTTTCTATGTGTTCTATCATAGCTTCTGCATGCATGTATTCTAAGTTGCTTCAGTTGTGTCCCATCTTTTGTGACCTCATAGATTATAGCCTGCCAGGCTTCTCTGTCCATGGAAGTCTCTAGGCAAGAATATTGGAGTGGGTTGTGATGACCTTCTCCAGCAGATCTTTCCAACCCAGGGATCAGACTCGAGTGTCTCCTGCATTGCAGGTAGATTCTTTGCTGTCTGAGCCACCAGGACAGTCCCAACCATCCTAAGGGTAGATATCATATACGTCTGAATGTCCTGTTCCTAAGAGAGACCTGAGCACGTAGCATTTTGCTCAATGAATACTTGAGATTAATATAATAATGTTTCTCCACAGAGCACAGCACAGGTAATCACTAAGCATTTAATTTAACACATGATAACTAGGAAATCAACATTTCTCCTTAATAGTTTTCCTTTTCCTTTGAGCATTAATAATTTCTATCTTTGAGTTCACAGAATCCTATTTTATCCTCTAATCACCACCTGCTTACTTTCCTGTTTAGTGGACCTAGGAGGCTACTGAGGGCAGTCAGAATGCAGATTTGTAACTACAACTTGATCCTTTTCTGTCCCAGCTGGGACGTCTTTGTAACTTAGCAGTGTTTTAAATTGTCCTGTCTCCTCAGTAGATGTTTTAAATATCTGTTGTGAACAACACTGGTCAACTCCAGTGACCTGATCGTGTATTGCAAATAGTAAGCACAACTTAGCAGCTGAACAACAACAAGATACCTCTGGAGGAAAAACACTTGTTTTGCTGTTAGGTATAACTTGCAAGGAAGAAAGAAAGAAAGAATAGCAAGAGAGTTTAATGGATAAAATTCAAATTCCTTAATATAGCCCAAAGAGCATATTATAATCTGACTCTCTTCATTTCTTTAGCCTCACTGTGTGCTTCTTTTGGTCTTATCTAAGCACCCTATCTAACTCCTACTCATCTTTATGTCTGAGGCATGGCTACATCAGGAAAACTTCCTTTTTCTTTCCCCTCCCAATCTGGGTTTGGATTCTCTTGCTCTATGGTCCACCAGCATCCTGTGTGTCCTTCTTTTTTTTTTTTTCTATGTGTTCTATCATAGCTTCTGCATGCATGTATTCTAAGTTGCTTCAGTTGTGTCCCATCTTTTGTGACCTCATAGATTATAGCCTGCCAGGCTTCTCTGTCCATGGAAGTCTCTAGGCAAGAATATTGGAGTGGGTTGTGATGACCTTCTCCAGCAGATCTTTCCAACCCAGGGATCAGACTCGAGTGTCTCCTGCATTGCAGGTAGATTCTTTGCTGTCTGAGCCACCAGGACAGTCCCAACCATCCTAAGGGTAGATATCATATACGTCTGAATGTCCTGTTCCTAAGAGAGACCTGAGCACGTAGCATTTTGCTCAATGAATACTTGAGATTAATATAATAATGTTTCTCCACAGAGCACAGCACAGGTAATCACTAAGCATTTAATTTAACACATGATAACTAGGAAATCAACATTTCTCCTTAATAGTTTTCCTTTTCCTTTGAGCATTAATAATTTCTATCTTTGAGTTCACAGAATCCTATTTTATCCTCTAATCACCACCTGCTTACTTTCCTGTTTAGTGGACCTAGGAGGCTACTGAGGGCAGTCAGAATGCAGATTTGTAACTACAACTTGATCCTTTTCTGTCCCAGCTGGGACGTCTTTGTAACTTAGCAGTGTTTTAAATTGTCCTGTCTCCTCAGTAGATGTTTTAAATATCTGTTGTGAACAACACTGTTGTCAACTCCATTGTCATTTAAGTATCTGATCTCACTTTCTAATCCACAGACTAACCTTAAACGGCTGTTTCCCATTTAGAACACGGCAAATTCATTTTTACCCTCTTTATCCTTCTCCCTTCTCGTTGCCTCTTAGAGAAAATGTTACCCTTTCTCTTCAAGAGCCACAACCCCCATCGCCTACTCCCTGAGGCTCTAGGTTCCAGTAATCTTGTAACAGTCAAATACCATCAATTCTTTTTGTTAGGTGGTCTATGTGGTCATTCTGTGACATTTGACATCATTTCTGATCTCTTTAGTTGAAAACTCATTTCCTTTGGTTTGAGTGATTGATTCTCTTTCTTCTATACTTGATTACTTTTCAAGCTCTTTCTCCTACTGTCGGTGTTTTCTGGGGTTCTTTCTTCCACTGTTCTTCTCCCAGTAAGCACATTCCATTATCAGTCCTTCTGTTCTGGACGTAAGTGCCACTGGCACATGTGGCATGCTGGTCATATCTGTACGCTCTGAAATATGGCTCCCATGACACCTCAACCTAGAAGTCTCATACCGATTTTAAATTCTACAAGAAAAATCTCACCATTATATATCATCTCCCCTCGTCTAACCTTGTCAATTGTTCTTCTCTCTAGGTTCCTTTTCCAGGTTTATCAGTGGCACTATTAGTTTGCCCAACTTAAAACTTGGAATTAGCTAGTGATGTCCCTTCTCTTTAACGGCAGTTGGTTGGTGAATGGCTCTCAACAATCCTTTTTCCAAACTTTAGCTCAGTTTATCCCATCCTCTCTAATCCAACTGTCAGTGCTCTCATTCTGGTCTTTATCAGCACCCACATAACATGTTACAAAGGCTCTAATAGCTAGCTCCCCTTCTCTCAACCCACTCTTCTCATGACTGCAGGAGTTGGTTCTCTGAGTCAGTCCAGACATCGCTGTCGGGAGAACCACTGACACCGCCTCCTCCCCAGTGAAGATGGGTGCCTTCTTGGGTGTGTGCCTAAGGCCCTGCACAGCATCAAGTCCTGCTATCCTTCTTGTACTAGATTGCATTCATTTATCTTATGCTTCTCCCTCTTTTTCTCTCTTCCACCAAATTGTGAGTTCTTTGACTACAGGAGCTGTGTCTTCTTCAACACTGTTGTCAACTCCATTGTCATTTAAGTATCTGATCTCACTTTCTAATCCACAGACTAATCTTAAACGGCTGTTTCCCATTTAGAACACGGCAAATTCATTTTACCCTCTTTATCCTTCTCCTTCTCGTTGCCTCTTAGAGAAAATGTTACCCTTTCTCTTCAAGAGCCACAACCCCCATCGCCTACTCCCTGAGGCTCTAGGTTCCAGTAATCTTGTAACAGTCAAATACCATCAATTCTTTTTGTTAGGTGGTCTATGTGGTCATTCTGTGACATTTGACATCATTTCTGATCTCTTTAGTTGAAAACTCATTTCCTTTGGTTTGAGTGATTGATTCTCTTTCTTCTATACTTGATTACTTTTCAAGCTCTTTCTCCTACTGTCGGTGTTTTCTGGGGTTCTTTCTTCCACTGTTCTTCTCCCAGTAAGCACATTCCATTATCAGTCCTTCTGTTCTGGACGTAAGTGCCACTGGCACATGTGGCATGCTGGTCATATCTGTACGCTCTGAAATATGGCTCCCATGACACCTCAACCTAGAAGTCTCATACCGATTTTAAATTCTACAAGAAAAATCTCACCATTATATATCATCTCCCCTCGTCTAACCTTGTCAATTGTTCTTCTCTCTAGGTTCCTTTTCCAGGTTTATCAGTGGCACTATTAGTTTGCCCAACTTAAAACTTGGAATTAGCTAGTGATGTCCCTTCTCTTTAACGGCAGTTGGTTGGTGAATGGCTCTCAACAATCCTTTTTCCAAACTTTAGCTCAGTTTATCCCATCCTCTCTAATCCAACTGTCAGTGCTCTCATTCTGGTCTTTATCAGCACCCACATAACATGTTACAAAGGCTCTAATAGCTAGCTCCCCTTCTCTCAACCCACTCTTCTCATGACTGCAGGAGTTGGTTCTCTGAGTCAGTCCAGACATCGCTGTCGGGAGAACCACTGACACCGCCTCCTCCCCAGTGAAGATGGGTGCCTTCTTGGGTGTGTGCCTAAGGCCCTGCACAGCATCAAGTCCTGCTATCCTTCTTGTACTAGATTGCATTCATTTATCTTATGCTTCTCCCTCTTTTTCTCTCTTCCACCAAATTGTGAGTTCTTTGACTACAGGAGCTGTGTCTTCTTCAACAGCTCAATAAATTCTATCTTTCCAGTTCAATAAATATTTATGAAATAAAATGTTTATTGGATAAATTCTTCTAATTCCTTACCCTTTTCCACTTTATGTTGCTGTTATTGGTTTTTCTTGAGAGGCAGTAACAGTGCAGTGTTTAATAGTGCAAGTTTTCAACTGAGGTTTCCTGAGTTCAAATCCCAGCATTATCATTAAGAAACTATGCTAACTGCACAAGCTGTATCATTTTCCTGTGCCTAGATTCCTGATCTAAAAGCAAAGACAATAATTTCCAGGATAGTATGAGGACTAAGTGGAGATGCAATTGAAATAAGTCCAGTATTTTTTAAACCACGTTTTATATTATATTTTTAGTGTTTACAGCTATATAATGGGATGGAATGAGCCTGATTACATAACAAACCAGTCGGAGCTCATATTATAGTTTTGCTACATACTGTGTGACCATGAGGAAAATCGCTTACTCACTCTGGACATCACTTTCCTCCTCTGTGAAATAAAGACAAAAAACCTCCCACTTAGACTTGCTGGAGAACAAGAGAGAAGAGCATAGTCTGTCAAGCATTGGTAGGGACCAAATAATTCTTAGTATTGGGATAATGATGATAGGAAGGATTGATGCTGGAGCTGAAGTTCTATCACTCTGGACACCTGATGTGAAGAGCCAGCTCACTGGAAAAGACCCTGATCCAGGGAAAGATTGAAGGTAGGAGGAGAAGGAGGCTATAGAAGAGGAGATGGTTGGATAGCATCATGAACTCACTGGACTGAATTTGAGCCATCTTTGGGAGATAGTGAGGGACAGGGAAGCTTGGTGTGCTGCAGATCATGGGGTCACAGAGTTGGACATGACTGAGCAACTAACAGAAAGGACTAAATGAATCAATACACAAAATACTAGATTCTAGACTACTGCCCAACACCCATTAAGCCCTTAATAGACGTTAGTCTTATCATTGTCATGTTTTTCTTTCTCTTTTCTCTTCCTTTCGTTACTCTCTCCCTCTCTTTCTTTCTCTCTTCCTCCCTTTTATATTCTTTTTGTTTGTTTGGGATCCAAATTTCTCATTTTCCCTTCTATTTGTTTCATATTTACTAACAACTCATAATGTTCCAGACACAGAGAAGGCCCTACTCTAAGAAATTGCACAAACAAATACATCCTCTAGAAGGTCATGTTGATGTGACATTTTGAGATGAAGTAAACAGTGGCATTGTGACAGTGGGTTTATGCTCTGGAGCTTGCCTGCCTCAGTGCCTCTATAGTGTGGAATGCAGAATAGTGGTCTCCAGGATTCCACCCAATGATATTTAAGAAACCATTTATATTGTGACTCTGAACATAGCACTACTGCAAGCCACAGGATAGATAGTCTCTTTAGGGTCAGTATCATCTGACGGAGGGACTCATTTCAGAATCTTGTTCTGAGCTAACTTTTTTTCTGCTGGAGAAAAAAGGACTCCAGACTGGATTTGGGTGGCATAAGGTTTTTTGTTTGGTTGGGTTTTTTGGTGGTTGTTGGCATGTGACGCCAATATTGCCACCCCCTTCCAATATTTTGAAAAGAATAAAGTATGGGAACCATTGACTTTTATGCAAATGCTTGACTGCTTATGGCCAGTACTATGATACAAGCACTCAAAATGGTCTGTCAGTATATATCTGAATTCACTTTTGCTCATGACTTTCAAAGAAAAAGTGCAGGTAGAAGGGTGTGTGTGCGTGTATGTGTGTGTGTGTGTGTGTGTGTGTGTGTGTGTGTTTGATGTAGGGAGAAATCACAAAGGCAATTTGAAAATTGCTTAGCCTTCTAACTCAAATTTAGATAAGGAGAAAACTCAAATGTTTATCTGCAACCAAATACTTAAGTAAATGTGAGCAAAGGATTTTCTTTTCTGTTTTCATTATTGAATTTTGCCACAGACTAAGAATTGGATTTGGTCATGAAGAGGCCCTGACACACTGAATAATGTAGAGTAATCCCTTGTACCTAGTTACATACTCAGTAACTATTTGAAGGATGAATAGGCAAGTGAGGAAATAAATATGAATGATAGGTGAAGTAATATAGAAGTGCCTAGACGACACTTTCTGGAGGAAGATATTTGTGAATGCATCTGGCAAGAAATGGAATGAGAGAAAGTAAAACAAGATAAAAAACTATGATAAAAATTTCTTTCTTAAAAAAAGAAATGTGTGGTTATAAATATAAACATTTTAGTTCTGTCACTATTGGCCTAGTGACACTTGAAAACCATTTGCTAGACTACTTGTTGGTGGTATGGGTGGAGACAAGGAGTGACTTATAGATAGAAACATGTTAAGAACTTAACTGAAATACATAGTCATACTTGAGAAGAGACCTGATTTCAGGGCAGAAGTAGCACAGAGCTAGAGCTGGAAGTTTGAAGTCCCAAGCTCATCCTTTTGTCTTCTCCCTTTGGCCAGTGTATCTGAAAGCAACCCAGCAATCCCAACTATACTCTTTGGCTTGACTAGAGTGTCCTAAGATATCAAATACATGTTCACACATAACCTTACCTTCCATTAATATTTGAGTAAGAATATTCAATGGAAATGTTTTGTGTATCTCAATTGCTATATCATGCCGTGGGCTACCAGGGTCTTATTTTTTATTT
Source organism: Tragulus kanchil (assembly GCA_022376925.1). NCBI lineage: Eukaryota > Metazoa > Chordata > Mammalia > Artiodactyla > Tragulidae > Tragulus > Tragulus kanchil. The sequence continues at coordinate 203,202,846 of JAIOJX010000026.1, forward strand.
TTTAATTTTTTTTTGCCACTAGAAAAGAATCATTAGTGCTTTTAAATCTAATCACATTATAGAAGCATTTCTTAAAAAACAAAACAAAACAAAACAAAAAACAGAACTGAGAGAACTGAGAAAACTCCTCCTTGAGATTCTGGTCTTCTTGAATCACTTCTCATACCCAAATTTGCTTCAAACATATTTCAATCAGAGAAACAGAACTGCGTGAACATTATACTATATGATCACACATCCCAGAACACCAGCACCTCCTGACACATGTGGCACGGTTATCACACCACATCATCCTCACATCATACCATCATCAAACTACACCCTTGTCAAAGCAAACTGTTCACACCACAGCATCATTGGGCCACATCAGCACCACAGTATGCCCTCAGCAGCGGCAGCACAGGATCACTTTTACTATTAAATTAGATTTATGCGAGAGCACATTAGATCGTGGCTGGGTTTGCCTAAAACAGTAAAATGAAAAAAATAAAAATGCAATCTATATTCATCTAGATGATCACCATTCCCACACTACTGTTTTCATTCCCATGGAGTCTCAAAGAGCCGGACATCAATGAAGTCACTCAGCACACACATCCACTGAACAACTACTCTCAGTTTTTGTGCATATGTTATCTAATTTAATCCTCACAATAATTGGCAAGTCTCAGTAGATGAGAAAACTGAAATACATAGTCATACTTGAGAAAGACCTGATTTCAGGGCTTTGAAAATTTTTTGGGGGGGCAAGGAGTGACTTATAGATAGAAACATGTTAAGAACTTAACTGAAATACATAGTCATACTTGAGAAGAGACCTGATTTCAGGGCAGAAGTAGCACAGAGCTAGAGCTGGAAGTTTGAAGTCCCAAGCTCATCCTTTTGTCTTCTCCCTTTGGCCAGTGTATCTGAAAGCAACCCAGCAATCCCAACTATACTCTTTGGCTTGACTAGAGTGTCCTAAGATATCAAATACATGTTCACACATAACCTTACCTTCCATTAATATTTGAGTAAGAATATTCAATGGAAATGTTTTGTGTATCTCAATTGCTATATCATGCCGTGGGCTACCAGGGTCTTATTTTTTATTTTTTAATTTTTTTTTGCCACTAGAAAAAGAATCATTAGTGCTTTTAAATCTAATCACATTATAGAAGCATTTCTTAAAAAACAAAACAAAACAAAACAAAAAACAGAACTGAGAGAACTGAGAAAACTCCTCCTTGAGATTCTGGTCTTCTTGAATCACTTCTCATACCCAAATTTGCTTCAAACATATTTCAATCAGAGAAACAGAACTGCGTGAACATTATACTATATGATCACACATCCCAGAACACCAGCACCTCCTGACACATGTGGCACGGTTATCACACCACATCATCCTCACATCATACCATCATCAAACTACACCCTTGTCAAAGCAAACTGTTCACACCACAGCATCATTGGGCCACATCAGCACCACAGTATGCCCTCAGCAGCGGCAGCAGCAGGATCACTTTTACTATTAAATTAGATTTATGCGAGAGCACATTAGATCGTGGCTGGGTTTGCCTAAAACAGTAAAATGAAAAAAATAAAAATGCAATCTATATTCATCTAGATGATCACCATTCCCACACTACTGTTTTCATTCCCATGGAGTCTCAAAGAGCCGGACATCAATGAAGTCACTCAGCACACACACATCCACTGAACAACTACTCTCAGTTTTTTGTGCATATGTTATCTAATTTAATCCTCACAATAATCTTCAAGGTATTCATAATTGCCTCTATACAGTAGATGAGAAAACTGTGAGTTCCACAGCTGTTAAGTTGAAGATTCAAAGTTCTAATTCATGTCTGCTTGTTTCTAAGTCCTGTGCTTCTTACCTGACACTATGACATTAAATTTGCAAATACACATCACTTTTTTTGGATCAATGAATGGCTTTTAGATATCTGTAACATATTTACATCAATAGAAAAATCACATCAACAGAACTCATATCTACAGAAAAATTATGTGAAAAAAATTTAAAAGTCCTGGTTCTAGTGTACAAAAACTTTAAAGATGTTTTTCAAACTATTAGAATAGTTGGATGACACAGTCCCCTATTTGCTTCTTGTTTGATTCACTTTTGCACAAGATGTAGTGCTATATAATAAATGTATCTTGATAAAGTAAATTTATTTCTCTCAACATTCATATATCAACACAGTCCCTGTAAATAAGTGGCATAGCATCCATTGGCAATTCAGAGAGTAGTATTGCACAGCACATGATAATAATCTAGGAGGCAAATGGCAGCATATTTCTATTTAACTTTCAGTAGAAAAGTAATGGAAAGAAAAATTAAACTAGACAGTTCACCATGGAAAAAGAATTTTAAATGAGGGTAAATAAAGTGCAGTGAAATAATCTGGAAAATAACTATAAACCTTTAAAACAACTAATAATAAATAAAAGTTATCTGGATTAAACTGACAGTTTTTAATGAGCCATATGTAATTTATTTGTGTCTTGATGAGGCTGTAATTTTCTCCAAAGCTCATATCCAAATTTTTTTTCTTCATAATGAAGATAAAGTAGCACACATACCAAAAATCATTTGAAAGATGTTATAATTTAATTCAAAGAGATAGTGAAGGCCCATATCCATTTGGGGGTAACTTGTATTTTATTGCAGAACAAGGTTTACAACAAAAAGTTGGCTGTGGAATAGTGGTTTATTCCATAAGCAGCCAATATATTTGCTTAAATGCTAATTCTTTTGGTCCTAATCACATTTCAATCTTTTGGGACTCTTTCAATAGCAATAATTTCAACAATTAATAATATCTAACTGGAAAAAGCCCTCATGACAGTTGCACAGTTATGTTCTATAGAAACGTTATGGTGTATGTGTTCCACATTTTCATGTTTGACATGCAAAAGGGCTCAATCTCCTAATATGCTACTAAACAATTTGTGGGTGGTATTTGAAAACTCTGGTGAAAGAAGATAATATCTAAGTTTCAAATACAAACTTGCCTAATGCAAAGAAAGGAAAATCATAAAAGACATAAGAAGGTGCTACAATCCTACCTAATTGCTACTAGACATGTGTGGTCAACAGAACTCATATCTACAGAAAAATTATGTGAAAAAAATTTAAAAGTCCTGGTTCTAGTGTACAAAAACTTTAAAGATGTTTTTCAAACTATTAGAATAGTTGGATGACACAGTCCCCTATTTGCTTCTTGTTTGATTCACTTTTGCACAAGATGTAGTGCTATATAATAAATGTATCTTGATAAAGTAAATTTATTTCTCTCAACATTCATATATCAACACAGTCCCTGTAAATAAGTGGCATAGCATCCATTGGCAATTCAGAGAGTAGTATTGCACAGCACATGATAATAATCTAGGAGGCAAATGGCAGCATATTTCTATTTAACTTTCAGTAGAAAAGTAATGGAAAGAAAAATTAAACTAGACAGTTCACCATGGAAAAAGAATTTTAAATGAGGGTAAATAAAGTGCAGTGAAATAATCTGGAAAATAACTATAAACCTTTAAAACAACTAATAATAAATAAAAGTTATCTGGATTAAACTGACAGTTTTTAATGAGCCATATGTAATTTATTTGTGTCTTGATGAGGCTGTAATTTTCTCCAAAGCTCATATCCAAATTTTTTTTTTCTTCATAATGAAGATAAAGTAGCACACATACCAAAAATCATTTGAAAGATGTTATAATTTAATTCAAAGAGATAGTGAAGGCCCATATCCATTTGGGGGTAACTTGTATTTTATTGCAGAACAAGGTTTACAACAAAAAGTTGGCTGTGGAATAGTGGTTTATTCCATAAGCAGCCAATATATTTGCTTAAATGCTAATTCTTTTGGTCCTAATCACATTTCAATCTTTTGGGACTCTTTCAATAGCAATAATTTCAACAATTAATAATATCTAACTGGAAAAAAGCCCTCATGACAGTTGCACAGTTATGTTCTATAGAAACGTTATGGTGTATGTGTTCCACATTTTCATGTTTGACATGCAAAAGGGCTCAATCTCCTAATATGCTACTAAACAATTTGTGGGTGGTATTTGAAAACTCTGGTGAAAGAAGATAATATCTAAGTTTCAAATACAAACTTGCCTAATGCAAAGAAAGGAAAATCATAAAAGACATGAAGACAGTTTAATGTCTACAATATACGCTTCAACAGAATGGGCCCATTTGTGCCTACCTGAATTGTTAGTAGACGAGCTAAATTCCCATTATAATTCATGACTTCTCTAAAATGATTGGTGGTGGTTTATCTTCCTAAATCATTCCTAGGTCTTTTATTCTTAAAACTCTATGCACCAAATAATCCAATCCATGAACTCTGGAATCTTCAGGTAAATGGTATTTCTCTTGCCTTTTTCGTGAAAGAATGTTTGTGTGTTATGAACACGGATGTCATTAGTTTATTAAACAAATGCAAAGATCAATCAGACATAGATTTTAGTAACAAAGTCTTACCACATTGTGGAATATCCATCGAAATCAAATAGGAGTAGCCTGAAATCCCATGACCAGTGTGGACATTAGTAATAACAAAAGAGTTCTGCCATAAAAGCTGAAAAGAGGATTTTTTTCCCCCAGAACATTCACATTTTTTTAAAAAGCACTGTTTCTTAAACCTAGTATCTGAAGTGAAAATACTCATTTCATTTTCTAAACTGGAAGAGCACAGATGAGTTTAAATAGCAGAGCCAAAAACCATGACACTTATTGAGTATATAGGAACAGAAATATGAAGAAAAAAGAGAGTTAAACATAACTGCTTCAACATCAAAAAGAGAAACAGAGGTGAAGAGTCTCTTGAGAGTCAGGAGAATGCCAGAAAGAAAAGTCAGTGAATGGGAGGAGTGGGGCAAAGTAGTTGGTGGTGTCTTGGCAAAAATTTCCAGTGGTAGCCTTGGGGTTTCCACAGACAGGCTCTCTCTGCATGAAGTACGAGCAGAATGTAAAGTAAATCGCCAGACTGCACAATGGGTCAAGAGGGAGCTGGACAGATTTTTGGAAACAGAGAAAATACGCAGCTGCTCCCAAGATTAAGTTGAGGATGAGGAGTTACTATGCAAATTAACTGGTATTTCCTGGACCAGTCTGCACTGAGTTTCTGTTTTTTCCAAGTCCCACATGTTTTATCATTTTTGCTTAAAATTTCAAGGTTACATAAACTTCAAGTCTTCACCTTCTGTATCTAGCAGCCAGTGAGACCATATTATTGAAATTTCCATTGCATTTCTTAGCTTGGTTTTCTGTCTTTCTGGCCCTGATCAATCTTTGTAGGATTCTGAATTATAGTCTGGAACTGGGAAAAGGAAAATAAATTTAGTTTTACTGATAACATCTATAAAATTCACTAAGTCATATCTGACTGTTTGCAGTCCCATGGACTGCAGCATGCCAGGCTCCTCTGTCCTCCATTATCTACTGGAGTTTGCTCAAATTCATGTCTGTCTATCCAGGCATGCTCAGTTGCTTCAGTTGTATCTGACTCTTTGTTGCACTATGGACTGTAGCCTGCCAGGCTCCTTTGTCCATGGGATTCTCCAAGCAAGAATACTGAAGTGGCTTGCTGTGCCCTCTTCCAGAGGATCTTTTCCACCCAGGGACTGAACCTGGGTCTCCTGCACTGCAGGTGGATTCTTTACCACTGAGCCACCAGAGAAGCTCCCCATCTATCTATACTTACTTATTTCTGCATTTTATTCTCAAAAAAAACAACATGCCTATGAGGCAGATATCATTACTATTTTCATCTAAGGCAATGAAATGAAGTTCAGAGAGGTTAAGTATCTTAACAAACCCTGGTGGCAATTCTATAGAAGAATAGATAACCTGCTTAGGAGCCACATTTGTGCTGGAGAGACATGGCTGAAAACTTTACAATTCTGTCATCAGGCAGATCCTGGCTATAGGTCTCCATATTCCCTTAGAAAGGGTACATAGGATCAATGATAGTTATTGAGCTCTCAATACATGTGCAGGACGAAAGAAAACGTGAAGATCTCTTGGAAATCAAAAGAAAGTAGAAAACAAAGTAGTTGGTGGTGTCTTGGCAAAAATTTCCAGTGGTAGCCTTGGGGTTTCCACAGACAGGCTCTCTCTGCATGAAGTACGAGCAGAATGTAAAGTAAATCGCCAGACTGCACAATGGGTCAAGAGGGAGCTGGACAGATTTTTGGAAACAGAGAAAATACGCAGCTGCTCCCAAGATTAAGTTGAGGATGAGGAGTTACTATGCAAATTAACTGGTATTTCCTGGACCAGTCTGCACTGAGTTTCTGTTTTTTCCAAGTCCCACATGTTTTATCATTTTTGCTTAAAATTTCAAGGTTACATAAACTTCAAGTCTTCACCTTCTGTATCTAGCAGCCAGTGAGACCATATTATTGAAATTTCCATTGCATTTCTTAGCTTGGTTTTCTGTCTTTCTGGCCCTGATCAATCTTTGTAGGATTCTGAATTATAGTCTGGAACTGGGAAAAGGAAAATAAATTTAGTTTTACTGATAACATCTATAAAATTCACTAAGTCATATCTGACTGTTTGCAGTCCCATGGACTGCAGCATGCCAGGCTCCTCTGTCCTCCATTATCTACTGGAGTTTGCTCAAATTCATGTCTGTCTATCCAGGCATGCTCAGTTGCTTCAGTTGTATCTGACTCTTTGTTGCACTATGGACTGTAGCCTGCCAGGCTCCTTTGTCCATGGGATTCTCCAAGCAAGAATACTGAAGTGGCTTGCTGTGCCCTCTTCCAGAGGATCTTTTCCACCCAGGGACTGAACCTGGGTCTCCTGCACTGCAGGTGGATTCTTTACCACTGAGCCACCAGAGAAGCTCCCCATCTATCTATACTTACTTATTTCTGCATTTTATTCTCAAAACAACATGCCTATGAGGCAGATATCATTACTATTTTCATCTAAGGCAATGAAATGAAGTTCAGAGAGGTTAAGTATCTTAACAAACCCTGGTGGCAATTCTATAGAAGAATAGATAACCTGCTTAGGAGCCACATTTGTGCTGGAGAGACATGGCTGAAAACTTTACAATTCTGTCATCAGGCAGATCCTGGCTATAGGTCTCCATATTCCCTTAGAAAGGGTACATAGGATCAATGATAGTTATTGAGCTCTCAATACATGTGCAGGACGTGATTACTAGTATCTACAAGAATAATCAAAAGTAAAGAGAGTATAGAGCCCCTTCCACCTAACAGCTTAAAATATAAATAATGTATGAATATGTCTTAATTATGAAAGACCAAAAGTGATATTTTAATTATTTACAATAATATTAAAGCACAGCCTGTGCCCAAAGGTCCTGAGGCAGGGGAACATGACTAATGCTCTGTTAGACGCATGAGATTGTTATAGTGTTTTAAGGAATTGACCTCTTTATCATTATGTAATGTCTCTTTTTATCCTTGATAACTTCTCTTGATCTGAAGTCTAATTTGTTCTATGAATATTTATCATGCATCTCTTATGTCTCATACATGGCCAGTACTATGCCTTGGTGACGTAATGATAGCAAAAAAACATAGATGTTCACACTAGGATTATTTTTCAAAAAGACTAGATCAAATCATCTTCTTTCCATTCTCAGTTTTATCATTATCAGATATTTAGTTTTCAATAAATTGCTAAATTTGGGCCTCAGCATCTGTAATGGCTTTCCAGGTGGAGCTAGTGGTAAGGAACCTGCCTGCAAATGTAGGAAGCATAAGAGATGTGGGTTCAATCCTTGGATTGGTAAGATCCCCTGGAGGAGGGCATGGCAGCTTGCTCCATTATTCTTGCCTGGAGAATCCCATGGACAGAGGAACCTGAGGGGCTACAATCTATTTGGTCAGAAAGAGTTGGACACAACTGAAATGACTTAGCACACATACATGCAGCATCTGTAAATGAAAAAAAAAAAAACAAAACTATGAATTGGATTGTTTCTTTCAATTTTAAAACTCTGTTGTAAAGATCTTTAATTTTTTCCATGCATTGGGAAGAAAACAAAAATCAAAACAAAAATTAAAAAAATCAGGACATTTGCTGCCTAACTTAGGAATGCCCATAAAAAGAAGTCTCTGGTTCCAAAACAGTATTAAGAAGCCTATAAAGAAGCTTGACTCATTGCATAGGAAAAAAAATCAGACAGATAAAGAATTCAATCCGAATTTTAAAATGAACAACAATAAATTGTTCTAAAGCTAATAAAGAAAGCAAAGGTCCACAAGTCAATGTGCTATCCACCTATATGTTGGAAAGGTCATAGGTATAGAGTTTCTTGCACCACTGATGTGATTCCCATAGAGAAATGGTGTAGCACTTGTTTATAAAGAGTATGGAGACATGAATATAAATTTACTTTGAAAAAAATATTTTCCAAATTAGAAATTAGGCTAAAAAGATGAGGCGTGTGCTTTTCCACTTCACCCCAGTAACAAACCTTCTGTGTTGTGCTAAGTCACTTCAGTCATCCCAGACTCTTGGAAACTCTATGGACTGTAGTCCACTGGTCTTCTCTGTCCATGGGATTCTCCAGGCAAGAATACTGAAGTGGGTTGTCATGCCCTCCTCCAGGGTATCTTCCCAATTCAGGTATCTAACCAGCATCTCTTACGACTCCTGCATTGGCAGGAGGGTTCTTTGCCACTGGTGCCACTTGGGACCCATGGAGAGTCTTCTGTATACACCAAAGGCTGCAGTTTCACTCCTTTCTGGATAAACTTTTCTTATCCTATATTATTTTCTCTTACACACGGCAATGTCTCCCCTCAGATAATATGGTCCCTTGGCCATTATCACTTATTACAAGACAAGTTCCTTGTGAATTTGAAAAGTAAAGTTTAATCTCCTGTTTAACATTCACTAAATTTTCCTTGTCTTTCATGTCAGAAATGTAAAAAGATTATGACAAATGAATTCTTACATGCATTTCTCTGCTTACACTGGGAAATACTTATTATCTTTTCAAAATGTAAGAACTGAGGCCAAGTACAAATAGGGAGATTTCCTATAATGCCATCTAAGAGCCCTATGCATCTATCTCAAGTGGAATTAAATAATTCCTATCATGTATCCACATCAAATAGCTAAAGGGAGAATTTTGTCTTATCCAGTATGACACAAGTATATTTTTCAGGAAAACTGTCTCATATTCTTGAGGCAGATAATATTTGATGTTTTCTCTACGTTTCCTCTTTCTTTTCTTATCACTTCAGCAGACAGCTAGCTCAAGGATTGGCCCTGTGACAGAGTAAAAGACAGAGCCACTTTCTGGCTTGTATTTTAAAAGCCTAAGATCAAAACACACACACACACACACACACACACACACACACAAAACCCACCTCACTGAGTTTACAGAGGAAGCAGCATGGAGGAGGTAGAACGCTAAAGTGGAGGGGTTAGTGGTTAGGGACATGTTAGGAGGTAAGGACCCAACATGGGGTTATCAAGCCTTAGCAAAGATCCCTTACTTCAAGAATAATGGGGCAGCAGAACCAGCTCCATGGGAACATGGCACATAAGAACACACCTGTAGCTCTGATGCTCTATTTATCTGTAGTCAGGGGTAGGGAAAACAATCTAAGGCTCTCTAAAGAAATTCTTTATTTTGTTTTAATTCAAGGGAATCTTGTTGGAGATGGTGAAATACCTTAAAACTCATTGGAGAGGTGAACAAAGGATTCTGAGCAAAGAAAGGACTTAGCATGAAAGGGAGGAGCTAGTTGATAGTTGGGTTGAAACCCTGAGTGGTTGAGCACAGACTGAAGCAATGAAAACTTCCTATTCAGGGACTACATTTGTATCTTGATGAATTCAAGGTAGACTCTTGAAGATGGTTCTAAGAAGGCGATAACCGTTGTGATTTGGTTGTGCATTGAGGGGGTCCTGGAGCAGGCCAAGCTGAGTGGGATTTTACAGACAGGATCATCTGCTTGCTTTGATGATGAATTAAGGAAGTTGACAAAAGAGAAAAAAAGTGTTTTAAAATGGCTTGCAGTCAGAAATTTGGTGCCTGTGGTAATCTTGGTGCCATGGAAAGTAATAGAACATTTGAAAGAAATGGGGAGACAAAGAGGGCGAGAAGGAGTGAAAGGGGGGAACAATTGTCATAGAAAATTAAGATGCACACCTGGTTGTACTAATTATTCTACAAACAGAAAAGGTTCACTACAATATTTTTAGAACCAGAATATTCAGTGTCTTAGTCATTTAAATCTTATATTGTTGGTAAAACTGAGACCCAGAAAGATTGTGGTTCATTTGCCCAAGGAGGTTCTGATGTCCTGATTCTGCATGAGGGTCTCCCATGTACTGTAGCTTTCTAGCTCTTCCAGTGCCCCGTCCTACCTTTCTTCACCATCTTTATTTGTAAGGGTCATTCATTACTAAGAAACCTTACCCCAAAGATTTCTTTCTTCCACAGTGCCACATATGGCAGTGTACTGTATTTCTCTAAGTGCATCAAAGAAGGCTACCTCTAAGAACATTTTCTAAACTATGTCACTATTTCAAAAGAATTTTTTGAGCATCTACTTTGTGTCAGATAATTCTTTGGAACAACAATGAGCAAGATAAACCCGAACTTGAATGGAGAGTCCATTCTTGAATGGGAAGAGGCAAATGGACACAATAAACAAAATATGTCAGGTGACCATAAGTGCTGTGACTAATAGAAGAAAGTCAATGGAGTAACTAGAAGGGTGATCAGGAAGAGCCATTCTGGGCTTCCCCTGGTGATCCAGTGGGTAAAGACACCGCCTTGCAGTGCAACAGGCGCCGGTTCGATCCCTGGCCTAGGAAGATCCCACGTGCTGCGGAGCGGCTGGACCGATGTGTCCGATTACCGAGCCAGAGCTCTGGTGCGCGTGCGCCCAGAGCCAGTTCTCTGTGACAACAGAGGCCACCACGATGGGAGGCCCACACGGGCCAAAGAACAAAGACGGATGAAAATAGAGAAATGAAAGACCAATAGAAGTGACCCAACCATCCCCCTTCCTCCCCACCCCACCCTCCAAAAAAAGATAAATAAATAAATAATTAAAAAAAAAAAAAGGAAGAGCCATTCTAGTAAGGTGACTTATGAAAGAAGCTTACATGGGCAGGGGAGAGAGCCTTATGCCGAAATCTGGGAGAAGAATGTAAGAGCAAAGAGTATAGCAAGTGCAGAGGTCCTGGAGGAGACAGGGCACAGAGTATTTGAGGAGCAGAAGGAGACCAGAGGGACTGCGGCGGGTTGAGCAAAGGGAGAGAGGAAATGAAATCAGAGAGTTGGCGTGGACACAGACCACAGAAGGCTTAGAGGCCAAGGCCTTTGACTTTTTTCTGCTGTGAGTGGAAAAAAAAAAAAAGCCATTAGAAGGTTTAAAAGAGAGAAGTAATATAATCTGGTTTGCATTTGAAATTACTTATTTTGATTTGCTTCATGCAAAAGAGGTTTTAAGGGTAGATGGGTGAATGCAGGGAGACCAACAAGGAGACCTTTGCAGTAGTCAAGTGAAAGTTGATTAGGGCCCCATCTAGCATAATGGGGATGACAAATGGTCAAGGTTGGGACATATTTTGAGGATAGAGTCAACAGAACTTGCAGATGAATTACATGGGAAATAGAGGATTTTAGAGCCCTGATAACTTAATTTTCATTTCCTAATGAGGAGGACTTGAGAAACACAGGTTTAATGAAAAGTCGGGGGAGGTACCACATGTTGTGGTTTAGGTATTTTAAGTCCAAGATGCCAGCTGAAAAAGAGAACAGCAGCCCATCTGGGAGCTGGTCAGGTTCCATCTAACTGGGCCTGGGTTTGTGTCCCTGGTTGTCTCTGGCTAGAGGGCTTTGACCCACTGAAGACCTTTAAGTGGAAACACTGAGAAGGCAATAGACTAGACTGGGAAGAAGGTCAAGACTAGAAAGGTAAATTTGTTATTCATCCACCCAAAGCAGGATGTGGCACTATATGAAATCCCTAGGAAGTGGATGAAGAAAATTAGAGGTCAAAGGACTAATTCTGGAGAATTCTATGTTTTGAGGTTAAGGAGGAGATGAGAAAGATCCAGCAGAGAAGATAAATAAGTCAGGATGAAAATTGAGAGCAGGAAGGATACAAGAGAAGCCAAGTTAGAAACAAAGATATCTCTAGCTAGAGTAGGGGATGGTGTCAAAGGTGAGAGTTCAGGTAATCTGAAGATGGGAAATACACCCTTTCACCTGGAATGTGGAGGTCCTTAGTAATCCAAGAACCCCAGTGTTTATAAAGTGGCCGGGATATAAAATGGCTTAGATTAGCTTCCCAGAAAAATATGAAGAGAGGAAGGGGAGACAGTGAGTATAAATAACTGCTCTGAGGAATTTTGTTGTAAAGGGAGGTAGGAAGTAATGGAGCAATATCTTGAGAAGATATGGGAATCTGAGGTAAAAGAAGAAATTCTTTTGAGGATAAATATAACATGTTTGTAAGTGACTCAGTAGGGAGTGATTGGCTAACAATGCTGAAGGAAGGATGCACTTGGGTGAATCAGAGGGCTGAGATTCAGGCTCAAGTTCATCTACCACAGGGGAAAACAGAATGGCTTTATGCTTCAAGCAAGATGGCTGATAAATGAGCTGGTCCAAGCACATGGATGTTTATGTCTGACCCTCTGACAACTCCAGTGAGTTTTTCTGAGGGAAATAAAGCTATGTGAGAACAGGAAAGAGAGTTCTTAAGTATGAGAAACAGAAAAAGTTGTGAAAGACATGCTAAGAGGGTGAAAGAGTATTACCACTGATCTTCCTCCTTGTAATACCTCCACTGCAACAGAAAAGAACCTCAGATAGACATAGATGACCATATCATAGGGAGTCTTAAAATTCCAAATGCAAATATACACATAAAATTTTGAATACTTTTAATTATATGCTACACACATACACACACATATATATATACATACATACATCTAAATTTAGGTTTTATTAAATATGACTCTCATTAATCTGAAAAAAAATGTGAAATCAAAAGTAAAAAGCCTCTCAGGTTTTTGACTCATTGGTAAAGACCCTTATGCTGGGAAAGATTTAATGGCAGGAGGAGAAGGAGGTGATAGAAGATGAGATGATTGGAAGGCATCATTGACTCAGTGAACATAAGTTTGAGCAAAATCTGGGACAGTGAAGGACAGGGAAGCCTGGCGTTTTGAAGTCCATGGGGTCTCAAAGAGTTGGACTCAAGTGAATAACAACAAAATTATATTTTTTGTGATGCATCAATTTCTATGCATTGATTTTTAGATTTTAAAACTGACTTTTTAAATCTAATTTTGTACTGATGCATAATTTATTTACAATGTTGTATTATTTTCAGTGGATCACAAAGTGATTCAGCTATACACATACGTATACCCTTTTTTCTCAGATTCTTTTCCCACATAGGTTATTTAGAAAATATTGAGTGAAGTTCTCTGTGCTATACACTAGGACCTTGTTGATCACCTATTTTATATACTGTGTGTATATGTTAAACCCAAATTCCTAATGTATCCCTCTCCCTACACTTTGAGTAGCCTTCAATCCATCTTTCTTGTTTTATTCTCCAGCCTCTGTGCCTTTCTGTTGTAAGTGACTCAGTAGGGAGTGATTGGCTAACAATGCTGAAGGAAGGATGCACTTGGGTGAATCAGAGGGCTGAGATTCAGGCTCAAGTTCATCTACCACAGGGGAAAACAGAATGGCTTTATGCTTCAAGCAAGATGGCTGATAAATGAGCTGGTCCAAGCACATGGATGTTTATGTCTGACCCTCTGACAACTCCAGTGAGTTTTTCTGAGGGAAATAAAGCTATGTGAGAACAGGAAAGAGAGTTCTTAAGTATGAGAAACAGAAAAAGTTGTGAAAGACATGCTAAGAGGGTGAAAGAGTATTACCACTGATCTTCCTCCTTGTAATACCTCCACTGCAACAGAAAAGAACCTCAGATAGACATAGATGACCATATCATAGGGAGTCTTAAAATTCCAAATGCAAATATACACATAAAATTTTGAATACTTTTAATTATATGCTACACACATACACACACATATATATATACATACATACATCTAAATTTAGGTTTTATTAAATATGACTCTCATTAATCTGAAAAAAAATGTGAAATCAAAAGTAAAAAGCCTCTCAGGTTTTTGACTCATTGGTAAAGACCCTTATGCTGGGAAAGATTTAATGGCAGGAGGAGAAGGAGGTGATAGAAGATGAGATGATTGGAAGGCATCATTGACTCAGTGAACATAAGTTTGAGCAAAATCTGGGACAGTGAAGGACAGGGAAGCCTGGCGTTTTGAAGTCCATGGGGTCTCAAAGAGTTGGACTCAAGTGAATAACAACAAAATTATATTTTTTGTGATGCATCAATTTCTATGCATTGATTTTTAGATTTTAAAACTGACTTTTTAAATCTAATTTTGTACTGATGCATAATTTATTTACAATGTTGTATTATTTTCAGTGGATCACAAAGTGATTCAGCTATACACATACGTATACCCTTTTTTCTCAGATTCTTTTCCCACATAGGTTATTTAGAAAATATTGAGTGAAGTTCTCTGTGCTATACACTAGGACCTTGTTGATCACCTATTTTATATACTGTGTGTATATGTTAAACCCAAATTCCTAATGTATCCCTCTCCCCTACACTTTGAGTAGCCTTCAATCCATCTTTCTTGTTTTATTCTCCAGCCTCTGTGCTTTCTATCATTCCTGGAAGAAACCTCTAATTAGAGCAGACCCTAGGGCCAAGATAAGGTTTCATCAAGCTGGGAAACGCTAAACTCACTTTGATAATGGGAGCCTTTTCCCTCACTCTTTCCAAGGTTATTTCTAGCATTTATGAATGCGCAGACTGAAATAGAAAATGCTGTGCAGATAGAGAAAAGAGCCATCGTTCCAGCAGTTTCCACCAGCTGCCACCTTGTGTATGACTACGAGTCCAGTTTTCTTACAGGGATGCAGGCTGTGGCCTTAAATTCCCTCACCACCTCCTCGTCTCTCCTTGCTCCTGCTTGCCAACTGAGGCCTAAGAACCCTCTTAGGGTTGTTCAAGCCCATTTGTCAGGAGGCCATGCAGTAAATATACCATTGATTCCAGTCCATTAGAAGTACTTCTGCCAAAGGGCCATCAGCCCCACAGCTCTCAGGCCTCTTACTTACTTTCAGCTCCCCCTACATCTTTCTATTTTGTTTAAAGTATATAGTTCTCACATAATAAATGTTGACTAATAACTTGACCAGTGCCTGCAGTAACACAAATTGGGATGCTATAAAATTTTAACAAGAGAAAGTAAAAACTGAACAAAGGAGATTATTTTATAGACAATATCAAGTTTCTGTAGTGTAAATCATAGGGTAGCTTATTTTATAAATTTTGTATGTGATAACATTATAAAAGATAATATACATTCATTGTTTTTTTATAAAAGTAAAAAGACAAAAATTAACACACTTATAATACCATCACCCATAAATAGACTCAGCTGTGGCTTTGAGATTGGCCTCTCTCACAGAGGAGCACACACATGCATTTACAGATATGCCCACACATGCACAAAGATACACATCTGTGACAAAACCAGATATGCTTTCTGTGACCTGTTTTTTTAACTTAATTTACTGAAATACCTTTTCACAGTTTAAACAAAAAAGGCTCCTTTAAACTTACTGCTTAAGTATTCTTTAATCTGAATGCACCATACTTCATCTATCATTGAACCAGTCCTTCTCTTTCCAGATATTTCCCCCTAATTGCTTACTTTTACAATAATGCCATACTTAACCACGCCATAGGTAAATTGTTATGCTCATTTTTATTAACTGTTTTAAGATAAATTCCTAGAACTGTCACCTTAAAGGTATTCATACAAAATGGCTAAATGGTCATCCAGGAAATCTTTTACAAATTTGTTTTCTACAATAATGAGACTTCCCATTTTTCTCATACTTTTATAAAGTATAAGGATCATCAATTTTTCAAACATGCTTATAAAAATTTTTTCTATTGAAAAGGGCTATGCAGATAGAGAAAAGAGCCATCGTTCCAGCAGTTTCCACCAGCTGCCACCTTGTGTATGACTACGAGTCCAGTTTTCTTACAGGGATGCAGGCTGTGGCCTTAAATTCCCTCACCACCTCCTCGTCTCTCCTTGCTCCTGCTTGCCAACTGAGGCCTAAGAACCCTCTTAGGGTTGTTCAAGCCCATTTGTCAGGAGGCCATGCAGTAAATATACCATTGATTCCAGTCCATTAGAAGTACTTCTGCCAAAGGGCCATCAGCCCCACAGCTCTCAGGCCTCTTACTTACTTTCAGCTCCCTCTACATCTTTCTATTTTGTTTAAAGTATATAGTTCTCACATAATAAATGTTGACTAATAACTTGACCAGTGCCTGCAGTAACACAAATTGGGATGCTATAAAATTTTAACAAGAGAAAGTAAAAACTGAACAAAGGAGATTATTTTATAGACAATATCAAGTTTCTGTAGTGTAAATCATAGGGTAGCTTATTTTATAAATTTTGTATGTGATAACATTATAAAAGATAATATACATTCATTGTTTTTTTATAAAAGTAAAAAGACAAAAATTAACACACTTATAATACCATCACCCATAAATAGACTCAGCTGTGGCTTTGAGATTGGCCTCTCTCACAGAGGAGCACACACATGCATTTACAGATATGCCCACACATGCACAAAGATACACATCTGTGACAAAACCATATATGCTTTCTGTGACCTGTTTTTTTAACTTAATTTACTGAAATACCTTTTCACAGTTTAAACAAAAAAGGCTCCTTTAAACTTACTGCTTAAGTATTCTTTAATCTGAATGCACCATACTTCATCTATCATTGAACCAGTCCTTCTCTTTCCAGATATTTCCCCCTAATTGCTTACTTTTACAATAATGCCATACTTAACCACGCCATAGGTAAATTGTTATGCTCATTTTTATTAACTGTTTTAAGATAAATTCCTAGAACTGTCACCTTAAAGGTATTCATACAAAATGGCTAAATGGTCATCCAGGAAATCTTTTACAAATTTGTTTTCTACAATAATGAGACTTCCCATTTTTCTCATACTTTTATAAAGTATAAGGATCATCAATTTTTCAAACATGCTTATAAAAATTTTCATGTCCTTCTTAGCTAAGTGACACAAGTTTTTTTTTCATCAAATATTTATCGGTTATTCATTTTTCTTTTGTGTTTTTCTTACTATTTTTCTTTAGCCTTTTGGCCTTATTTCTTATTTTGAAAACAATATATCAATAATATTTGTTTATATATCAATAATGTATCAATAACATTTTATATATTTATACTATTTGTTTGTTTTATATGTTACTATGTTTTTCTGATTTTCCCTTTGCATTTCAATTCTATTAATGGATTGCTTTTAACATTTATGTGTATGGATCTGTACCTCTTCAGAGTTTATCAATGTTTTCCTTTATTGTTTGTATTTGTGCCAGTATGACAAAACAATATTCCATAGCATAAGCCTTTCCCAAAGTAAAATTAAAGAACACTTTCCCTTATTCTATATAAACTTCTGTTATGCTCTGCTATTTACTATTTAGATGTTGCCATTCCAGGGTTTACAGTAAATTTCTTCAACAGCTATGGATTTTTCTGATGTCACTCCAGTCTTTCCAATGAAGAGATGTTGAAGGCTGAAGATACATAAATTAGCTCCAAGCATGAGGGGACCTTAAGAAAAGGATCAATGTTCTTTATCAGAGATGGGATAAACTAGAAGTTAACAGCTCCAATTTTGAAGCCACACAAATCAGGTTCAAAAAATGATTCTGTTACTTACAGGCTGACATTGGGTGAAATAAGAGTGAGAAGACCATAATATTTATCTCAGAAGATTATTCTTTATATTAAATAATGCCATGAATGCACCATACTTCATCTATCATTGAACCAGTCCTTCTCTTTCCAGATATTTCCCCCTAATTGCTTACTTTTACAATAATGCCATACTTAACCACGCCATAGGTAAATTGTTATGCTCATTTTTATTAACTGTTTTAAGATAAATTCCTAGAACTGTCACCTTAAAGGTATTCATACAAAATGGCTAAATGGTCATCCAGGAAATCTTTTACAAATTTGTTTTCTACAATAATGAGACTTCCCATTTTTCTCATACTTTTATAAAGTATAAGGATCATCAATTTTTCAAACATGCTTATAAAAATTTTCATGTCCTTCTTAGCTAAGTGACACAAGTTTTTTTTTCATCAAATATTTATCGGTTATTCATTTTTCTTTTGTGTTTTTCTTACTATTTTTCTTTAGCCTTTTGGCCTTATTTCTTATTTTGAAAACAATATATCAATAATATTTGTTTATATATCAATAATGTATCAATAACATTTTATATATTTATACTATTTGTTTGTTTTATATGTTACTATGTTTTTCTGTTTTTCCCCTTTGCATTTCAATTCTATTAATGGATTGCTTTTAACATTTATGTGTATGGATCTGTACCTCTTCAGAGTTTATCAATGTTTTCCTTTATTGTTTGTATTTGTGCCAGTATGACAAAACAATATTCCATAGCATAAGCCTTTCCCAAAGTAAAATTAAAGAACACTTTCCCTTATTCTATATAAACTTCTGTTATGCTCTGCTATTTACTATTTAGATGTTGCCATTCCAGGGTTTACAGTAAATTTCTTCAACAGCTATGGTTTTTTCTGATGTCACTCCAGTTTTTCCAATGTAGTGTTGTTGAAGGCTGAAGATACATAAATTAACTCCAAGCATGAGGGGACCTTAAGAAAAGGATCAATGTTCTTTATCAGAGATGGGATAAACTAGAAGTTAACAGCTCCAATTTTGAAGCCACACAAATCAGGTTCAAAAAATGATTCTGTTACTTACAGGCTGACATTGGGTGAAATAAGAGTGAGAAGACCATAATATTTATCTCAGAAGATTATTCTTTATATTAAATAATATAATTCCTGTAAAGCATCATGCTCATTTAGTAGATAGTAAAGAGAAAGTAAATATTTTTAGAAGTTATTTCCAAGTTTCAAATATCTTAAATATAGATAGATCAATTAATTTTTGCCATGCATTGCACAGAATGCTGTACAAAGTGATGGTCATTCTTAACACCTGAGTTTGAACTCTGAAATCAGATACTATGTGTCATTAATATCTGTATTTGAGCACTGTTTACAAGGACGGACACATATGAATAGTTGTCATATGAATTAACAAATTTAATTCATAAGTTCAAAAACCTAAAACAGCCATGTATGTTTTTCCTCATAAATCATGAATGAAATATTTTAGCTAAACATGCATCATCTTATCACTAGTAGTAGTGTTAGTCACTTAGTTATATATGACTCTTTATGAGCCCATGGACTATATATCCTGCCAGACTCCTTTCTCCACGGAACTCACCAGGTAAGAATACCGGAATGCATAGCCATCTCCTCCAGCGAATCTTCTTGACCCAGAGAATCTTCTTGACCCAGGCAATTGAACCCAGTTCTCCAGCATTGCAGGCAGGTTCATTACCATCTGAACCATCAGGAAAGCCTCATTGTTACTAAGAAATAGTATTATTAACTATTTGATAATTTATTCTATTGTTTTGGTGAAGGGTTGGGAGATCATGGAGTCTTGAGTAAAAAGATACCTGAGAGCACGCTACTGTTGGGCATTACAAAATAGAGTGAATTGGAGCATACTTTAAGGATTGGAGTATTACTGGAGATAAATTGACTGTGGCTTTCCCTTATTCTATATAAACTTCTGTTATGCTCTGCTATTTACTATTTAGATGTTGCCATTCCAGGGTTTACAGTAAATTTCTTCAACAGCTATGGATTTTTCTGATGTCACTCCAGTCTTTCCAATGAAGAGATGTTGAAGGCTGAAGATACATAAATTAACTCCAAGCATGAGGGGACCTTAAGAAAAGGATCAATGTTCTTTATCAGAGATGGGATAAACTAGAAGTTAACAGCTCCAATTTTGAAGCCACACAAATCAGGTTCAAAAAATGATTCTGTTACTTACAGGCTGACATTGGGTGAAATAAGAGTGAGAAGACCATAATATTTATCTCAGAAGATTATTCTTTATATTAAATAATATAATTCCTGTAAAGCATCATGCTCATTTAGTAGATAGTAAAGAGAAAGTAAATATTTTTAGAAGTTATTTCCAAGTTTCAAATATCTTAAATATAGATAGATCAATTAATTTTTGCCATGCATTGCACAGAATGCTGAACAAAGTGATGGTCATTCTTAACACCTGAGTTTGAACTCTGAAATCAGATACTATGTGTCATTAATATCTGTATTTGAGCACTGTTTACAAGGACGGACACATATGAATAGTTGTCATATGAATTAACAAATTTAATTCATAAGTTCAAAAACTAAAACAGCCATGTATGTTTTTCCTCATAAATCATGAATGAAATATTTTAGCTAAACATGCATCATCTTATCACTAGTAGTAGTGTTAGTCACTTAGTTATATATGACTCTTTATGAGCCCATGGACTATATATCCTGCCAGACTCCTTTCTCCACGGAACTCACCAGGTAAGAATACCGGAATGCATAGCCATCTCCTCCAGCGAATCTTCTTGACCCAGAGAATCTTCTTGACCCAGGCAATTGAACCCAGTTCTCCAGCATTGCAGGCAGGTTCATTACCATCTGAACCATCAGGAAAGCCTCATTGTTACTAAGAAATAGTATTATTAACTATTTGATAATTTATTCTATTGTTTTGGTGAAGGGTTGGGAGATCATGGAGTCTTGAGTAAAAAGATACCTGAGAGCACGCTACTGTTGGGCATTACAAAATAGAGTGAATTGGAGCATACTTTAATGTTGTATAGTGGGTAGTATTTACTGGAGATAAATTGACTGTGGCATGTGGTGATTTTGGTTACAAAATTTACAACATTAATGATACCATGGTTTTATTTTATAAACCCTAGTTTATAAACACCAGTATCTATTTAAGGGTTTCATCCAGCTTGAGGTTATATCAATTCTTCTCTTATCTATATTTTAAAATCCCTCTCTCAACTTGTAATTGCTTTAATTAGTTCATTCATTCAATGAACAATTTTGGATGTCTTATATGTGCAAATCTTATACATAGAAAGGTATAAATTAGTAGATTATTTTTCTTTCCACTGAGTGTCCAAGTTAACATATGCATGATTGATATTGCTTAAAATAATAAAGAGATCAAAGCAAATGAACCTACATAAAAGCAGTTAGCAACTATGGAGCAGATACAAAGTTATAGAAGGATAGGAGTCTACAAAGGTTTACCAGGCTGGCAAGACAGTAGAAAGTGATGACAGGATCAAAGATTATTTAATTCATTGCTTAACATTCATCAAGGCCAGACTATGGCTAAGCTAGATGATTGAATTCTGAAGGAATGTAAAGAGGACCAAGAATAGGCACCTACAATCAAAGAAAACAAATAATGTTATAAATTGAAAACTGTTTTATCATAAAATTTGTTGATAGATCTTTATAGTATCCTTGCAACTTAAGTAGGGCAGGTACTATTAGGCAAAGTTTACTCCACTAGTTTGTTCTCTATAAGTCTGTTTCTGTTTTGTTATATTCATGTTTATTTTATTGTTTAGATTGAAGATATAAGGGCTAACATACTGTTTATGTCTTTCTCTGTCTGACTTATTTCACTAAGCAAAATATCCTCAAGGTCCATCCACATTGTTGCAAATGGCAAAATTTCATTCTTTTTTTATGGCTGAGAAATATTCTGTTGTATATGTAGATATATATCCATTCAACTGTTGATGGACATGTAAGTTGCTTTCATAGCTTGGTCATTATAAATGATGATCCTGTGAACATTGGGGCTCATGTACCTTTTCCCTGAATAGACATTTTTAGAAAAAAGAAATATAGATGCCATGAAAAGATGCTCAACATCACTAACAATCAGAGAAATATAAATTGAAATCACAGTGGGATATCATCTTGCACCTGTCAGAGTGAATGTCATCAAAAAGACTACAAATAATAAATGTTGGTGAGGATATGGAGAAAAGGGGATGCATACACACTGTTGGTAGGAGTGGAAAACAGTATGGAGGTTTCTCCAAAAATTAAAATTAAAACGACTATATGACCCAGGAATTCTACTTCTGTATCCTTGCTTGGGAAACCCCATGGATAGAGGAGTTTGGTAGGCTACAGTCCATGGGGTCGCAAAAGAATCAGACATCAACTACTAACAACAACAATAATAATTACAACAAAAAAAGCAACTATCATAAGTTACAAAATATGTTTGTAGAGCACAAACTGAAAACCTATTAGAGATAATTTTAAAAATTATTAGGAAGGCAGCTTATAATACTAACATAAGAAGTATTTACCCCCTCATAAAAGCAACAGAAAGCTATGATTCACAACCAACAAGCAAAATCTCATTCAAAATGGCAAAAAACAAATTGCAGAATACCTTATCATATATGTAACACAACATATAAAACCTAGATGAAGAAATCTTTGAAGCCTTATGTAACATGTGAAAAGTACATAGAAGAAATGGACATTATAACAATATCCACTCCCTAATTCCATGGACAGAGGAGGCTGGCAGGCTATTGTACGTGGGGTCACATAGAGTCGGACATGACTGAGCAATGAATGCTAACTCAAGTTAATCTATCGTATTTTTCCATTCTCAAAAAAAGCAATATGATTTGGAGTGGAGAAGAAGTTTAAAACATATTTTAAATTTTTGTTTGTACTAATGAATGGGTAAGTATAACTAGGGAAAATGTTGATTTGTAAATGCTAGTCTGCTGCTCTCTGGTTTATGAGGATGAGGGAAAACATCAGACATCCCTGGGTATCCGTCCATGGTGGGTTCACTAATGGCAGCTTTGGCTCAGGCAGCCGTACTTGGACCCAGATGAGCTAGAGAGGACAATGACAGCAGCTGTGAGCCCTCACACAACATCTCACTTAAAATGTCATGTGTGCTACTTGGTTTAAATTGTCACCCCTCCAGCAACCACAAACAATGCAGACACAGCAGATGTGTTTTCTATTTAGAATTAAACAGTTTATCTGAACCACTGTCATTGTTATAGAGAAAAAATAAATAAATATCCATCTTAATGTAAACTTCAAAAGGTACTTTCTATACACACTGTTGGTAGGAGTGGAAAACAGTATGGAGGTTTCTCCAAAAATTAAAATTAAAACGACTATATGACCCAGGAATTCTACTTCTGTATCCTTGCTTGGGAAACCCCATGGATAGAGGAGTTTGGTAGGCTACAGTCCATGGGGTTGCAAAAGAATCAGACATCAACTACTAACAACAACAATAATAATTACAACAAAAAAAGCAACTATCATAAGTTACAAAATATGTTTGTAGAGCACAAACTGAAAACCTATTAGAGATAATTTTAAAAATTATTAGGAAGGCAGCTTATAATACTAACATAAGAAGTATTTACCCCCTCATAAAAGCAACAGAAAGCTATGATTCACAACCAACAAGCAAAATCTCATTCAAAATGGCAAAAAACAAATTGCAGAATACCTTATCATATATGTAACACAACATATAAAACCTAGATGAAGAAATCTTTGAAGCCTTATGTAACATGTGAAAAGTACATAGAAGAAATGGACATTATAACAATATCCACTCCCTAATTCCATGGACAGAGGAGGCTGGCAGGCTATTGTACGTGGGGTCACATAGAGTCGGACATGACTGAGCAATGAATGCTAACTCAAGTTAATCTATCGTATTTTTCCATTCTCAAAAAAAGCAATATGATTTGGAGTGGAGAAGAAGTTTAAAACATATTTTAAATTTTTGTTTGTACTAATGAATGGGTAAGTATAACTAGGGAAAATGTTGATTTGTAAATGCTAGTCTGCTGCTCTCTGGTTTATGAGGATGAGGGAAAACATCAGACATCCCTGGGTATCCGTCCATGGTGGGTTCACTAATGGCAGCTTTGGCTCAGGCAGCCGTACTTGGACCCAGATGAGCTAGAGAGGACAATGACAGCAGCTGTGAGCCCTCACACAACATCTCACTTAAAATGTCATGTGTGCTACTTGGTTTAAATTGTCACCCCTCCAGCAACCACAAACAATGCAGACACAGCAGATGTGTTTTCTATTTAGAATTAAACAGTTTATCTGAACCACTGTCATTGTTATAGAGAAAAAATAAATAAATATCCATCTTAATGTAAACTTCAAAAGGTACTTTCTGGCAACAGGAGACATTTTCAAATCCAAAATCCTCTGAGAAAACTAGGATTTGACCACAGATTTTTTTTTCAAATCGGGATGCTGGCGGCTCCAAGTGTAGTAAAACACAGCCTGGTCAAAAGATTGCTGGCCAGATATTACATACAATAACTCATGTCATTGATGCTTAATGGTCCAAAACATTAAGTAAACATCATAAATGTCTTTTGTTATTAAATGCTCCATTCAAACATTTTGTTTAACTCTTGTGTAATGGATTGAAAGTAAGAAAGCTGCAGTAGAGGTGATTGGCCCTAATGACAATCTTTGATTCACCATCAAAGGTAATTTTTTTTAAGTATGCCATCCTCATAGCTACAGAAAGAAAACAGCATCCTTAGCTTTTGGTGTATGCATTCAACTTCTAGAAGTTAAGACTACTTGTAAGCTTGACTTTTTAGGTCAAGTTCAAATTACCACCGATGGATTCAGAAGACTATAACTTTGTCCTCTCTGAAGTTGGGAAGTCAGCCTTCCTCTCTGATAACTGAAGTAGAAATGTGGGTATTTTCTTAATGTGAGGTTAGAAAGACAGGGGAAAATGCTACTTTTTTAAAGATCATTTTGCAAAATAACAATTGCTATAGTAAAAGGAGGATCACAACTGGTTTGTTTAAAACAATTCTATTAAGGCAGTGATTATCTAATGTAGTCTACCCCAGTTCCCGAATTTTCACATAAATGCATTTGTGTTTCCTTAATCTGAAGGCTCCATTTAGTCACGAAAATATGACTCATTTTATCCTGGATCTAACCTCAGTTTTTCTTCTGTGTGTGTGTGTGTGTGTGTGTTTGATCTGTAGCCGAAACATCAGTGAAAAACTCCAGTCATGATATTTCATTTGTATTTTTCCATTAAGTAAAACCAGTTGCTCAGCTTCCCTTCTTGAATTATATATTCTCATAAGCCCAAATGTTGAGAGCTATCTGGATGTCTTCTGTTTTTTTTTTAGTGAGGAGAACATACAAACAACACAAGCCAAATGGCCATCTATTTCTATTCTATAGTTTTTTATGCAAAGAAAATCTGAAATCACATTTGGTATGTTGCATCCCATCTTGTGCGTGCAAAGTCGTTTCAGTCCATGTTCAACTCTGTGTGACCTTATGGATGGTAGCCAGACAGGCGCCTCTGTCCACGGGATTCTGCAGTAAGGAATTCCAGATCAGGTTGCCATGCCCTCCTCCAAGGGATATTCCCGACCCAGGGATTGAACCCATGTCTTTTATATCTCCTGCATTGGCAGGTGGGTTCTTTACCACTTGATTCTAAATATAAGTTTTGCATCAAATGCAGCATGTTTTGGGGAGAAGGGTAACTCCATTGCTCTAAGTAATAGAATTTTCTAAATGCAAGTCCTGGAAGTTTGTGTTTTCACAGTGTCTATCTATGATTCATTTGTTTATTCATTCATTCAAATGATGTTTCTTCTAACAATTAGTCGTTAAACATTTACTGGGCTATAAATGAGGCAATTTCATCTTTTTCCTTAATAAAATTGAAACTGAACATGACTCTGTTGGCTACCTGGCCATCAAAGTTCAAATTACCACCGATGGATTCAGAAGACTATAACTTTGTCCTCTCTGAAGTTGGGAAGTCAGCCTTCCTCTCTGATAACTGAAGTAGAAATGTGGGTATTTTCTTAATGTGAGGTTAGAAAGACAGGGGAAAATGCTACTTTTTTAAAGATCATTTTGCAAAATAACAATTGCTATAGTAAAAGGAGGATCACAACTGGTTTGTTTAAAACAATTCTATTAAGGCAGTGATTATCTAATGTAGTCTACCCCAGTTCCCGAATTTTCACATAAATGCATTTGTGTTTCCTTAATCTGAAGGCTCCATTTAGTCACGAAAATATGACTCATTTTATCCTGGATCTAACCTCAGTTTTTCTTCTGTGTGTGTGTGTGTGTGTGTGTTTGATCTGTAGCCGAAACATCAGTGAAAAACTCCAGTCATGATATTTCATTTGTATTTTTCCATTAAGTAAAACCAGTTGCTCAGCTTCCCTTCTTGAATTATATATTCTCATAAGCCCAAATGTTGAGAGCTATCTGGATGTCTTCTGTTTTTTTTTTAGTGAGGAGAACATACAAACAACACAAGCCAAATGGCCATCTATTTCTATTCTATAGTTTTTTATGCAAAGAAAATCTGAAATCACATTTGGTATGTTGCATCCCATCTTGTGCGTGCAAAGTCGTTTCAGTCCATGTTCAACTCTGTGTGACCTTATGGATGGTAGCCAGACAGGCGCCTCTGTCCACGGGATTCTGCAGTAAGGAATTCCAGATCAGGTTGCCATGCCCTCCTCCAAGGGATATTCCCGACCCAGGGATTGAACCCATGTCTTTTATATCTCCTGCATTGGCAGGTGGGTTCTTTACCACTTGATTCTAAATATAAGTTTTGCATCAAATGCAGCATGTTTTGGGGAGAAGGGTAACTCCATTGCTCTAAGTAATAGAATTTTCTAAATGCAAGTCCTGGAAGTTTGTGTTTTCACAGTGTCTATCTATGATTCATTTGTTTATTCATTCATTCAAATGATGTTTCTTCTAACAATTAGTCGTTAAACATTTACTGGGCTATAAATGAGGCAATTTCATCTTTTTCCTTAATAAAATTGAAACTGAACAGGACTCTGTGGGCTACCTGGCCACCAAAGCCTCTCTGTGTTTTCTGCTTCTTTTTTTTTTAAATTTTTCAATTGAAGGATAATAGCTTTACAGAGTTTTGTTGTTATTGAAAATAGGCAGATTCAAACATTTGCTAATTAAGGAAGGGAGGAGATGCTGGGACCTGGGAAGAATAGTCAAGAAACTCCTGGAGGGGTGGGATGGGGGGATATACATATGACTAATCTGGGATTATACATATCTGTAAACAACAAAACTCTGTAAAAATAAAAAGTAAAATAAAAAATCAAAAAAAAAAAAAACTATAACAGTGTATTGTACAGCATAGGGAATGTAGCCAACATTTACAATAACTTTAAATGGAGTGTATTCTACTAAAGTATTCAATCACTGTGCTGTATACCTGAAACTAAAATAATATTATACATTAACTGTACTGGGAAAATGTGTACACCTACCAATGATTCTAAAGCATTGGAATTTTTGTTGGTAGCAAAATTCAGTACTGGAACAAGTGTTTATAGAGATATTTTTGAAAAATACTTCTTAAGGAAACATGTAATCAGGAAATCTATAATGTGTTTTTCTCTGTCAAAATAACCTTAGAATTTTTCTTCTATTTAAGAAACACAGTCAAGCTACTATTTAAGAAAAATGATATTTGATGTTTGAGCTATCTACATCTGAATATGTTGCTGTACCATAAACAAAAATGGCTTCACTAACATTTGAAATTAGAAGTCCAAGGACTATCTCATGTACCACTCACTGTGAGAGGCATAAAAACAATAGTAATGGGATATAAATAATAAAAATGGGCTTCTTGATTCTTTTTATTTGTTTTTACCACAAAGGAAGCCTTATTGGATTTTGGAAAATATTTTAGTAATTAAACTAAATCAGTCAATATCTAGAAGAATTCCTTTTTGATTAAAGAATAAAAAGGGTGATGTGAAAAAAGTGTGTTTCTCTTAAAGAGATTAGAATATACTGAAGCTTGAATTCTGGAATATTAAATTCTTACATATCCTATTCTTCCTTTTTCACTGCAATAAGCAACATCACAGATTAGAGAAATATACACACCAAAGAACAATTTTTTTTACTTTCTTTGAGTGAGAAGATTTTTAAGATAATATTATCCTGAATAATCCCTTTAAGGTTAACTGCTGTCAAGCCATTAAAGCATGAAAGACTCTCCTAGTGACTTTTTGTCAGCAACATGAGACCTAGTAACTTGGTATTAGAAAGCTTCTAACTTACTTCTACTGAAAAAAGAAGATTGCCTCTCATTCTCATGCTTAGGCTTGGTTCTCTCATTCACTTAGCGAAGCGATATGCTTTGAAAAAACTTTGTATATAACAGGAAAGTATTATTTAAAAAGAGGAAGGCAATACAGAAAGAATAAGAGCTGGGAATCAGTATATCTGGCTTGATGCCATAGCTTGAGCCAGTGAGGTCATTAGGGTCCAGAGGTGACTTCTGTACTTCCATTTCTGTTTTTTATTAAGAATGCTTGGCATTTAGAATATCAAATACATGAAAACTCTTTTATTACACTCTAAAAAAAAGAGAAAAATAATTGCAGAAATCCTAAGTGATAATTTTTTTTTCTTAATAGTACAGAGGAAACAGACAATGTAATAATGAGATTTGTGTTTAAACTAATAGTATACATATTATTGTTGCTATTAAACTAATATCAAGCTAATAGTGAAACATACCGTTTCAGACACAGAGAATATGAGAAGCCAAGGCAGTGCCTTCATTTCAAATAGAAAGTGTAGTTGGCTATCCTAAGAGTAGTTGGCTCATAAATTGACTAAAAGGAGTTCCTTTTAGTTTTAGTTAACATTCAATTATTTTAAAAGCATTCAGAGACCAGATATTCTTCCTGGCTGAAAGGGTTCTTGTGATGATGAGAGAATTTGAGTGTTTACATATCCTAAAGAATGCAAAGCAAGAGACAGTGGAGAATGTTGAACCCATTCTCTTTTTCTGGGGGCTCTTTATCCACTTATTTTCATCCATCTTTTATTCTTTGGCCTGTGTGGGCCTCCCATTGTAGTGGCCTCTCGTCACAGAGTGTCGACTCTGGATGCAAGCACTCCATGATGTGAAAAAGTGTGTTTCTCTTAAAGAGATTAGAATATACTGAAGCTTGAATTCTGGAATATTAAATTCTTACATATCCTATTCTTCCTTTTTCACTGCAATAAGCAACATCACAGATTAGAGAAATATACACACCAAAGAACAATTTTTTTTACTTTCTTTGAGTGAGAAGATTTTTAAGATAATATTATCCTGAATAATCCCTTTAAGGTTAACTGCTGTCAAGCCATTAAAGCATGAAAGACTCTCCTAGTGACTTTTTGTCAGCAACATGAGACCTAGTAACTTGGTATTAGAAAGCTTCTAACTTACTTCTACTGAAAAAAGAAGATTGCCTCTCATTCTCATGCTTAGGCTTGGTTCTCTCATTCACTTAGCGAAGCGATATGCTTTGAAAAAACTTTGTATATAACAGGAAAGTATTATTTAAAAAGAGGAAGGCAATACAGAAAGAATAAGAGCTGGGAATCAGTATATCTGGCTTGATGCCATAGCTTGAGCCAGTGAGGTCATTAGGGTCCAGAGGTGACTTCTGTACTTCCATTTCTGTTTTTTATTAAGAATGCTTGGCATTTAGAATATCAAATACATGAAAACTCTTTTATTACACTCTAAAAAAAAGAGAAAAATAATTGCAGAAATCCTAAGTGATAATTTTTTCTTCTTAATAGTACAGAGGAAACAGACAATGTAATAATGAGATTTGTGTTTAAACTAATAGTATACATATTATTGTTGCTATTAAACTAATATCAAGCTAATAGTGAAACATACCGTTTCAGACACAGAGAATATGAGAAGCCAAGGCAGTGCCTTCATTTCAAATAGAAAGTGTAGTTGGCTATCCTAAGAGTAGTTGGCTCATAAATTGACTAAAAGGAGTTCCTTTTAGTTTTTAGTTAACATTCAATTATTTTAAAAAGCATTCAGAGACCAGATATTCTTCCTGGCTGAAAGGGTTCTTGTGATTATGAGAGAATTTTAGTGTTTACATATCCTAAAGAATGCAAAGCAAGAGACAGTGGAGAATGTTGAACCCATTCTCTTTTTTCTGGGGGGGGGGGGGCTCTTTTATCCACTTATTTTCATCCATCTTTTTATTCTTTGGCCTGTGTGGGCCTCCCATTGTAGTGGCCTCTCGTCACAGAGTGTCGACTCTGGATGCAAGCACTCCAGAGCGCTGGCCCGTAATTGGACTCACTGGTCCAGCCATTCCATGGCATGTGGGATCATCTGGGTCAGGGATCAAACCGGTGTCCCTTGCACTGCAAGGTGGACTCCTTACCCACTGGACCGCCAGGGAAACCCTGAACCCATTCTTATGATCAATTTCTTGTAAGAAATCTCCTTAATACTTTTTTTTTAAAGATTTATTTATTTATTTATTTTTGGGCGGGGGTCAGGTTGGGGAGGGAGGGGAGTGGGCGGGCCACTTCTATTGGTCTTTCATTTCTCCATTTTCATCCGTCTTTGTTCTTTGGCCTATGTGGGCCTCTCATCGCGGTGGCCTCTGTTATCACAGAGCACCAGCTCTGGGCGCATGCGCTCCAGAGCTCCGGCTCGGTAATTGGACACATCAGTCCAGTCGCTCCGCAGCACGTGGGATCTTCCCAGGCCAGGGATCGAACCGGCGCCCCTTGCGCTGCAAGGCGGTGTCCTTACCCACTGGACCACCAGGGGAAGCCCTCCTTAATACTTTTAATGACTAAACATCTATAGACAGTAGACTGATCAGAGCTTTTTCAGTCACAAGCAAAATAAATTTCAATGAATTTGAATTCATATAATCAAATCAGGAAAAGTAAGTGTGGTGCTGAATGCTCTTGACAATTCATCCTAGGTACTAAATCTGTCAGTTAAGTTCTCTTTCTCTGTGTCCATCTCTATCTCACATTCCAGTCACTGCCCTACACACTGGGGACAGAGGCAGTGAATACATAAAGAAAACAAACAGATTTTTCACCCCTTATGAGTTTGTATTGTTTCATAAAACTTCAAGCTTTTGATATAATCACATGGAGATAGGGAAAGGGCATTCTTGGAAGAGAAGGAAACATGAGCAAACCCACACAGGGAAAGAAGGGCAAGTGATGAACATGCCAGTAATAGCCGAGGATGACTGAAGCCCAGGTTATGCACAGGTATGAAGAAGATAAAAACTAATATGGAGCCACATGCCAAAGGGTATTGATTGCCACAATGTGGGATCAATAGCTAAGACATCATTTTGAAGATGAATCAATAGTATTTGGAAACAGAGAATAGGTATGGAAGAAAGAATTGTCAGAAGCGAGTGTGAAGTTTTTAATTCTAGAAACAGCATTCCCATACCCTCCACTCACGTTTACACATAGCCACACCAAACTACAGTGTATCAATGGACTCATCAGGATTCTCTGGAGAAACGGAACCAACAAGGTAACATTTATAGAGAAAGAGATTTATTATGAGACATTGACTTACAGGATTATGGAGGCTGAGAAATCCCAAGATCTATAATCAGTCAGCTGGGGATCCAGGAAAGCTAATGGTATAGTTTCATTCTTAATTTGAAGGGTTGAGAATCAGGAGAGCTCGTGGTATAAGTTTAAGTTCATAAACCTACAGACTCAACACCCCAGGGGAGCCAGTGTTTCAGCTTGAGTCTGAAGGAGGAGAAAACTAATGTTCTAACTCAGTAGTCAGGCAGGAGTTTCCTTTTACTTGCAGGGAAGTCACCCTTTTTGTTCTATATAGACCTCCAACTGACTAGATGAAATTCACCCCATTAGGAAGAGGAATCTGCTTTACAGTCCACAGATTCAGGTGTCACTCCCATGCAAAATTTTCCTCACAGACACACACAGAATAATATTTAACCAAATATCTGGGCACCTTATAGCTCAGTCAAGTTGACACATGAAATTAACCACATTTGCGTTGAAGTACATTTTGAACCTTGTTTATGAGCATTCCTCTGTTTAAAATATTTTCTCCACCCTCTGGACATTTCTCATCCCTGGTCTTAACAGCTGCCACCATCATCCTTGAGGATATCTCCTTGTCCTTTATGAGTTTTCCCAAATGTCATTTTTGAAGTCTTCCCTAAAGCCCTACACCCACAGTAAGCCATCTTAGGCGTGTTCTAGTTCACACAAGATATTGCACATGCTACTAATAAAGCATATATCATATTATATTAGTTATTAGTTTAAATTTCATTTTTTATTAATCTATAAGTCTTTGGAACATACAGTGTTTTTATACTATTATTTTATCGTGTTAAAAGTGAATGTAAACATAAAACTTTTGCCATGTTAACTACATGATGCAGCAATTAGGATATGTACCCCAAAGATTAAAACACAGAATTCAAATAGTTATAAATTCACATTCATATCAGTGCTTTCACAATAACCTAAGTGTGAAAGCAACAGAATACCTATGAAAACAGAAATGGATAAACAAAATGTAGCATACTGATACAATGGAATATTATTCAGTCATAAGAAAGGACAAGTTCTGATACACATTTCAACATAAATGAACCATGAAAACATGCTAACTGAACTAAGACGATCATATTTTACTCATACTTGTACATCTACCACTAACATGGCTCCTGGCATGTGCCTAGCAAATGATTTCTGGTATAGATTTGGAGCCAGAGTTCATTGAAACTTCACTTCTCAATTGTTTGATCTGGGAAAGTTATTTAACCTCTTACATCTCATTTTCCTCATTTGAAAAGCAAGAATAAGAATTGTGTACGTTGTAGGGTTACTTGTTATTTTGATTAAATAAATCTGCAAGAAACTTAGAATAATAGCTGAAGCACAACACTCACAGGTGCTAATTACTATTATTATTATTCACATTATCATTTAATGAATTTGTAAGTGAGATGCAGGTTGGCAAAGAAGTTCTTAACATTTGAGTGATAGAACTTTAAGAAAATAACTGGTAAGATGAAGAAGATTGATACTATTTTAAAAGGCATTTTGTGTGCCACATCACAGAGAGCATAAAGAGAGCACTTTTCCTCACAGACACACACAGAATAATATTTAACCAAATATCTGGGCACCTTATAGCTCAGTCAAGTTGACACATGAAATTAACCACATTTGCGTTGAAGTACATTTTGAACCTTGTTTATGAGCATTCCTCTGTTTAAAATATTTTCTCCACCCTCTGGACATTTCTCATCCCTGGTCTTAACAGCTGCCACCATCATCCTTGAGGATATCTCCTTGTCCTTTATGAGTTTTCCCAAATGTCATTTTTGAAGTCTTCCCTAAAGCCCTACACCCACAGTAAGCCATCTTAGGCGTGTTCTAGTTCACACAAGATATTGCACATGCTACTAATAAAGCATATATCATATTATATTAGTTATTAGTTTAAATTTCATTTTTTATTAATCTATAAGTCTTTGGAACATACAGTGTTTTTATACTATTATTTTATCGTGTTAAAAGTGAATGTAAACATAAAACTTTTGCCATGTTAACTACATGATGCAGCAATTAGGATATGTACCCCAAAGATTAAAACACAGAATTCAAATAGTTATAAATTCACATTCATATCAGTGCTTTCACAATAACCTAAGTGTGAAAGCAACAGAATACCTATGAAAACAGAAATGGATAAACAAAATGTAGCATACTGATACAATGGAATATTATTCAGTCATAAGAAAGGACAAGTTCTGATACACATTTCAACATAAATGAACCATGAAAACATGCTAACTGAACTAAGACGATCATATTTTACTCATACTTGTACATCTACCACTAACATGGCTCCTGGCATGTGCCTAGCAAATGATTTCTGGTATAGATTTGGAGCCAGAGTTCATTGAAACTTCACTTCTCAATTGTTTGATCTGGGAAAGTTATTTAACCTCTTACATCTCATTTTCCTCATTTGAAAAGCAAGAATAAGAATTGTGTACGTTGTAGGGTTACTTGTTATTTTGATTAAATAAATCTGCAAGAAACTTAGAATAATAGCTGAAGCACAACACTCACAGGTGCTAATTACTATTATTATTATTCACATTATCATTTAATGAATTTGTAAGTGAGATGCAGGTTGGCAAAGAAGTTCTTAACATTTGAGTGATAGAACTTTAAGAAAATAACTGGTAAGATGAAGAAGATTGATACTATTTTAAAAGGCATTTTGTGTGCCACATCACAGAGAGCATAAAAGAATGAGCACTGAAGTCATATTTCCCAAATATGGATCATGACTTCACCATACACTAGCTATATGGCTCTGGGTACACTCTCTGAGCCTCAGTTTTCTTTTCTAAAATGAGATTAGTAAGGGTTGTTTAGAGAACTAAATGAAATAAAGCAAATAAAGTGCTTAACATAGGGCCTGACACAAATTAAGCACTCAGTAACTGTTAGCTAATGTTCATAGTGTTAAATTAGATAGTCTTCACTGAGTTCTTGACACTCTTTGATCAAAACATTAGTCTGTGAATTCAAATATTCTATCTACTTGACGCTACCCATAACTTCAAATCGAAGATAGTCTACTTTATATTGAAATTTGTCTTCAATCATTTTCCAAGAATGCCTACATACTCGGTGATCAACAGGAGATTTCCCTGAAATTGACCTCAATTGTGTATTACTCAGACATCGAGAAAAAAAATTCTTCAGCTTTGTGCAGTGTCAAGCTCAGTGCATGGCCTAGTTTTAAAAATAAGACAATTATGCAGATGGAGGGAACAGATGGGTTGGATCGGTGAGTGTTTATCATTTTTTAATATTTTGAAACCAGATGTGCTATGTACACATCACTGGTTGCCTTCTAAGGAAGCTTCATTGGTGGGTTACTAATCTTTAATAAGAAATTACAACATTTTCATGCAGTTTAAATCAACTATTTTTAATATACAATTGGACAGCCACTGCTGCAATCCTTTAGAAAATAGAAAACAGATGCTTAATAGAAGGAATACTATCAGCCAAGAAATTCCTGATGATCTTTTTATAGAATGTAAACTTACATATTTTATGGGTCTTTTAATGAACTGCTATAGAACAACTTCAGCAGTCAAAACATTTCATGAAAATAAACGTGAACAATTTGTCACTAGGTACCATGTTCACAGAAAATCCTTCCGCTGCACTCCTGGGAAAATGGGCATATTACTGGCTCTTATTAACAACATCTGTTATTTACCATAGATCAGATTGGATAAAATGGAGAAAGGAAGAGTTAGGATAAACAAACGGAGATGCCTCTATTTCTCTAGGTGTTTCTGCTAGATCTGGCACAGATCCCTTGCTAGATATGAATACTTCTGTGCTAACTGTGTGCATGGAGGAATGGCACAGTGGAATAGGATCATAGACTGTGTTCTGTTTCATGTAGGCCTTTAGTAGAAAAAAGTTCAATAGGAATATGGATCCTGATGAATAAGACTGGGGATTAAAACAGTCTAAAAGCAGCCTACTCTTCAGCACTGGGGCAACATCTTAACCAGCCTTCCATTGGTTCAGTCCAGTTCTGAAATTGATGAAAGGAAGTAGCAAGCAGTAGTCACATACTTTGGTTTCTAAAGTCACTTCTGCTGGATGTCCACTGAACCTTCATAAGGTGGGACATAGAAGAAAGGACTGAGAAAGTGAGAATTTCCCCTCTCTTATCTCTACTCTATTACCTATGCTTATCTCATATGTCCTTTGCCATTCTTTGTGATTTTTTAGTTCTGTCTTAGAGTATGAGAGATTAGGGTGAAGAAAAGGAAAAGGAAAAAGTAGAAGAGATGATAGAAAATTTAAGGAGCAGTGAAGCACTCTGCCCTCAGCATAATCCCCAAAGAAGAGGATAGGTTTTTAAATAAAGGAAAACAAGACAAAATAACGTAGCATACTACCCACTCCATCTCACCATAGTCCATAGGAAAAGATGAAGGCTAATTGTCAGATGTCAAAGTCACCCAGCTTAGAATAGAAATGTAGAGGAATAGAATAGAGGAAACAGACACTACTTCCTCTCCTAGATGTATATGAAAGCTATTTCCCTTGTTCGAAAAGAAAAACTTCACTCTTACAGTTGTTTGGGAGCTTAAAAACCTGTCAGAATGGCCATCACCAAAAAGATACCAAGTATTACAAATGCTGGTGAGGACGTGGAGAAAATGGAACCCTCGTACACTACTGCTAGGAGTGTAAATTGGTATAGTCACTGTGGAAAACAGAATGGTGATTTCTCAAAACACTAAAAATAAAACTACCATATGATGCAGCAATTCCACACCTGGGTCTATATTCAAAAAAAAAGAAAACACAACTCATTAATTCAGAAAACTAGATGTGCCCCAATATTCATAGCAGCATTATTTATAATTACCAACATATGGAAGCAACCTAAGTGTCCATCAGTAGATGAATGGATAAGGAAGATCATATTTCATATGCAATGGAATACCGCTCAGCCATAAAAAAGAATGAAATTTTGCCAATTGCAGCAACATGAGTGGGCCCAAGTGAAATTACAACAGTGGAGTCTAGATCGAAATAAGACTGGGGATTAAAACAGTCTAAAAGCAGCCTACTCTCAGCACTGGGGCAACATCTTAACCAGCCTTCCATTGGTTCAGTCCAGTTCTGAAATTGATGAAAGGAAGTAGCAAGCAGTAGTCACATACTTTGGTTTCTAAAGTCACTTCTGCTGGATGTCCACTGAACCTTCATAAGGTGGGACATAGAAGAAAGGACTGAGAAAGTGAGAATTTCCCCTCTCTTATCTCTACTCTATTACCTATGCTTATCTCATATGTCCTTTGCCATTCTTTGTGATTTTTTAGTTCTGTCTTAGAGTATGAGAGATTAGGGTGAAGAAAAGGAAAAGGAAAAAGTAGAAGAGATGATAGAAAATTTAAGGAGCAGTGAAGCACTCTGCCCTCAGCATAATCCCCAAAGAAGAGGATAGGTTTTTAAATAAAGGAAAACAAGACAAAATAACGTAGCATACTACCCACTCCATCTCACCATAGTCCATAGGAAAAGATGAAGGCTAATTGTCAGATGTCAAAGTCACCCAGCTTAGAATAGAAATGTAGAGGAATAGAATAGAGGAAGCAGACACTACTTCCTCTCCTAGATGTATATGAAAGCTATTTCCCTTGTTCGAAAAGAAAAACTTCACTCTTACAGTTGTTTGGGAGCTTAAAAACCTGTCAGAATGGCCATCACCAAAAAGATACCAAGTATTACAAATGCTGGTGAGGACGTGGAGAAAATGGAACCCTCGTACACTACTGCTAGGAGTGTAAATTGGTATAGTCACTGTGGAAAACAGAATGGTGATTTCTCAAAACACTAAAAATAAAACTACCATATGATGCAGCAATTCCACACCTGGGTCTATATTCAAAAAAAAAGAAAACACAACTCATTAATTCAGAAAACTAGATGTGCCCCAATATTCATAGCAGCATTATTTATAATTACCAACATATGGAAGCAACCTAAGTGTCCATCAGTAGATGAATGGATAAGGAAGATCATATTTCATATGCAATGGAATACCGCTCAGCCATAAAAAAGAATGAAATTTTGCCAATTGCAGCAACATGAGTGGGCCCAAGTGTAATCACATCACTTATATGTGGAATCTAAAAAATACGACAAACTAATGAATATCACACACACATAAAAGAAGACTCACAGATACAGAGAACAAAATAGTGGTTACCAGTGGGAAGAAGAAACTAAGGAGGGGTGAGAATGGGGTAGGAGATTAAGAGGTACAAATTACTCTTCAGAAAATAAATAAGCTAAAATAAATAGTACAGGGAGGTGGTGCTAGTGGTAAGGAATGAGGCTGCCAGTGCAGGAGATATATGAGATGCAGATTTGATCCCTGTGTCAGGAAGATCCTCTGGAGGAGGGCATGGCAGCCCACTCCAGTATTCTTGCCTGAAGATCCCATGAAAAGAGGAGCCTGGTGGCCCACAGTCCATAGTGTCACACAGGCACACACTGAGAATATAGTCAATATTTTATAAAAACTATAAATGGAATATATCCTTTAAAAACTGTGAATCACTATGTTCTACACTTGC
The DNA here is from genome assembly GCA_022376925.1 of Tragulus kanchil. Taxonomy (NCBI): domain Eukaryota; kingdom Metazoa; phylum Chordata; class Mammalia; order Artiodactyla; family Tragulidae; genus Tragulus; species Tragulus kanchil. The sequence continues at coordinate 203,241,107 of JAIOJX010000026.1, forward strand.
AATTGTATAATATTCTATATAAACTATCCCTTGATAAAAATGATCATATTCTAGTTTGACTACTAGATTTACCACATGTGGAAATAAAAATGGCATGTGCGTGCTAAGTTGCTTCAGTTGTGTCTGACTCCTGTGACTCCAGAGTGTGTACACAATCAGGCTCCTCTGTTCATCCAATTCTCCGGGCAAGAATACTAGAGTGTGTTGCCATGCCTTTTTTCAGGGGATCTTCTAGACTCAGGGGTTGAATCTGGGTGTCCTTTATTGCTGGTGGATTCATTACCATCTGAGCCACAGTGAAACTCAAAAATGGTACTCATTTTCCAAAACAATAAGAATAATGATAATGGAAATGCTGTCACACCAAAAATTTGTTGCCTGTGGAAAAGTTTAGATGAATAGATTATCTGACCCTAATAAAAACTGAGAGAAAACCTCCATCTCGAAAAATATTCAGCATAAAACATAACAACTATAGGGGTTTCCCTGGTGGTCCAGTAGGTAAGGACACCGTCTTACAGTGCAAGAGTCACCAGTTCGATCCTTGGCCTGGGAAGATCCCACATGCTGTGGAGCAGCTGGACTGATGTGTCCAACTACTGAACACGAGGTCCGGAGTGCATGTGCCCAAGGCCGGTGCTCTGCAGCGACAGAGGCCACTGGGATGGGAGGCCCACATAGGCCAAAGAACAAAGATGGAAGACCAGTGAAAGACCAATAGAAGTGGCCAAAAAACCCCACAATTACAGCATAATGGCTATAAATGCTATACTATAAATGTTATATAAAATATTTACAGCCTCTTCCAACAGCAAGAGATGACTCTACACAGGGGCATTACAGGCATGGGCATCACCAGATGGTCAATACTGAAATCAGATTGATTATATTTTTTACAGCCAAAGATAGAGAAGTTCTATACAGTCAGCAAGAACAAGACTGGAAACTGACTGTGGCTCTGATCATGAACTCGTTATTGCAAAATTCAGACTTAAATTGAAGAAAGTGGGAAAAACCATTAAGCCATTCAGGTATGATGTAAATCAAATCCCTTATATGATTATACAGTGAAAGTGACAAACAGATTCAAAAGATTAGATCTGATAGACAGAGTGCCTGAAGAACTATGGATGGAGGCTCATAACATTGTACAGGAGGTGGTGATCAAAATCATCCCTAAGAAAAAAAAATGCAAAAAGGCAAAATGGTTGTCTACAGAGGTCTTACAAATAGCTGAGAAAAGAAGAGAAACCAAAGGTAAAGAAGAAAAGGAAAAGATATACCCATTTGAATGCAGAGTTCTAGAGAATAGCAAGGAGAGATAGATAGGAAAGCCTTCTTAAGTGAGTAAATCTAAAGAAATAAAAGAAAACAATAAAATGGAAAAGATCTTTTCAAGAAAATCAGAGATACCAAGGGAACAATCATGCAAAGATGGGCACATTAAGGGACAGTAATGGTATGACCTAAGGGAAGCAGAATATATTATGAACAGGCGGCAAGAAGACACAGAAGAATTGTACAAAAAAAGATCTTAATGATCTAGATAAGCACTATGGTGTGATCACTCACCTACAGTGAGACATCTTGGAGAGTGAAGTCAAGTGGGCCTTATAAAGCGTTACTACAAACAAACCCAGTGGAGGTGATGGAATTCCAGTTGAGATATTTCAAATCCTAAAAGATGATTGCAGTTAAAGTGTCACACTCAATATGGCAGCAAATTTGGAAAACTCAGCAGTGTCCACAGGACTGGAAAAGGTTAGTTTCCATTCCAATCCCAAAGAAGAGCAATGTCAAAGAATGCTCAAACTATTGCACAAATGTGTTCATTTCACACCTAGCAAGAAAATGTTCAAGATCCTTCAAGCTCGGCTTCAACATTTCGTGAACCAAGAACTTCCAGATGTACAAGTTAGATTTAGAAAAGGCAGAGGAACGAGAGATCAAAATGCCATTACCCATTGAATCATAGAAAAGACAAGGAGGGCTTCCCCTGGTGGTCCAGTGGGTAAGGACACCACCTTACAGTGCAAGGGGCACTGGTTCGAGCCCTGGCCCGGGAAGATCCCACATGCCGCAGAGCAGCTGGACTGCTGTGTCCAATTACTGAGCCGGAGCTCTGGGGCGCATGTGCCCAGAGCTAACGCTCTGTGACGACAGAGGCCACCATGATGGGAGGTCCACAGGAGCCAAAGAACAAAGACGGATGAAAATAGAGAAATGAAAAACCAATGAAAGTGGCCCGCCCGACCCCCCCCCCCCCACCCCACCCCCTAAAAAAGATTAACAAAAAAAAAAAAAGGCAAGGAATTCCAGAATAAGCAAAGGAATTCCAGAAAAACAATGAAGCAGAGACGTATGTTTTGCTTCATTCCATGCTAAAGCCTTTAACTGTATGGATCACAACAAACTGGAAAATTCTTAAAGAGATGGGAATATCAGACTACCTTACCTGCCTCCTGAGAAATCTCTATGCAGGACAAAAAGCAACAGTTAGAACCAGACATGGAAGAACAAACAGGTTCAAATTTGGGAAAGGAGTACAACAAAGACATGTATTGTCACCATGCTTATTTAACCTCTGTGCCGAGTAAATCAGGCAAAATGCAGAGATTGATGAAACTCAAGCTGAAATCAAGATTGCCAGGAAGAATATCAATAACCTCAACCATATGCAGATGACACTGCCAAATGGCAGAAAGTGAAGATGAACTAAATAGCTTCTTGAGGAGGGTGAAAGAGGAGAGTGAAAAAGCTGGCTTAAAACCCAGAATTCAAAAAACTAAGATCATGGCATCTGGTCCCATCACTTCATGACAAACAGATGGGCAAACAATGGAAACAGTGACAAACTTTATTTTCTTGGGCTTCAGAATCACTGCAGATGGTGACTGCAACCATGAAATTAAAGGTGCTTTCTCCTTGGAAGAAAAACGATGAGAAACCTAGACAGTGAATTAAAAAGGAGAGACATCACTCTGTCAACAATGGTCCATTTAATCAAAGCTATTTTTTTTTTTGTGGTAATCATGTATGAATGTGAGAGTTGGACCTAAAATAAGGCTGAGTGGACCTTAAGGAGGGCCAAGTGCCAAAGAATTGATGTTTTTAAACTGTGGTGCTTTCTTGAGAAGCTCTTGAAGAACAAGATCAAACCTGTCAATCCTAAAGGAAATCAACCCTGAATATTCATTGGAAGAACTGATGCTAAGGTTGAAGCTCCAGTATTCCAGCCACCTGATGCAAAGAGCTGGCTCATTGGAAAAGACCCTGATGCTGGGAAAGATTGAGGGCAAGTGGAGAAGGGGACGACAGAGGACAAGATAGTTGGATGGCATCATGGAATCAATGCATATGAGTTTGGGTAAACTCTGGAGATAGTGACAGCCAGGGAAGCCTGGCTTGCTGAGGTCCATAGAGTCACGAAGAGTTGGACAAGCCTGAGTGACTGAACAACAACAATAGCATAACAGCAGTGTTACTATAAAAAGGCACTTAGGATGCCCCATAAATAAGAGCAGTTAGCAGGAGATGGATAAGTTCTACTTACCTGGCTTTCATGGATGATTCAAATGAATTAACATTTATTAGTTTATTTGTTCAACAAACAATTTTGAGTGTCCTACATGGGGCAAATCTTAATGTTGTATACTATTCAAAATGCACAGACATACTATGCCTTTGAGGAATTTACAGTCTTCTAAAAGTGATAAACATGCATATAAAGATGACAAAAACTACTGTTTACCATATACATATAACTTTTATACATATAACTAAATGGCTATACACCTATTGCAATCAGGTGTACATATAATTAGATTTTAGTTAATGGAATGTACACAGTGCTATTTGGGATTTCTGAAAAGGATTCATAAGGGGAGCTGGCTCGGCTGAGAGGTGGTCTCTTTGCCCCTTTCCTTCTCCTGGCCTCCTTCCCGTATCCCGAAACACAGATGGCATCAGCTTTTGAAACTCTCTTGAACAATCAAGTGACATTCAGAATGGAAATAGCAGAGTGAACAAATCAAAAGATAAGACATGCCTGGGTCTTCTGAGCAAGGAGTCTGTAAAGCAGACCTAAGCTGCCTACATCCCACTGCGCTCACATTAGGGAATGATTAAGCTCTGCTAATTGATACACTAAATTACTATCATTAATGTCAGAAAGTGATAAACAATACTGTACAGGTACAAATAAAATGCCATAAGAAGAAAGGAAGGAGCTTGGTGATGATCAGAGAGAATCCATGGAAGATAGAGTGTTATTAGCCAATGTGAGCGTCATGACAAAATAGCACAGGCTGGATGGTTTAAAGAAGAGTAACTTATTTTCTCACAGTTCTGGAGACCAGAAGTCCAAAATCAAGATGCTATCAGAATTTGTTTGTGGTGAAGATTCTTTCCTGGCTTGTGGAAGATTGTAAAAAAAGTGGGGGGGGGTTTGGGTAAACTCTGGAAGATAGTGACAGCCAGGGAAGCCTGGCTTGCTGAGGTCCATAGAGTCACGAAGAGTTGGACAAGCCTGAGTGACTGAACAACAACAATAGCATAACAGCAGTGTTACTATAAAAAGGCACTTAGGATGCCCCATAAATAAGAGCAGTTAGCAGGAGATGGATAAGTTCTACTTACCTGGCTTTCATGGATGATTCAAATGAATTAACATTTATTAGTTTATTTGTTCAACAAACAATTTTGAGTGTCCTACATGGGGCAAATCTTAATGTTGTATACTATTCAAAATGCACAGACATACTATGCCTTTGAGGAATTTACAGTCTTCTAAAAGTGATAAACATGCATATAAAGATGACAAAAACTACTGTTTACCATATACATATAACTTTTATACATATAACTAAATGGCTATACACCTATTGCAATCAGGTGTACATATAATTAGATTTTAGTTAATGGAATGTACACAGTGCTATTTGGGATTTCTGAAAAGGATTCATAAGGGGAGCTGGCTCGGCTGAGAGGTGGTCTCTTTGCCCCTTTCCTTCTCCTGGCCTCCTTCCCGTATCCCGAAACACAGATGGCATCAGCTTTTGAAACTCTCTTGAACAATCAAGTGACATTCAGAATGGAAATAGCAGAGTGAACAAATCAAAAGATAAGACATGCCTGGGTCTTCTGAGCAAGGAGTCTGTAAAGCAGACCTAAGCTGCCTACATCCCACTGCGCTCACATTAGGGAATGATTAAGCTCTGCTAATTGATACACTAAATTACTATCATTAATGTCAGAAAGTGATAAACAATACTGTACAGGTACAAATAAAATGCCATAAGAAGAAAGGAAGGAGCTTGGTGATGATCAGAGAGAATCCATGGAAGATAGAGTGTTATTAGCCAATGTGAGCGTCATGACAAAATAGCACAGGCTGGATGGTTTAAAGAAGAGTAACTTATTTTCTCACAGTTCTGGAGACCAGAAGTCCAAAATCAAGATGCTATCAGAATTTGTTTGTGGTGAAGATTCTTTCCTGGCTTGTGGAAGATTGTCTCCTTGCTGTGTCCTCACAAGGCCTTTCCTCTGTATGTGCTAAGAAAATTCTAGAGAGAGATCTCTGCTGTTTCTTCCTTTTCTTGTAAGGCCACCAGTCCTATAGGATTAAACACCCAGCCTTATGACCTCACATAACCTGTGTTGCCTGCCTACATGCCTCGTGGCTCAATAATACAGTGTGGGTTAGGACTTTAAACTATGCATTTTGAAGGGGCATATGATTGAGTCTATATCAGGTGGTATGTGAACTAGACATGCAAATTTGGGTAGAACTTAAATATATAAAGATTGCCAGGGCTGGAAACAAGGCAAAACGATAGATAGATTAGTTAGAGCCAAATATTCAGGGTGCACACATAAAATAGGAGTGGTTCCAGATGATAGGAGTCTAAGGGCCATAAACGGAATTGAACTATAAAGACCATAAAGTAGAAGACAGAATAGGAAAGCAAGTTTGGAGATTGAATGGCTGGTTCAAATTTGGGCTTCATTGTTCAGAGAATGAAGAGTCATTGAAGGTTTATGAGCTGAGAAATGACACGATCAGAGCTGAACTTTAGAAAGATAATTTGTGGGTCGAGTGTAGGAGAGATTTGAGTGAGTGGAAGCTGGAAGCAGAGAGAACAGTAAAAAAGGACTATTATAGCTGTTCAGGGAAAATATAATCTCTTGAAGGTTATATCCAATTAAATGCAATCATTGTTTTGCTTTTAAAGTGGAATTCTTAATATTTTTCTTATCTATTTTTCCATTTGATTTTTGGCATTTTCATCTTGTGATTTTTGTCTTGACATTTTGTGTTCTGAAAGACTTAATCTCACTATTGAACAAGTCTGTAAAGCAGACCTAAGCTGCCTACATCCCACTGCGCTCACATTAGGGAATGATTAAGCTCTGCTAATTGATACACTAAATTACTATCATTAATGTCAGAAAGTGATAAACAATACTGTACAGGTACAAATAAAATGCCATAAGAAGAAAGGAAGGAGCTTGGTGATGATCAGAGAGAATCCATGGAAGATAGAGTGTTATTAGCCAATGTGAGCGTCATGACAAAATAGCACAGGCTGGATGGTTTAAAGAAGAGTAACTTATTTTCTCACAGTTCTGGAGACCAGAAGTCCAAAATCAAGATGCTATCAGAATTTGTTTGTGGTGAAGATTCTTTCCTGGCTTGTGGAAGATTGTCTCCTTGCTGTGTCCTCACAAGGCCTTTCCTCTGTATGTGCTAAGAAAATTCTAGAGAGAGATCTCTGCTGTTTCTTCCTTTTCTTGTAAGGCCACCAGTCCTATAGGATTAAACACCCAGCCTTATGACCTCACATAACCTGTGTTGCCTGCCTACATGCCTCGTGGCTCAATAATACAGTGTGGGTTAGGACTTTAAACTATGCATTTTGAAGGGGCATATGATTGAGTCTATATCAGGTGGTATGTGAACTAGACATGCAAATTTGGGTAGAACTTAAATATATAAAGATTGCCAGGGCTGGAAACAAGGCAAAACGATAGATAGATTAGTTAGAGCCAAATATTCAGGGTGCACACATAAAATAGGAGTGGTTCCAGATGATAGGAGTCTAAGGGCCATAAACGGAATTGAACTATAAAGACCATAAAGTAGAAGACAGAATAGGAAAGCAAGTTTGGAGATTGAATGGCTGGTTCAAATTTGGGCTTCATTGTTCAGAGAATGAAGAGTCATTGAAGGTTTATGAGCTGAGAAATGACACGATCAGAGCTGAACTTTAGAAAGATAATTTGTGGGTCGAGTGTAGGAGAGATTTGAGTGAGTGGAAGCTGGAAGCAGAGAGAACAGTAAAAAAGGACTATTATAGCTGTTCAGGGAAAATATAATCTCTTGAAGGTTATATCCAATTAAATGCAATCATTGTTTTGCTTTTAAAGTGGAATTCTTAATATTTTTCTTATCTATTTTTCCATTTGATTTTTGGCATTTTCATCTTGTGATTTTTGTCTTGACATTTTGTGTTCTGAAAGACTTAATCTCACTATTGAACAAGTCTTACAGGCGAGTTCATGGAATTCACACCCAGCAATTAAGGAATTTTTGAAAATTCCAAAGGCAGAATAAATCAACTGTCAGAGATTCGTAATCTCCACTATGTAATGGCTTCACCTACCTATAGGAAACCTTACAGGTTCAATTTTCATAAAGCATAAATATTTCACAACAAAATGTAATGGTCTGTGAAAATGCTAACCTGGGTATTTGAAATTTATAGGCACATCTTTTATTCAGCTATACACATTGGCTACCAAGTGAACACTCATCACGCTATCCATACCACTCAAAATAAACATAAGTGGTTATTATGTGAATGGAAATTTAAAAACAAAACAAAAATCCTTAGCAGAAACAGCATATTTTTCTTGAGTTTTAGCTATCAAGTTGCCTATTTTTTTATTTTTCATAACAATCTTATTTCTTCTCATGGTAGAATCCAGTCTATGATAACCAGAACTATTCATGATAATCAGAACTCCGGTTCATTTGGCACTGACTCAGCTGAATCTTAGCTAAAATAATACAATATTTTCTAAATCATTCCTCTAGTTGAGTTGCTATTTTCTTTCCCAGACCAGAGGCTCAGAGGTTTATGACACACCCTGTAGTTTCTCCCCAGTGCCAGACTCACAATCCACTCTCCTAGTTTGCAGAGCAATGAAGTATATAATTAATAAATAGCTAAGACAGTCATGAGCAAGGCAGTGCACTATACACTATTGGTAATACAAATGGAATCCCTATTCACTGACTTATGAGCCTGGGCTCCAGATTTTATTAAACTTTTGTTTTTAAGACTCTCTCCAACCAGAGAATTCCAGGAAATCTGGTTCATTTGAAATTCCTCTGCTTTATGAGCTGAGAAATGACACGATCAGAGCTGAACTTTAGAAAGATAATTTGTGGGTCGAGTGTAGGAGAGATTTGAGTGAGTGGAAGCTGGAAGCAGAGAACAGTAAAAGGACTATTATAGCTGTTCAGGGAAAATATAATCTCTTGAAGGTTATATCCAATTAAATGCAATCATTGTTTTGCTTTTAAAGTGGAATTCTTAATATTTTTCTTATCTATTTTTCCATTTGATTTTTGGCATTTTCATCTTGTGATTTTTGTCTTGACATTTTGTGTTCTGAAAGACTTAATCTCACTATTGAACAAGTCTTACAGGCGAGTTCATGGAATTCACACCCAGCAATTAAGGAATTTTTGAAAATTCCAAAGGCAGAATAAATCAACTGTCAGAGATTCGTAATCTCCACTATGTAATGGCTTCACCTACCTATAGGAAACCTTACAGGTTCAATTTTCATAAAGCATAAATATTTCACAACAAAAATGTAATGGTCTGTGAAAAATGCTAACCTGGGTATTTGAAATTTATAGGCACATCTTTTATTCAGCTATACACATTGGCTACCAAGTGAACACTCATCACGCTATCCATACCACTCAAAATAAACATAAGTGGTTATTATGTGAATGGAAATTTAAAAACAAAACAAAAATCCTTAGCAGAAACAGCATATTTTTCTTGAGTTTTAGCTATCAAGTTGCCTATTTTTTTTATTTTTCATAACAATCTTATTTCTTCTCATGGTAGAATCCAGTCTATGATAACCAGAACTATTCATGATAATCAGAACTCCGGTTCATTTGGCACTGACTCAGCTGAATCTTAGCTAAAATAATACAATATTTTCTAAATCATTCCTCTAGTTGAGTTGCTATTTTCTTTCCCAGACCAGAGGCTCAGAGGTTTATGACACACCCTGTAGTTTCTCCCCAGTGCCAGACTCACAATCCACTCTCCTAGTTTGCAGAGCAATGAAGTATATAATTAATAAATAGCTAAGACAGTCATGAGCAAGGCAGTGCACTATACACTATTGGTAATACAAATGGAATCCCTATTCACTGACTTATGAGCCTGGGCTCCAGATTTTATTAAACTTTTGTTTTTAAGACTCTCTCCAACCAGAGAATTCCAGGAAATCTGGTTCATTTGAAATTCCTCTGCAATAGCCCGGTCCTCTATAGGGTGAGGCTCATGCAAGCCTCTGGCTGGTGCTTCTCTACTGCCATGTTTATCTCTATGCTCCTGTTCTACAGCTCCGACTGTTGAGTGATGCCTGTCCCCTATGCAGTAATCTAATACCTTCTCTTCCTCTGTCCCTATGTGTTGTTGATCTTCATTCTGAGGTCTATGTCTACATTCATGCTTCACTCAATTCCAACAATCCCTCTTCAGTAGACCTGCACTGCATAGACTATGAAACAGCAAGCCCTGGGGTCTAGTGGATTTACAACCCCTGTATCTAACACCCCACTGAAGCAATAGAAAATTAGGCTTCGGACACAGAGACGTCTGGGTTTCAGTAATTAGAGCTATAGATATTATAGCCATCTCACATTTCTAGGATAAATTCTACTTGATTGTTGTGCATTATCCTTTCAGATATTATTGGACTCAATTTGCTAATATTCTGTTTCTTATAACACTTGTAGTCTGGTCAGTAAAGATCTGCCTGCAATGCAGAAGACCTATGTTCTATTTCTGGGTCGGGAAGATCCCTGGGAGAAGGATATGGCAACCCACTCCAGTATTCTTGCCTGGAGAGCTCCATGGACAGAGGAGCCTAGCAGGCCCCAGTCCATGGGGTCTCAAGAGTTGGACACCACCACCACCATATAATTTTTAAAAGTTAGCTTGAATGGCTTGTTTTAATTAATTTGTTTATTTTTAGAAAAACTATAGCTTCACATGTCACCATAGGACATTATTTAGAGTCCCTATACACTACATCTGGGACTTACAGGTGGCTCAGCTGATAGAGAACATGCCTGCTAATACAGGAGGTGCAAGAGACTCGGGTTCAACCCCTGTGTCAGGAAGATTCACTGGAGAATAAAACAGTGATCCACTCCAGTATCCTTGTCTGGAGAATTCCATGGACAGAGTAGTCTGGTGAACTACAGTCCATAGGGTCGCAAAGAATAGAACATATCTGAGTGCATACACACAGGACAACATGATTACAATTTACCCAATTTCCTCTAGTAGCAAGAGCTTTCAAAACTGTAATTCACTACCATAGCCATGATATTGACTGAGTCAAGATACAGAACATTATCCTCACCACAAGGAGTCCTCATATTGCCCTGTTAAAGGCACGCCTGCATACTTCGCACCTCTTAAACTCTGTCAACTATTAAACTGGTCTTCACTTTTATAATTTTATCATTTCAAGAATGTTATATAAATGGAATCATAACTATGCAATCTTCTGGAACTTTTTTCACTGTACTTTGTATTTCTAAAATTTCCATTGAGTTTATCTTTATATTTTCTATCTCTCTGTTGAAACTTTCTTTTTTTAGCTAGTATTTCTATTTTCTGTTTCAAACACTTTTGTAACATGCCTGAGAAGTAGCATGGGCATCTTGTTACTGCTTTTTAGAGATTAAAGATCTTGCTTTCTTGTGGTCTCCAGAGATAAGGCTGTAGGAGAGGCTTTGTTACTGCTCTTCAGGCATCTCAGTCCCAGCTCGCCATTCAACCTCTGATGCCATCCTAGTCGGGGGCAGGAGTTAGGGGACACCTTCTTATAGCATGGGAAGGGTGGGAAGTGTAGGTTCACTACTCAGCCTTGGCTGTCATGAGGGAGGCAATGGTCTGTATCTTAACTCTATCAATATCAATACGTTGTTGTGGTAGTGCATTACAGTGTGTGTGTGTGTGTGTGTGTGTGTGTGTGTGTGTGTGTGTGGTGTTTAGAGAAAGTGTTGTGACTATTCTCTAAAATTTATTTGTCTTGCTAGGCGACCGTTTCTCTGAGTCTTTGGCTAGGGCAAGCAGGCTATATTGAAGCTATAAATCTGTGATCCTTGGCATTTCTGGTTTCTCCAGAACCCAGTCTAAAGACTAGAGGGAAAAAAGAAAATTTGAAATCTCAACAACATGCCATTCTTTAGCTCCTCAGGTCTGTAACTAATCTGCCTTCTTTTAGAATCCTCTTATGTTTGTTTCATATATAATTTCCACCATTTTAGTTCCAATTAGTGGGTACAATAGGAAAACATACATCTTCTACATCTTCCTGAAAGTGGAAGTCTTTTTTTTTTTTTTTTAAGATTTATTTATTTATTATTTTGGGCAGGGGTCGGGTTGGGGAGGGAGGGGAGCCGGCGGGTCACTTCTATTGGTCTTTCATTTCTCTATTTTCATCCGTCTTTGTTCTTTGGCTTCTGTGGGCCACCCATCGCGGTGGCGTCTGTTGTCGTAGAGCACTGGCTCTGGGCACACGCGCGCCAGAGCTCCGGCTCGGCAACTGGACACATCGACGCGGCCGCTCCGTGGCACGTGGGATCTTCCCAGGCCAGGGATCGAACCGGTGCCCCCTGCACTGCAAGGCGGTGTCCTTACCCACTGGACCACCAGGGGAAGCCCGAAAGTGGAAGTCTTATTGCCATTTTTATTTTTATAGGATTCACAGACATGCTATTCTCATAGAGAAGAACTAGCAAAAGAAAGCATACAAAACAGAACTTTTGTCATCTCTTGAATAAAAATTCCCATGTTCCTTTCTCAAGTACTGAAGATTGGGACTACACAGCCCTAGCATGCCCTTTGCCTTTTACCCATCTTTTGTCTAAGTTCAGGTGCTCTGTCTTTGGCAGAGGATTATATTATGATGGCTTTTCTTGTGTGTCAAAATTCAGCAATGTCAGCCTGTGTGATGTGTGTGGCTCATCCTGGGGTGTGATTTCCCACCACTCAGTTCTCATGATGTAGTGAAAGTCGCTTTTTGCAACCCCATCGACAAGCCATGGAATCCTCCAGGCAAGAATACTGGAGTGGGTAGCCAGTTACCTTCTCCAGCGAATCTTCCCAACCCAGAGATCAAACCCGGGTCTCCCGCACTGCAGGCAGATTCTTTATCATATGAGCCACCTAAGGACTTGCTTTCTCAGGTATTTCTTAAACTTGTTTTAACTACCACAGACCATCTGTGTCTTTGCATTCCTTTGAGGAAGTCAGTTTTTCTTACTCATAAAGAGAAGGAACAGAAGAAAGATCTTTCCAGGTTAAAATTTTATTAAATCAATCCTCTTAGTATTAATAAAGGGGGAAAAAGATGACTCAAGAAGCTATTCACTGTAGTAATAAAATCTTACATAGGCATTTACAGGTTTCAAAGTATTTTTACATCTATTAGTTTGGAAATTTCAAACTCATTTGACCTTAGAATATTAATAATATTAAATAGGATTATAATAGAAAAATAGATATAAGTTGTGCTTAGGTTAATGTAAGTAGTGAAAAATCATCTCAAAGCTTAATTTCCAAAAATAATCAAAATATAACTTTTAAGAACTAATCCTCATAAATTGTAGTTTGGGAAACATGAGATTTTTTAGAAGAATGACAGGCACAGTGAGTTTTATAATATCAAGTATGACAAATTTCTTTTTCTCAGCTATTGAGTATTTCAATACTGTGCAAAATTTTTGTGACAAAAATAATGGGGAATACAACATAACATATTGAATTCATCTAACTATCATTCTGATGCTCCTTTCTAGACTTTCTATTTGTTTTTATACGTGTGGAATATTATCAATGCCCCCCTTTTTAATTCTGCAAATATTATATTAGAGACATTTTCCCAAATGCTTTATTCATAACTCTCATTTTAATAGTTATATAGTTTTATACAATAATGTTAAGCTAAAATTTAATGATTATCTTTCCAATTGTTGGGCATTTAGATTATGTTCAGAGACTATCAGAGAAGACACATGTGCAGATAGCTCTTTCCTTTCAGTCTGAAGTAATATCAGACAACAAGCAAGATGAGGACAGAGCCAGTGTGTCACTAGGTTAGCCACTGTGCTTCCAGCCAGTCCCTAAATCAGTGTATAAGAGGTACTCAGTATTAATTTTTTGATTCTTTGCCTTTGAATTGCTTTTCCAAATGACTGTTTTAACTTTCATTAAAAGAAGTAATGTGAGAAGATATAGTTTTATTATAGCCTCATTAAAACTGAATATTGAATCAAACAACATGTTTCATTATTTTTACTTTTTTCTTATGGAATATGCAGTGATTTGCATTTCTTTGGTACTGAAGTTGAATATATTTTCATGTTTGTTATTATGATGCTTTTTTCTAATGGCTGGTTTTGATTTGGAAAATAAGGTTCAGAAAAATTGTACAGAAGCAAGAAATATACATTTGAAGAAAAATTAGGCAAGTTTCAAAGTATTTTTACAGCTATTAGTTTGGAAATTTCAAACTCATTTGACCTTAGAATATTAATAATATTAAATAGGATTATAATAGAAAAATAGATATAAGTTGTGCTTAGGTTAATGTAAGTAGTGAAAAATCATCTCAAAGCTTAATTTCCAAAAATAATCAAAATATAACTTTTAAGAACTAATCCTCATAAATTGTAGTTTGGGAAACATGAGATTTTTTAGAAGAATGACAGGCACAGTGAGTTTTATAATATCAAGTATGACAAATTTCTTTTTCTCAGCTATTGAGTATTTCAATACTGTGCAAAATTTTTGTGACAAAAATAATGGGGAATACAACATAACATATTGAATTCATCTAACTATCATTCTGATGCTCCTTTCTAGACTTTCTATTTGTTTTTATACGTGTGGAATATTATCAATGCCCCCTTTTTAATTCTGCAAATATTATATTAGAGACATTTTCCCAAATGCTTTATTCATAACTCTCATTTTAATAGTTATATAGTTTTATACAATAATGTTAAGCTAAAATTTAATGATTATCTTTCCAATTGTTGGGCATTTAGATTATGTTCAGAGACTATCAGAGAAGACACATGTGCAGATAGCTCTTTCCTTTCAGTCTGAAGTAATATCAGACAACAAGCAAGATGAGGACAGAGCCAGTGTGTCACTAGGTTAGCCACTGTGCTTCCAGCCAGTCCCTAAATCAGTGTATAAGAGGTACTCAGTATTAATTTTTTGATTCTTTGCCTTTGAATTGCTTTTCCAAATGACTGTTTTAACTTTCATTAAAAGAAGTAATGTGAGAAGATATAGTTTTATTATAGCCTCATTAAAACTGAATATTGAATCAAACAACATGTTTCATTATTTTTACTTTTTTCTTATGGAATATGCAGTGATTTGCATTTCTTTGGTACTGAAGTTGAATATATTTTCATGTTTGTTATTATGATGCTTTTTTCTAATGGCTGGTTTTGATTTGGAAAATAAGGTTCAGAAAAATTGTACAGAAGCAAGAAATATACATTTGAAGAAAAATTAGGCAAGTTTCAAATGTCTCACCTTCTGATATATTAAAAATGGTCTCTTCCATAACACCCCAGTTGCTATTAAAATTTGAAGCTTCAATTTTGATTAATTTAGCTTGCAGGATAATTGTATATTGACATGAGGCTCACTAGATAAAATATTTGTGCCTTGGTATCTCTAAAAGTTATGAATATACTATACTCAGATTCTAGATTTTAATAGAGTTAGTGCAGTTGAACCTCCAATGATTTTGTTAATGTAGTAATAACTTGGAATCACTATTTGAATTTAATAAATTATTTTCTCAATTTATAAAATGTTTCAAAATCACTTCAATTGTCTGGGGGTTTGAGACAACTTCATTTATAGATTAGAATCCCTTCCAATATTTGTATACTTTGAGTTAATCGCATTTTGCACATCCCTTAACTGTTATTATATGTCAAGTCAGAGAACAATTTCTGAATCTCAAAAGCAGCTTCATAAAAAATAAGACTTTGGGGTCTGGGAGAAAAGATAGCAGTCTTAGCTTATGTTCCAGAAAGCTTTTATGGATCTTTTTGTAGAGAGATTTCAAGAGGCCTAGAACTGGGGTGAAGGGCAGAACCAAATCACTAACACAGTCATTTTTTTTTAAATCATTGTTAAGATATCAGGAAAATCAGTATAATTCATTTAATAAATTGGAATGTGGTACTGCTGGCCCAATATCAGAAATTTGATTTCTGATATTTCTGGACAATATTGCATTTATACAAAGCATGTGTAAATCAGGTGTGCTCAAGTTAGGGCAACACAGCCCAGTTTCAGCTGGAGTGAAGGCTGAACTGACCCAATGGGACCTTGTTAGAAACTCGTTTCTCAGGGTGGTTAAGCCCCACCAGCCATCTGTGACACAGATGCAGCATAAATGAGCTGAGCTTTTAGTCACCAAAGCCCTCCTCTTCATCTCCAGTAAAATTTCCATAAATCAGAAGTCAGAGAATGATGCAATAATATCCGTAATGTTAATATGTGAGTGAATATGCATAGTTTTTTAAGGGTTCAAAATTTCTACAAATATACACATGCATACACATATATATGTTGCACATACATACACACTTGTTTTTATATGGCACCACGTTTGCTTCCTGTAATTCCTATTGCTTTACCTAGATCTTTGTAACAATATCACATTTGTCAAGGAGGTAGTTGAAGAAAAGAAGCTTATTCCCAGGAGGGAGGTTAATACAGAGTTAAGCATTAAATACTTACTCTTCAATACTGGCCCCCTTTTAGACTTTGAATGAACTTAATATTTGTGCAAATAGCACAAATTTTGTGTTAAATGAAATATTTGTATTGAAGGATGATGTAATAATACTCCAATTTCTCTACTATGCTCCTTTTAGAGACATTCTGAACAGTTAAAATGAGTCGCCCTCTGGTGTTCCTTTGAAGTATTGCCAGTCAGTCATGAACACCTATTATCCAAGAGCACCCAGATAAAAGGTTTGGGGCTTCCCACATGGCCCTCCTGGTAAAGAACTCACCTGCCGACATAGGAGACCTAAGTGATGCGAGTTGGAGTGCGTGATCCTAAAGGAAATGACCAGAGGCGGTATCCCGTGGGTTTAGGTAGCATTTAAGAAGAAAACATCAAAAAGCAATTCAGGACTGGATTATAAAATCCGAATCAAGAAAATCAAAAGGGACTGAGAAGTAAAGCAAAGTGAGTCAGGGACTCAAAGAGAAGGCTCCTGAGAAGTGCAAACATGGAAGCAATTTGTGGGGTAAAGTTCTGTATCACTCATGCTGTATGTTGTTTCCTGTTTTGTCTTCTTTGGACTCCTCATGGCCTATGCCACAATCTAGGGAACTGACACACTACAAACAGAGATATTGTCTCCAGTTCACGTTGGTTTAAAGTCTGAAGAGCCCCAGAATTTCTGGTTGAATGATGGATTAAAGACTTGAAAATTAATTTGTTTTTTTCACCTGCATAGACTCTTCTTTGAATCTTGAAGGTTGATAAACAGTACCTGTATAGCTCCAGGATCCAGAAACTGTTCATTGAATTTGCGTTGGTGTGGGGTCATAATCCATCGTCATCACATACTCTGAAAGCATGACTTTTCACCATTACTATAGCACTTAGCCATTGGAATTTTGTGAGCTGTTTTCAGATCTACATAGACCATTTGTATTAGGGCCTTTTAAAAGCAGAGACTATGGGTTATTCAATTTTGTATTCTTGGAACCTAGCATAGAATGTTTTTAAAATGCCCTTAAATGGTACTTAAGAATGTACTTAAAAAGGAGATTTATAAATATTTTGCAAAGGAAGTAAATTAATGGATGATAAAACTACATTCTGTAAATGGTTAGACTTTGAATGAACTTATTTTGTGAATTTTTTAAATGAAATATTTGTATTGAAGGATGATGTAATAATACTCCAATTTCTCTACTATGCTCCTTTTAGAGACATTCTGAACAGTTAAAATGAGTCGCCCTCTGGTGTTCCTTTGAAGTATTGCCAGTCAGTCATGAACACCTATTATCCAAGAGCACCCAGATAAAAGGTTTGGGGCTTCCCACATGGCCCTCCTGGTAAAGAACTCACCTGCCGACATAGGAGACCTAAGTGATGCGAGTTGGAGTGCGTGATCCTAAAGGAAATGACCAGAGGCGGTATCCCGTGGGTTTAGGTAGCATTTAAGAAGAAAACATCAAAAAGCAATTCAGGACTGGATTATAAAATCCGAATCAAGAAAATCAAAAGGGACTGAGAAGTAAAGCAAAGTGAGTCAGGGACTCAAAGAGAAGGCTCCTGAGAAGTACAAACATGGAAGCAATTTGTGGGGTAAAGTTCTGTATCACTCATGCTGTATGTTGTTTCCTGTTTTGTCTTCTTTGGACTCCTCATGGCCTATGCCACAATCTAGGGAACTGACACACTACAAACAGAGATATTGTCTCCAGTTCACGTTGGTTTAAAGTCTGAAGAGCCCCAGAATTTCTGGTTGAATGATGGATTAAAGACTTGAAAATTAATTTGTTTTTTTCACCTGCATAGACTCTTCTTTGAATCTTGAAGGTTGATAAACAGTACCTGTATAGCTCCAGGATCCAGAAACTGTTCATTGAATTTGCGTTGGTGTGGGGTCATAATCCATCGTCATCACATACTCTGAAAGCATGACTTTTCACCATTACTATAGCACTTAGCCATTGGAATTTTGTGAGCTGTTTTCAGATCTACATAGACCATTTGTATTAGGGCCTTTTAAAAGCAGAGACTATGGGTTATTCAATTTTGTATTCTTGGAACCTAGCATAGAATGTTTTTAAAATGCCCTTAAATGGTACTTAAGAATGTACTTAAAAAGGAGATTTATAAATATTTTGCAAAGGAAGTAAATTAATGGATGATAAAACTACATTCTAGTAAATGGAGTTAGTGTAGATTTGGGTAACCATGTGTCAGACCTTTAAATTTCTGTATGATATTGGACCATCAGAAATTTGAACAGATGAAAAATAAAAACCAGATAAGCATAATAAAATGCTTCATATTGTTTAGTATGTAATATGCAATTGAAAAGATGCCTTTTGGATATCTTATAAAATTTAAATCATACAATGTGTTTATTTTCCCCATAAATCTCAAGTGTGACACATTTCATAAGTAGGATCAAGGTTTAGTGGCCAGCACTGGGAATGATGACCAATTTCTGATGATTGATTACCCAGGTTAAGAAAGAGATGAATGAAATAGAAAATCATAGCTCTCACTTTATGTCTTTCTGGGGGAAATAGATCTCACTTTAAGTCTTTACATTTTTCTGATGTTTGTTTAAAAAAAAAATAGCAATTTATCTGGAGTTAGTAGACATCAGGATATCCTTCTGATTGAGCTCAAGTAAAAATTAAATCTAGTCACAATTTTTGAAAAGCTGTTTTTTTTCCTTCTTTTTTTCCCTCTCCAGTGGATGAGTAGTTTCAATGACTTCTCTGAGGGATGGCCTCTGGTTTTGGTCTATCTGTTGACCCTTCTGATTCTGTGAGTGCAGTTATTTGATAGGAATCAATGCCAGGTGTTTGAAAGGCAGTTTTTAACTTCCAAAAATTATAAGCCTTTGCCTTTTGGTGATGTATTATAATTTTAAGTTGGTTTCTTTTTGAACTAAATTTTAACCCTGGGTTTCTGTATTTTTAATTTTAAGTTTTGGTTTCTTTTGAACTAAATTTTAATCGATCACTGTTCATTGAATTTGCTTTTATACTTTTTGAAAGCATGACTTTTCACCATTACTATAGCACTTAGCCATTGGAATTTTGTGAGCTGTTTTCAGATCTACATAGACCATTTGTATTAGGGCCTTTTAAAAGCAGAGACTATGGGTTATTCAATTTTGTATTCTTGGAACCTAGCATAGAATGTTTTTAAAATGCCCTTAAATGGTACTTAAGAATGTACTTAAAAAGGAGATTTATAAATATTTTGCAAAGGAAGTAAATTAATGGATGATAAAACTACATTCTAGTAAATGGAGTTAGTGTAGATTTGGGTAACCATGTGTCAGACCTTTAAATTTCTGTATGATATTGGACCATCAGAAATTTGAACAGATGAAAAATAAAAACCAGATAAGCATAATAAAATGCTTCATATTGTTTAGTATGTAATATGCAATTGAAAAGATGCCTTTTGGATATCTTATAAAATTTAAATCATACAATGTGTTTATTTTCCCCATAAATCTCAAGTGTGACACATTTCATAAGTAGGATCAAGGTTTAGTGGCCAGCACTGGGAATGATGACCAATTTCTGATGATTGATTACCCAGGTTAAGAAAGAGATGAATGAAATAGAAAATCATAGTTCTCACTTTATGTCTTTCTGGGGGAAATAGATCTCACTTTAAGTCTTTACATTTTTCTGATGTTTGTTTAAAAAAAAAATAGCAATTTATCTGGAGTTAGTAGACATCAGGATATCCTTCTGATTGAGCTCAAGTAAAAATTAAATCTAGTCACAATTTTTGAAAAGCTGTTTTTTTTCCTTCTTTTTTTCCCTCTCCAGTGGATGAGTAGTTTCAATGGCTTCTCTGAGGGATGGCCTCTGGTTTTGGTCTATCTGTTGACCCTTCTGATTCTGTGAGTGCAGTTATTTGATAGGAATCAATGCCAGGTGTTTGAAAGGCAGTTTTTAACTTCCAAAAATTATAAGCCTTTGCCTTTTGGTGATGTATTATAATTTTAAGTTGGTTTCTTTTTGAACTAAATTTTAACCCTGGGTTTCTGAAACCAATATTTTATCTGAGGAATAAAATAGATTCCCATTCAGATCTTTCATGGTGGTTTTTGTCATCCATTATCTTTCTTGGGGAGAACATGAAAAGCCACACAAATTACTCCATTTTTTGCTATTTTGACATGTTTGAATTTGTGCCTGGAAATCTACTGTGCACAAGCTGTAGGAATGCAATAAATATTCTTGGTAAGATGGCTATTTGGACATGGGATGTGCACCTTGATATTACTGCAGGAATTTCCAACAGGTAAACAAGACACCCTAACCATTGAGACAAGCCCTCTTAAGAAATAGGAAGCTATGTTCCTGGATCGGAAGAATCAATATTGTGAAAATGACCATACTACCAAATATCATCTACAGATTCAATGCAATACATATTCAACTTCCATTGACATTTTTCACAGAACTAGACCAAAGAATAACACAGTTCATATGGAAACACAAAAGACCTCGAATAGTCAAAGCAATTCTGAGAAAGAAAAACGGAGCTGGAGGAATCAGCCTCCCTAACTTCAGACTCTACTACAAAGCAACAGTCATCAAGACAGTATGGTACTGGCACAAAAACAGAACTGTAGACCAATGGAACAAGATAGAGAACCCAGAGATAAACCCATGCACCTATGGGTACCTTATTTTTGATAAAGGAGGAGAAACTATAAAATGGGACAAAGACAGCCTCTTCAACAAGTGGTGCTGGGAGAATTGGAAAGCTACATGCAAAAAAATGAAGTTGGAACATTCCCTGACACCATACACTAAGATCAACTCAAAATGGATTAAAGACCTCAATGTAAGACCAGAAACCATCAAACTCTTAGAGGAGAATATAGGCAAAACCCTCAAGGACATCAATCAAAGCAAGATCTTCTCTGACCCACCAACTAAAATAGCAGAACTGAAAAGAAAAATGAACATGTGGGATCTCATGAAACTTAAAAGCTTTTGTACAGCAAAATAAATTACAAAAAAGCTGAACAGACAGCCCACAGAATGGGAGAAAATCATAGCAAATGAAACAACAGACAAAGAATTAATCTCCAAAATCTACAAGCAACTCAGACAATTCAGCACAGGGAAAATGAACCCAATCAAAAAATGGGAAAAAGATCTAAAGAGACACCTCTCCAAAGAGGACATACAGATGGCCCAAAAGCACATGAAACGATGCTCAACCTCACTTATTATTAGAGAAATGCAAATTAAAATTACAATGAGATACCACCTCACACCTGTCAGAATGGCCATCATCAAAAAAGCTGCAGACAATAAATGCTGGAGAGGGTGCGGAGAAAAGGGAACCCTCTTGTATTGCTGGTGGGAATGTTAATTGATACAGCCTCTATGGAAGACAGTATGGAGATTTCTTAAAAAACTAAAAATAGAAGCACCCTATGACCCAGCAATCCCACTCTTAGGCTTATATCCTGATGAAATCAAAATTGAAAGAAGCACCTGTACCCCAATGTTCATTGCAGCTCTCTATACAATAGCCAAAACATGGAAGCAACCTAGATGTCCATCGATGAATGAATGGATCCAGAAGCTCTGGTACATATATACAATGGAATACTACTCAGCTGTTAATAGAAATGCAGAAGACTCAGTCCTAATGAAGTGGCTGGCTCTAGAACCTATCATAAAAAGTGAAGTAAGTCAAAAAGAGAAAGACAAATACAGTATACTAACACACATATATGGAATCTAGTAGGACGGTCTTGATAACACATTCAGTGAACTCATGGAAAAACAGACAGAGCATAGACATAGGGACATTGTGGTGAAGAAATAGGGAGGGGGAAGCATGGAGGGAGTAACATGGAAACCTATACTGTCATGTGTGGAAAAGATAGCTAGTGTCATTGTGCTAAGGGAATAGGAGTGCTTACAATGGCTTGGGGCGATGGTCTGGAGGGGTGGGATGGGGGAATCTGGGCGGGTGGGGACCATGGATATGCATATGACTGATCTGGGAACATACATGTCTGTGAACAACAAAACTCTAAACTACTAAAACCTTTAAAATAAAGAATAATAAAAAAAAAAAAAAAGAAAGAAATAGGAAGCTAAATATTGTTTTTCAGGATACAGTTTCTTTAAAAAATTCTCTTTTTTAAGAAAAGATATTAATTCCATATTTACCAATATTTGTGTATAAGGATTTACTCAAAATTTTAAATATAAATGAAAAATTACCGACATTAACAAAAGTGGAGTGAACAGTACAATAGAACCCTCTGAGTTAACTGTTATCAACAGTGTGCTACCTTTGTTTGACTCTTCCTTTTCTTTATTTTGTTTATTTTGATGAAATATTATAATATTTCAAATCTCACATGTTATTATTTTACCTCTAGGTGTATGCATATCTCAAAAAAGCCCCCTTTTTATTCATGAATGCTGTTACCACGTCTAAAAATTTAACAGTGGTTTCTGGTATCATATGATATTTATTTCAGAATTGGTTTGGTTATGACACCAAAAGCACAGAGAATAAGAGCAAAAATAGACAGATGGGACTACATCAAACTTTTTGCATCCAATGACACAATCGATAAAATGAAAAGGCAACCTATGGAGTGGAAAATATTTGAGACTTATGTCTGATAAGGGCTCTATCCAGGAAATGGAAATAACTACAGCTCAGTGACAAAAAAAAAATCAAATAACCCAATTCAAAAATGGGCAAAGGATGTGAATAAATATTTCTCTGAAGATGACATTCAAGTGGTCAATTAGCACATGAAATCATCATTACTTACCATTGGAAGAATGCAAATCAGAACCATAGTTTGATATAACCTCACATTCACTAGCATGGTTACTACTAAATAAACTGAAAAATAATAAAAATTACTGGCAATAAACTGTGGTGACCTGGAGGTAGAGAAATTAGAATGCTTGTGGAATGTTAGTGTGAATGTAAAATCATGCAACCATTGTGGCAAAGAGTATGGAGGTTCCTCAAAAAGTTAAGAACAGAATTATCCTATGATCCTACTTCTGTGTACATATCCCAAAGAATTGAAAACCAAGGCTTGAGAAAGGATTGCACATCGCAATCCTTAGTCAACAGATGAAAGCAATCAAACTATCCATCACCAGATGAGCAAATAAAGTGTGGTAAATACATATGATGGAATATTATACAGCCTTTAA
Source organism: Tragulus kanchil (assembly GCA_022376925.1). Classification (NCBI taxonomy): domain Eukaryota; kingdom Metazoa; phylum Chordata; class Mammalia; order Artiodactyla; family Tragulidae; genus Tragulus; species Tragulus kanchil. Next base: position 203,264,425 of record JAIOJX010000026.1, read on the forward strand.
GAAGAAATCTTCCAATTGCTACAATGTATGATGGATGGTTACATGGGTAGATATATGGTTAAATCTTAAGGATACTATGCTAAGTGAAGCAAGCCAGTCACAGAGAGATATATACTCCAGTCATACGGAGTATCTAAGTGGTCAAAAATTACAGAAAACAATTTATAGAAGGTTGATTGTCAAAGATGGGGAGAGGTTGTTATAGAAGTTCAGTTTTACAGGGTGAAAGAAGTTGTGAGATCCATTGCACAACAATGTGAATATCCTTAACACCACTGAACCGTACAGTTAAAAATGATTAAATGGTAAATTTAATGCTGTGTGTGTGTTTTAACCACAATTTTTTAAAAAAGATGATTAAAACACGTTCCTTCTCATCAGTTTCCAAAGTTCAAAAGCACAGTTTTGCTCAGTGAGTTATTTAATCAATGAACTGTCCAGTTTTACTGAAAACATTGGTGATGACAAAAATGATAGCACTTAATACCACCACAATCTCACACTTCTGGCCATCTGCTTTTCAGAGTCAGCGAATCTTCAAGACAAATTAACGTGTGGCATATGAAAGAAAGGCAGAAAAATTGGGACTCTGCCCAGACCTTCAAAGACCGGCACTGTCCATTTGGTTTCTTACATATGGGCAAGTCGTTCGCATTCCAAGCCAAGTTATTTCTTTCTATAAACAATCTCCTGTAGTTCAATTCACCCCATGTTCCTCTGGTATAATCATTCAGCCTCAGGCACAGCAACCTGCATGCCTGATTGATGGCATCTCCCATCACACTACTTTCAGATTTGGCTTTCAAACCTAACTTATTCTTCTTCTGTGAGGTAGAGGATAAGTTAGAATAAGCAGTACAATGTAAATCTTCCTAGGGCCATAGAAGTTGAATTCTTTTGTCAGGAAACCTGTAAGTAAGCAACCCAGGGCACCATGGGCATTTGAAAATAGATCAGTGACTGGATCTGAAAACCCCTTGCCTTCTTACCCCTTAACCTTAAAAATTTACTTATTAGGAATGAGATCCCTAGGCAATTGAACCTAACTCTCCTGAGGGCACACCTTGCCTTCTTTATCTAACCTGTTGATTCTTCACCTAGATAAAAAGAAGCAAGAATGGAGACTTGGGTAGTTAAAGAATGATTAGCTCTTTAGGCCCAACAGTCCCCTAAGGAACATTACAGGAGGCAAGATAACATCTGAAGAAAGGCAACCAGCCTGCAGGTGAAGAAGAATGAGATACCCAAGTTCCTGCCTAGATTCTTCCTCTGTTTTTTTCCTTTAAAAACTGATGTGGCTGAGCAGAATCTTTGGAGCTCATCTCTGGTTATTAGTCCACCTTTTCTCCAGATTGCTGTTTTTTTTTGATTAAAGTGACTTTCTACTGACACTGCCTCTTGAATTATTGGCTTGGGAGCAAGGAACAGCCAAACCTGTTCAGTACACAGACCAGCAGGAGCAGTACCTAGAAGCCTAGTTAGAAATACAGATTCTTCAGCCTCATTCAGACCTACTGAGCCACCAGGGTAGGAATCAATGATATGTGTGTTTATATTTGAATTAGAGGATACTTGCAAAATTGTGTTGGTTTCTGCTATACCTCAACATGAATCAGTCATCAGTATACAGCCGTCCCGATCGTCTTGAACCCCCCACCTCCCACCCCCTCCCACCGCTCTGGTTTCATAACCCTCCAGGTGATTCTGACGTCATCTAATATTTGAGAACTACTGCTCTCTACATTGTCTGCCTCTTTGTGACAGTTGTAGAGTAAAACCTGCGTTTTAACAGCAAATGTGGAGAGAGTAACAGTAGGTGGCAGTGTGTGACTATTGCTGCCTTTTTTTCTAACAAGCTATACTCACTACGTGTGCGTTCTAAGTCTGTATCACACTCTGTAACCCTAGCCCACCAAGCTCCTCTGTCCCTGGAATTCTCCAGCCAAGAATACTGGAGTGGGCTGCCATGCCCTCCTCCAGGGATACTCACCATAGAACAAATCGAATTGCCAGGCCTGAAACTGTATCACTCCCTGGTTACTGACCATTTAGTAAAAAACAATTCCATAGCTATGTTCCTTTCCAAAAAAGAAGACAACGCTTTATTTCTCTGAAAACATGGAACCAAAATTTAAAAGCAAAATATACTTTTTTTTTCTTCTTTTGGGAGTTTTTGGGAAATTTAACTTGGAGGTATTTTTGAACCAAGACGTCAAGATAATAAAGTGTATGGATTAGAACATCTTAAGCGTATTCAATCAGAGTCAACAGAATTTTCCTTCCACCTCCTCCCAGACTCAGTCACCTGGTACTTTTTCTATTCTATTCTGTGCAGTCATTACTTTGACATGTCTGATTTACATACGTGTCCCTGGTATGAACACTGAGTTTAAGGATAATATATCTTTTGAAAAGGGATGATTACTGTGAAAGCTGGAGCTTTAAACACAGAAAATACAGTGGAGTTGGGAAAGAACTATCTCTGCTTTAAGAGATTATATGACATACATATGACTTTAAGAGATTCGGGCTTTCCAAAGTGAATGATTCTTTTTCCCATTTTTGGATCCAGCACCAGCTTTTTTCTGATCATTGGAGGCTACCGGGATTCAGCGCTGATCTTCCTCGAGTCTGCTAGATGCCTGCCCTCCCGGTGACCCTACCTAGATCACAGAGACTTGAGCCAACTGCACTGAGCTGGCCCCAAGGAGAGTCCTGAGCTCTAGCCATGGCCTAGTCCTACTCAGCACACTCTTTAAGCACAAAGGGCTTTTTCTTTTAACATTATTGTACCCTGAAGGGCTTCTCTTGATAAATGGCTCCTTGAGTGACATGTATAATAGCATGCAATGCCTTCTCAAAGATGAATGACTACCACCAGTGACAGCAAATACAGCCAGGGCCACTGCAGCCTATTACTAGAGCTCTGTTTTCTATGTCCTTTTATCTTCTACATCAATTTGTTTCTGTCAGCCATCATAAACCATAGAAGCAAGATTCCATGTACAAAGGCAATGTTTGAACTTCTCTAGCAGCAGCACGTGAAATATATTTTCCCGATGCCATGTTCCATTAGCCTCGTGCTGCCGGGGCAGCAAATCCATCCGTGCCTCTTCAGCTCATAATCCTATCTTGTCTTGAGATCACGTTTCATTATTCCCCAAGCCAAGAAAACATCTGAGTCCCAGCCTTTTTTTCTTTTTCTTGAAAACATGGAACCAAAATTTAAAAGCAAAATATACTTTTTTTTTCTTCTTTTGGGAGTTTTTGGGAAATTTAACTTGGAGGTATTTTTTGAACCAAGACGTCAAGATAATAAAGTGTATGGATTAGAACATCTTAAGCGTATTCAATCAGAGTCAACAGAATTTTCCTTCCACCTCCTCCCAGACTCAGTCACCTGGTACTTTTTCTATTCTATTCTGTGCAGTCATTACTTTGACATGTCTGATTTACATACGTGTCCCTGGTATGAACACTGAGTTTAAGGATAATATATCTTTTGAAAAGGGATGATTACTGTGAAAGCTGGAGCTTTAAACACAGAAAATACAGTGGAGTTGGGAAAGAACTATCTCTGCTTTAAGAGATTATATGACATACATATGACTTTAAGAGATTCGGGCTTTCCAAAGTGAATGATTCTTTTTCCCATTTTTGGATCCAGCACCAGCTTTTTTCTGATCATTGGAGGCTACCGGGATTCAGCGCTGATCTTCCTCGAGTCTGCTAGATGCCTGCCCTCCCGGTGACCCTACCTAGATCACAGAGACTTGAGCCAACTGCACTGAGCTGGCCCCAAGGAGAGTCCTGAGCTCTAGCCATGGCCTAGTCCTACTCAGCACACTCTTTAAGCACAAAGGGCTTTTTCTTTTAACATTATTGTACCCTGAAGGGCTTCTCTTGATAAATGGCTCCTTGAGTGACATGTATAATAGCATGCAATGCCTTCTCAAAGATGAATGACTACCGCCAGTGACAGCAAATACAGCCAGGGCCACTGCAGCCTATTACTAGAGCTCTGTTTTCTATGTCCTTTTATCTTCTACATCAATTTGTTTCTGTCAGCCATCATAAACCATAGAAGCAAGATTCCATGTACAAAGGCAATGTTTGAACTTCTCTAGCAGCAGCACGTGAAATATATTTTCCCGATGCCATGTTCCATTAGCCTCGTGCTGCCGGGGCAGCAAATCCATCCGTGCCTCTTCAGCTCATAATCCTATCTTGTCTTGAGATCACGTTTCATTATTCCCCAAGCCAAGAAAACATGGGGTCTGAGTCCCAGCCAAATAATGTGATTCTGGGACGTAGATTGGGATTACTGAAGATAAAGTGGCCTGGCCATGAGGCGTACTGTAAGAACACGTGTGCTTATTAGATTGCATCCCATGTCTGCAGCCACCGCCCTCTTGCCAAGACCGAAGGATACTAAGCGCATACCTCCCCTCAGCTCCCATGTGAGTCACATGTTTGCTTTCACTCCAAAAGCAAAACATAACCGTGAGAGAGGCCCTGTTCTGCTCAAGATCGACAAGCTGTCAGTTCGTCTGGGGACAGAGACCGCTTCCCAGCTGAGGCAGCACCCCAATAATGCCAAGTGGCACCTTCAGCGTTCTCACAGGTGCAAGCTATTTCTTCTAGAATGAATCACCCATTCTTCTCTGAGTGCCCTGCACTACTCACTGGTGCTTACGTCATACACACATGGAGGCTGGAGAGCCTCACACTTTGCTCCAAATATGTAAAAGGAGAGCGTATCCTCAGCATCTCCCTCCTTCTATGGTAGTAACAGCTCTGAACCAGTGACGGAGCAGGGACCTGTCTTTGAAGGAACAAGGAAGTCTGAGGTGTAGCAACAGTCAAAGTAATTTGTTTCTGTATCCAACAAAAATGTATCTAAGGCAGGTATTAATATGTAGCTAGTCACCTTTTAAATGGAGCTATGTGTACAAGATAACAAGGAATAAGTCATGAGCCTTGGAAACACTTCAGTGTTCATGATCTGAAATCTACTTGATTTTAAGTGAAAAATGAAAGGGGTAGAAATGATTGCCAATTGTATCCTTCCACTTGGAGCTTCCCTTATACAAAGGGTGGAAGATGATCTCATAGATTCTTAAAGTGTAGGATGGAGATCATCTCCATCAAAATCATGTGCTGTGCTTAGTCACTCAGTCATGCCCGACTCTGCAACTCCATGGACTGTAGCCCGCCAGCCTCCTCTGTCCATGGAATTCTTCAGCTGTACTGTAGTGGGTTGTCATTCCCTTCTCCAGGGGATCTTCCCATTCCCGGGACTCATAATCCTACTTGTCTTGAATCACGTTTCATATCCCAAGAAAACATGGGGTCTGAGTCCCAGCCAAATAATGTGATTCTGGGACGTAGATTGGGATTACTGAAGATAAAGTGGCCTGGCCATGAGGCGTACTGTAAGAACACGTGTGCTTATTAGATTGCATCCCATGTCTGCAGCCACCGCCCTCTTGCCAAGACCGAAGGATACTAAGCGCATACCTCCCCTCAGCTCCCATGTGAGTCACATGTTTGCTTTCACTCCAAAAGCAAAACATAACCGTGAGAGAGGCCCTGTTCTGCTCAAGATCGACAAGCTGTCAGTTCGTCTGGGGACAGAGACCGCTTCCCAGCTGAGGCAGCACCCCAATAATGCCAAGTGGCACCTTCAGCGTTCTCACAGGTGCAAGCTATTTCTTCTAGAATGAATCACCCATTCTTCTCTGAGTGCCCTGCACTACTCACTGGTGCTTACGTCATACACACATGGAGGCTGGAGAGCCTCACACTTTGCTCCAAATATGTAAAAGGAGAGCGTATCCTCAGCATCTCCCTCCTTCTATGGTAGTAACAGCTCTGAACCAGTGACGGAGCAGGGACCTGTCTTTGAAGGAACAAGGAAGTCTGAGGTGTAGCAACAGTCAAAGTAATTTGTTTCTGTATCCAACAAAAATGTATCTAAGGCAGGTATTAATATGTAGCTAGTCACCTTTTAAATGGAGCTATGTGTACAAGATAACAAGGAATAAGTCATGAGCCTTGGAAACACTTCAGTGTTCATGATCTGAAATCTACTTGATTTTAAGTGAAAAATGAAAGGGGTAGAAATGATTGCCAATTGTATCCTTCCACTTGGAGCTTCCCTTATACAAAGGGTGGAAGATGATCTCATAGATTCTTAAAGTGTAGGATGGAGATCATCTCCATCAAAATCATGTGCTGTGCTTAGTCACTCAGTCATGCCCGACTCTGCAACTCCATGGACTGTAGCCCGCCAGCCTCCTCTGTCCATGGAATTCTTCAGCTGTACTGTAGTGGGTAGTCATTCCCTTCTCCAGGGGATCTTCCCATTCCAGGGACTGAGCCCAGGTCTCCTGCATTGCAGGCAGATTCTTTACCATCTGAGCCACCAGGGAAGCCCCAAATCATGTGAAGTGCTTGCTAAATATTGATGCCTAGACTCCAATCTACTGAATCAGAATTATTGAGTTGAAAGCCTTGGGAATCTGGATTCTAATGAGATTATTGGGTAGTCTTTTTGGACACTTGAGAACTCTTTATCCAGTGTCTTAAGAGACTTTTAGATAACTAATAACAATGGAATTTCCTGAAAAGTAGGGGGGGTGCAAAGAGCTCTCATAATGCCTTCAATTAAACTTTCATGCAGAATTGTTCAAATGTAGGTGGTGGTTCTTACAAGATATGTACCATCCACCGACATACAAATTTCTAATGAGCAATAATCAGGCCTTTTGCTTCCTTTATATTTTCAGCAAGAGCAATACAACTGTATGTAAACAAGACATACAGTCTTATGAAACTAAACATAAAGCAAGACTTAGAGTACATCAAACAAAACTGAAAAATATTATCTGAATTTACCATAACATAATTGAAAAAAAAAAAAAACTCACTGGGATTCAGTCGGACTCAGAATGAGCCTTCACCGACTGCCTAATTTCACTGAAGCCCAGAAGGAAACAGCAAGGTTAAGAGGACATAGCCAGTTAAGAGGGCTTAACTGGCTATTGACAAAGTCCTGTTAAGAGGACAGTGCCTATAGACTGAGTTGAAACTTCAGGTGATCCAGAAGGCTGAGTGCTAGAAAAAAATGCTGGTATATACTGAGTGTTCAATAACTGTTCGTTGCATGAAATCTACTTGATTTTAAGTGAAAATGAAAGGGTAGAAATGATTGCCAATTGTATCCTTCCACTTGGAGCTTCCCTTATACAAAGGGTGGAAGATGATCTCATAGATTCTTAAAGTGTAGGATGGAGATCATCTCCATCAAAATCATGTGCTGTGCTTAGTCACTCAGTCATGCCCGACTCTGCAACTCCATGGACTGTAGCCCGCCAGCCTCCTCTGTCCATGGAATTCTTCAGCTGTACTGTAGTGGGTAGTCATTCCCTTCTCCAGGGGATCTTCCCATTCCAGGGACTGAGCCCAGGTCTCCTGCATTGCAGGCAGATTCTTTACCATCTGAGCCACCAGGGAAGCCCCAAATCATGTGAAGTGCTTGCTAAATATTGATGCCTAGACTCCAATCTACTGAATCAGAATTATTGAGTTGAAAGCCTTGGGAATCTGGATTCTAATGAGATTATTGGGTAGTCTTTTTTTGGACACTTGAGAACTCTTTATCCAGTGTCTTAAGAGACTTTTAGATAACTAATAACAATGGAATTTCCTGAAAAGTAGGGGGGGTGCAAAGAGCTCTCATAATGCCTTCAATTAAACTTTCATGCAGAATTGTTCAAATGTAGGTGGTGGTTCTTACAAGATATGTACCATCCACCGACATACAAATTTCTAATGAGCAATAATCAGGCCTTTTGCTTCCTTTATATTTTCAGCAAGAGCAATACAACTGTATGTAAACAAGACATACAGTCTTATGAAACTAAACATAAAGCAAGACTTAGAGTACATCAAACAAAACTGAAAAATATTATCTGAATTTACCATAACATAATTGAAAAAAAAAAAAAACTCACTGGGATTCAGTCGGACTCAGAATGAGCCTTCACTGACTGCCTAATTTCACTGAAGCCCAGAAGGAAACAGCAAGGTTAAGAGGACATAGCCAGTTAAGAGGGCTTAACTGGCTATTGACAAAGTCCTGTTAAGAGGACAGTGCCTATAGACTGAGTTGAAACTTCAGGTGATCCAGAAGGCTGAGTGCTAGAAAAAAATGCTGGTATATACTGAGTGTTCAATAACTGTTCGTTGCATGAAAATAAGGACAATGATTACATTGCTTCTCATTTTTTTTTTTTTACTAATTTATAACTTCCTCCACTCTCTATCCAGCTATTTTATTCCTATTACCCCACATATTTGCCTGAACAGTCAGAGCCTAACAAATAACAGTAATGATTTGAAAATATCCATTGGAATAAATGAAGAGACAGTCATTTTATCAGACACTATTTGTTACCATTTAGATAACTTCAAGCATTAGATCCAAGCAGAGACTCTAAAATTATTTAAATTTTAGAGAAAATAAAAATGCTTAAACCTCTAAAAAGACTGTCCTGAGAGTCTTTACTATTCCTTCTTTCTACCCATAAGCACTGTCTGAAATTTGTCAGTTGCAAAAGAATATTTTACATGTATTATTATACGCAGTTCTAATGCCTCCTTCTATCTAGAATGCTAGCTCAGTGAAGACAGGAACTAAAAATATACTTAGTTCTTTTTATAGGCACAAATAGGTTACAGGGTTTAGGCAGCTTGCAGGTAGTTAATAAATACCTAAATACTGGAATGAATGGCAACCAGGATTCTGGCAAAAGAAAAGCAACCAGGAAATAGTACTCATGCCAAACAGGGGCTACATGGTAAGGAGGATGACTTAGGGAGAAACTGGTAGTTAAGTTCTCTCTCAAATAAAAAGAAAAAAAAGGATTCAGAGCCAAATTATTATTAACTCCCAAGTACTAGCCTGCCTCTGGACATGTTGTTCCTGGGGGAAAAAAAAAAGAAAGAGAAAGAAACTCTGAATGGAAGCAAGCAGATTTGAGACAAAGGTATTTGCATGTTCTTCCAGCTTCTCAGCCTTTCTCCGGTGCCTCTGCAAGCAAATGACCCTTTCCCATCCTTCCAGTGGGAAACAGGTGTCTCCTGCCAATTAGGATTTAAAAATCAACAGGAGCTTCTTAAGAGAATGATGACAAGTCTAATTGCAAGAAGCAGCTGTAGAGCCCTTGGCTACATTGGGACAGAGTTTATTAATCCCCGTTTCACTGGGTCCCTGGCACCAAGCTGGGGTCAGCTCCCTTGTCACGGGGTCGAAGCTGTAAAATGTAGGGCGAGGATTTAATGACCTGAGCCCAGTAGGACTGGTGAGAGCACCCTGCACTGATCCTGGGAGCTGGGTGCGTACAAGTCAAGCGGACACAGAGGCACTGTCAACAGCAGCCTCAGTTCAAATAGTTGTCACTGCTCTAGAACGTGAGCTGCATGTTTACACAGTGCTCTGTGAGTTATTCAATCTCACTGTTTTTCCTGGCCTGCTGTCAGGACCCCACCTCTCATCCAGGCTAAGAATTTGGAACTTCTTAGAAGCATGGGTCTCAAAATGGTTAGTGACATTTGCTTTTGCAAACAGACCCATTCTTATTTTACATAACACCTAGTGTGAAGAGATCCAAGAAGTATGGACAGGGAAGCCTGGCATGCTGCAGTCATGTGGTAGCGAAAAATCAGATTCGACTGAGTGACTGAACAACAAGAAGTACAGTCATGGGATTTGGAATTGGCAAAGTGAAATAAACAGTAAGCAAACAAAATCTAAGAGCAATTTAAAAAATCAACCAGAAGTATTAACTTGAAAGATCTTTCTAAGATTTCCTGGTGGCAGAGCCTTCTCAGATTTTCCAAGACCACCCCCCCCCTTTTTTTTTAATGTTGGCCTCTTTTATTGTTTTTTTAGTTATTTGTTTTCATCCATCTTTGTTCTTTGGCCTGTGTGGGCCTCCCATTGCAGTGGCCTCTCCCATTTCTGAGCACTGACTGTGGGCGCATGCGCTCCAGAGTGCTGGCTTGTAATTGGACACATCGGTCCAGCTGCTCCATGGCAAGTGGTATCTTCCTGGACCATGGATCGAACCGGTGTCCCTTGCACTGCGAGGCGGACTCTCCACCCACTGGAGCACCAGGGAAGTCCATCCAAGACCCTTTAATTCATGTTTTCCAGGCTACCTATATGAAGATATAGGGAATATATGCTCATTTGCATATGGGTACAGGCTAATGTGAATATGCATGCATGCTCAGATGCATATGTGAATATGCTTATGTGCATATGCATATATGCACAAACATGGCCTCCTCAGGAAGCCCTCCCTCCTAGTCTTTCTGTCTGCTTCCAAAGTACATTCTTCAGAGCTGCACACTACCTCTTCTTCGAGTGCTTTCATTATTTGCATGTAGACCTGGTTCATTTTTCACTCTAGTGCAAATTTCTAAGGATAGATATTTGCTTTAACAGTTTGTGTAGCCTTATCATCTAACTTAGAACCTGCCATATAGTAAGAGCTCAATAAATGTTTCTTTAAGCTCCCACCTCTCAAGCCAAGAGGTGTGGAATCTATCTGCCAAAGCATCACTAACAACTGCCAAGGCAAACATAATGCAATCATGTGGTTCTGGTGCCATCTAAGAAGTCATTCCTTTAAAATGACAGTGAAGACAGGAAAGTCCAAGAAACATTCCTCCGGAAACACATGCAAACATTAATTCTGGAATGCCTTGGCATTCTCTCATAAGAATAGCTCAGTGAGAGCCCAGCAGGGACGAAAACGAAACCAGAGACTAACATTTGCTCATAGAAACTTAGAGACCTTAATATAGGCACTGCTGAGAGGTTGGGGTCAAGTGGATTAACACGATGAAAAATTTTGAGCAGGAAAATTCTACAAGTCCTATGAACACATTTAAATCTGCGACAGAAATTAGTCCATAAACCAATGAAATTATTTCTAATGAATATTTACTGGACTATTACTCTGTATTACCATTTTTTCTCTCACCTATACAACCTAAAGAGAAATTAAAATTTTCTTTTGTCTTAAGCTCCTTCCAGTAAGGCAGTAAAGTATCGTATAATGAACATTAATGGGCCACAGAATGAATTGCAAAAAGTAGGGAGATGATCTTAGTATGAATGGTGAGAAACGGAATATTTTCTGCCAATTGGTCAAAAAAGGATATCACAGGGGCTTCCCCTGGTGATCCAGTGGGTAAGTACACCGCCTTGCAGTGCAAGGGCCGCCGGTTCGAGCCCTGGCCTGGGAAGATCCCACGTGCCGCGGAGCGGCTGGACTGATGTGTCCAATTACCGAGCCAGAGCTCTGGAGCACATGCGCCCAGAGCCGGTGCTCTGCAACGACAGACGCCACCGCGGTGAGAGGCCCACAGGAGCCAAAGAACAAAGACGGATGAACATAGAGAAAGGAAAGACCAATAGAAGTGGCCCGCCTGCTCCCCTCCCTCCCCAACCCGACCCCTGCCCTAAATAAATAAATAAATAAATCTTTAAAAAAAAAAAGGATATCACAGTCATTAGCAATGGCAGCCCTGAAGCCCTCCAGTGTGAACCAGTGAACCCTGAAGAAACTCAGGAAGAAAAGAATATCTGCTACTTGGCAGCCCTGCCCTATAGTGAGCCCTGAGGAAGCTCAGGATGTGAAAACATGATATTTTGGCCCCGGATAGGTGAGGTGCATATGAAAGAAATGGTTTCAACAAGCCCAGACTCTTGCATCTTCCCATACATAGAAAAGCTCCACTACCTTAACTTGAGATATTAGGTTTTATTTAATTACCAATCATCTTTTAATGTTCAGACAATCTGCCCTTTGTTGCAAAAGTCCTATATAGCCTAGCTCCCCTCTTGCCTTCTGTGAGCAATTATCTCAAGGTTCCTTGAGATGCTGCCTCCCTGACTTGGAAATTCTAAAAATTCTCGCTGAATAAAACATAACTCTCAACTCTCAGATTGTGAATATTTTTAAGTCCACAGAAGGATTCTGTCTTGTTTAAAGGACAAAAAGAGGTTTCAGGAAGGGGAGAGCTTTGGCATGAGTTTTAGCAAGAGCTTTGAAAGCAGAGAGTATTTAAGGAAGAACAAACGAGATCCATGGGAAACTGAGTCCAGATGGGCAGAGAGGAGGGCGAATGAGGTAGTGTTGTTGCTGTAGGGTCATAGTTTGGTCCACTAAGAGATCCTGGGGTCTTTCAGATAGCCAAGAGACAAACGTATAGACCAAGTTTTGCTCTTTACCACCATAGTGGGCTAGCTCATAGGGGATGCAGTAGAAGTCAAAGTTGAAGTGTTAGTCATTCAATCATGTGCCCTCCAGGCTCCTCTGTCCATGGGATTCTCCAGGCAAGAATACTGGAGTGGGTTGCCATTTCCTTCTCCAGGGTATCTTCCTGACCCAGGTATCAAACCCCTGTCTCCTGCACTGCAGACAGATTCTTTACCATTTGAACCACCAGAGAAGCTCTCTGTTTTTCTTGAATTATTCTCAATAGACATAAGACCCAATCCAGTGACAGCCTGATAGTCCTTTTTGCTGCATTGCTACTCTGAAAATCTAAAAACATAAAGCATCTTCATTTTTAAAACTTCTCATAAAACAGCAGACTATCAGACAGAGATTTCCAATATTGCCAAGAGTTTTAGATTTGTGGAATCTTACCAATTAATTAATCTACCATTATTTGACCGATGTCTAATTTATGTTTTCTTTGGGTTATATTCATGGAGTTATACATTGTTTCACTCAGTGCTGAAGATTCCACATTCAGTATGAGAGTGAAACAGTTGAAATTCAGAATGTTCCTTACTGAACTTAGGGGCTACATATGTCTCTGTGCTTTGGGTTTTCCTTTGTAAATCATTGGCCGTGCTGGTCAAGCTGTTTAGATACTTTGAATTCTAAGGTAATTTTGGGGAAGGCACCATTTGGTTCCCTTACAGCTGATGTCTAGGGCTATATGTGTTTCAGCTGTGGTGCTGGTCCCGACAGGCTGACAGAACGCTTGCTAAGTGGACGTTGAAACAGATGTCTGAGCGCAGATGCCATCTTTGCACCTGATCAACAGCAGGCCTGCAATTTTTGGAATCCACTATACTGTTTATATTGTGATGTGAGATTTGGAAGCCATTTTAGTTTTAACACGGATGAAAAGTGGTTCCACTTCAAAAATTTTTAGATTGGAAATAGTATTCAGTTCCAAATACCATGTCATATCACTCTCATTAGAGCACTTAGTCCAGGCATTGCAGTTCTTTGTGCTTCTAGCTGTAGCCTTCTCCAAACTCCAAGCATCTCCTGGGGACCAGTCCTCCTTCCTTTGCTGTTTTGGCTCAGTGCCTAATAGAGGGCATGACACATAATAGCTGCTTAATATGTTTCTGTTGAATAAATAAATCCATCAATTTTTAATTCCAGATGCCAAAATATTTCTAAAATGTAAGCAGAAGTCATACGCTCCTTTTATTGTGTTCATTTCCAAGCTTAAATCAACTATAAAGGCTTAGAATCCCTAAATAGGAAAACATATTGGAAACAATAATTTACAATCCCCATATTTTACTTTAGAAGTGTTTCTGAAAAACAGAGGGGTAAAAAAAAATTTTTTTTCAATGAACCTTGAGGGCATTAGGCAGTGTAAAGTAAGTCAAACAGAGAAAGACAGACACAAAATGACCTCATTTATATATGGAATCCAAAAACAAAGAAATCAAAATCCCCCAGATTTATCAACGTAGAGGACTGATAAGTGACTGTGAGAGGTGGATGGGGTGGAGATGAGGAAAAGGAGTGAGGGAGGTGAAAAGGTACGAACTTCAAGTCACAAAATAGACAGGTCCTGGGGATTTAATGGCCTTCCCTGGTGACTGAGTTGGCAAGGAATCTGCCTGTAATGTGGGAGACCTGGGTTCAATCCCTGGACTGAGAAGATTTCCTGGAGAAGGGAACGACTAACCAATCCAGTATTCTTGCCTAGAGAATTTCATGGCTGGTCCATGGGGTCACAAAGAGTCAGACACAACTGAGCAACTTGGGGTTCCCAGGTGGTGCTAGTGATAAAGTACCTACTTGCTAACTCAGGAGATGTAAGCAATTAAGGTTTGATCCCTGGGTTGGGAAAATCCCATGGAGGAGGGCATGGAAACTTACTCTACTATTCCTACCTGGAGAATCCCCATGGATAGAGGAACCTGGCAGGCTGCAGTCCATGGGGTTGTACAGAGTCAGACACAACTGAAGTCACTTAGCATGCAAGCATGGCAATGTAATATACAACATGGTGATTATAGTTAATACTGAATTGTATATTTGAAAGTTTCTAAGATAGTAGATCTTATAAGTTCTAACAAAAAAAGTTTGTAACTCTGAGGTAATGGATGTTAACTAGACTTATTGTGACCATCTTACAGTATATACATATAATAAATAAATTATTATGCTGTACACCTAAAATGAATGTATATCTATTGTATGTCAATTAAGGGGAAAAATAAAATTAAGATCAGGAAATACATCTCTTGATTCTTAACCTATGTTTTCCCATCATCCAAATTGGTCTTTCTATACATATTTAATTTTTTTCCCTATCAGTCCAAAACAATTTCTAAATATCATCTTCGTATCAACTTTAACTGACTGTTTAAATTTAGAGTTCATATTTTTAATAAAATCAGATTGAGAGAGCAGAGTTCTTTGCCAATAGTAAACTAATAAAATATCTCCTCAATGCTTCAGGCTACTACTCTTAGCTTCTTCCCTCGCAGCCATCATGCTGTCAAAAGAGAGGTCCAGCTGCTCACCCCTCTAAAGCCAGTAAAGAGGCAAAGTTCATGGAAAGAAAAGCTTCAGAGAACAGCAACCAGAGGCAAGGGCAGACTAATGTCCAAAGGCCAACTCCCTGAATGACAATCAGTGGACAAGAGTTTTTGTTTTTATAGAGGGAGAGAGCTACATGCAGAAATAGCAGTCGGCTCTGATAATCATCTTGAAATTGGTCATGCAATGGTCTGACCAGGCAGTTCCAGAGTCAGTTTGTTCCTATTTTGTTGAGTCCAGTTTTCAGAATTGTGGCAGCTTATGTCATGCCTACAGTCTGGTCATCATTTAGTTAACTTCTACTGGGCACAAATTTCAGTATCTACAAAATGGCTCAAAGGGCCTCAGAATATCATCAACAGCCCTTGAAGAGGAATTGAAGTTCCTTGAGTTTGCTTAATGACTAAACTATTATTTTGTCCTGTTTGATTGTTTTCTTTTACTTCTGTGTTTTCTCACATCTCTGATTACATTTATTCTTTGACTAAAGTTTTTCTACAGACAAAAGGCAGGTGGAGGACATGGCATGGGGAAGGATCATAGGATCCTGCTCTGTTTCAATAGCACAACATACATAGTTAAAGAAAGGAATTCTAATGACAGATAGAAGGGGAAAAATGATAGATCATATCATTTAAAGTAGATTTCAAGGTTGAGTTAACATCAAGATAATTGTAAACCCATGGTCTGATATGCTGTAGAGGTGATTTTCTGGTTTTCCTTGATTAGTTACAATCCTGCCTGTTCATATCTTTCTTTCTACAAAAAGAAATTTCTTTAAATATTACCTCATTTGACTTTCACAATAACTTAATGAGATGAATTAATGGTTAGAGATGGGAAATTGAAGACTCAGGAAGGCAAGTAATTACCAGAAAGTAACAAAGCACTCTAGAATTTGGATCCAGACATACCTTACTCTGAACTGTACCCTTTCAAATTGACTATCCTGACTCTTTTCACTTTTTAAATCTATTCTTAGGCATCAATGCCAGCTTCATCCAAGAATGAGATACTCGGTCTCCAAGATGGCACCCAATGACCCCCACTTCCTGGTACTGACCACTTGTGTAGTTCTCTCCCCCACTTTCACGTGGTTGAGCTGCATGACTAATAGCACAAGGCAAAAGTATGTCACTTCTGAGATGCAGAATAAAACACTGCAGCTTCTTTTTAGGGGACTCCCTCGCTAGTTCACTCTTCCCTGGCGATCTCTCATTGTGAGGCAAACAAGCTGCCATTTTGTGACCAACCTTCTGATGAGGTCTGTATGGTAAGGGACTGCAGCTTGCAGCCAAGAACCATGGAAGAACTGACCATTGCCAACTGTGATTTAAGTGAGCTTGATAGAAGATTCTTTCACCAGTTGAGCTAGGAGATGACTGTAGTCCTGGCTGAAAGCTTGACTGTAATCTGGTGAGAAACCTGAGGCAGAAGCTGCTCATAGATTACTGACCATTAGATACTATGTGAGATGATGGATGCTTGATGTTTTAGCGACTAAATTTTGAGTAATTTGTTACAGAGCAATGGTTAAGTAATACATGGGTAGATAGGTAAGTCTTTCTCCATCAGCTTTTCTGATATAGTTGGGCAGAGGAAACTTAGTCTCCCAAATCACACCATTTACCCTACTGCCTCAGTTCATGTGATGAATAAAGACCTCATTTCAGGCTAGAGCACTGGTGTCCAAACTTGCTTCACTGTATCAAATATGAAGAGAAAATAGACCGGTAATTGTTTTTCATAATTTAGCAATTCTACAACCATTCCCTCTCAATCCCTTGACTCTTCCCAAGGTTCCGAGCGGTGGTTATTTATAGCTGATTTTGAATTATTACTGCATAACATCCCCACATGAAATTTTCACAGTATTTATTGAGCAGCTTTTAATGATGAATACAGTGAGAAACACCAGGCAAAGAATATGGTAATAACAGTACATAAATTTTATTTTCATTTAGCATGAAAACACCTGATTTCCTTCAACATTGTAAACATGTCATATTATTAGGTAGTGAAAGTCTGATGAATTTAGACATTTATTTAGACATTGTATTGAATAGAAAAGGTACTTTAATTCCTTTTGCCTCCCCTATTCCACATTGCTTATTTTTATTTGTTTTACTTCACTTCAGTTTGTTTTAATTAAAAAAATGTCCCAAGGAAAGAAAGTCAGTGGAAAGTTTCCTCAGGATGGGATTGGCTATTTGAAAGATATTTCTCTTCTTATTCTCTTGAGAACAGAGACAGAGTCTCAAGATGGAGCACTTTATGGTCAGAGTTGGCAAATTTCTCACATTTTGTAGTTAATAAATATGATTTAGACTGTTTAGAAGGAAACTCTGACAGATCATTTAAAAAACATAAAAAATGCACTAATTAATTACATACAATTTGGTCTTTAGTTAAAGAAGGGAGTTTCAGGCTAGGAAGGTGACTTACTCCTAGGCATAACCTACAAGGTTAAATTACTGCTCTGTAGAAAGACAAACAGTCAACAGCCTCACAACTGGCAAAGTCATGAGTTGTTTCATTACCATGATGTGTTCTCCACCACTAAGATTCTGTCAGCTGTTGTAATAGAAACTTTTGGGTTTTGTCACTCTGTTGTTAAAATAAGGATCTGGATGATCTAAAAACAAACTCTCAGTGTGGGTGCCAGTATGGGTATTTGGGTTTACATGGGAAAGAGGAAAAAGGAAAACCTGTGCAGTCCTAACTACCATGCTAGCTCTGATCACACAGTATGCTGGGGACTCGGCAGAGCCCTTTCTAATGAATACATTGCATGCCTATTGGTGGGGCTGTCATGACTCAGGATGACAGGCCAAACAGTTTTTCCAAAGAAAGGAAAAGTAAAGAGTGGTCACAGGATTCGGCCTCTAGTTGACTAAGTTTGTTCTCAACTGCATTTCACAGATGATGAAGTGATATGGCCATGGGGTTTAGGGCAGAGGGGATGAGGAAGGCAGGTGGATCTCTGAGATTCTAGGCCTACATATCGGTGTTCTCAGTGTGTACAGTCCATGTACGGGTAACATAGAGTGAGGTACCAAGATTGATCCAGGGCACTGCAGTTTAGAAGGGGAAATATTTGAAAGTAACAATTTAAAACTATTCTAAGATATTGTAGGTCTTTTCCTTTTAAATAAACCGCCCTTTTATCTTTCTGCTGATCTCATGTCTCTTGGCCACAGTGCAACCCAGAGAATCAGGGGTCCCAAAACACAGTACATTTTGACAAACCCTGTCCTCCTTTATTCTCTTTGACATTGATCGGAGGGCATTCTCTGGGCTCCTTGCTCTAGGAATCACCATTTCCAGTTGTGTCCTGGTGCACACTCTCTTGACAAGTCTAAGGAATAAAACGAAATGTCTCTGCAGTTAAAGCATACTGTGCTATCCTTTGTCATCATAAAGTCTTAGGTTTTTGTGCTGGGTGCCTACAGTGATGATGTCAATCTAGTTCTCTGGGGAGCCTGAATTGAACGAGTGTGTGTGTGTGGTGGGGGGATGGAAGAGCCACCAAGTCAGTCAGAATCAGTCTTCAACAGGTTAAATTACTGCTCTGTAGAAAGACAAACAGTCAACAGCCTCACAACTGGCAAAGTCATGAGTTGTTTCATTACCATGATGTGTTCTCCACCACTAAGATTCTGTCAGCTGTTGTAATAGAAACTTTTGGGTTTTGTCACTCTGTTGTTAAAATAAGGATCTGGATGATCTAAAAACAAACTCTCAGTGTGGGTGCCAGTATGGGTATTTGGGTTTACATGGGAAAGAGGAAAAAGGAAAACCTGTGCAGTCCTAACTACCATGCTAGCTCTGATCACACAGTATGCTGGGGACTCGGCAGAGCCCTTTCTAATGAATACATTGCATGCCTATTGGTGGGGCTGTCATGACTCAGGATGACAGGCCAAACAGTTTTTCCAAAGAAAGGAAAAGTAAAGAGTGGTCACAGGATTCGGCCTCTAGTTGACTAAGTTTGTTCTCAACTGCATTTCACAGATGATGAAGTGATATGGCCATGGGGTTTAGGGCAGAGGGGATGAGGAAGGCAGGTGGATCTCTGAGATTCTAGGCCTACATATCGGTGTTCTCAGTGTGTACAGTCCATGTACGGGTAACATAGAGTGAGGTACCAAGATTGATCCAGGGCACTGCAGTTTAGAAGGGGAAATATTTGAAAGTAACAATTTAAAACTATTCTAAGATATTGTAGGTCTTTTCCTTTTAAATAAACCGCCCTTTTATCTTTCTGCTGATCTCATGTCTCTTGGCCACAGTGCAACCCAGACAATCA
The DNA here is from genome assembly GCA_022376925.1 of Tragulus kanchil. NCBI lineage: Eukaryota > Metazoa > Chordata > Mammalia > Artiodactyla > Tragulidae > Tragulus > Tragulus kanchil. The sequence continues at coordinate 203,283,619 of JAIOJX010000026.1, forward strand.
GGGGTCCCAAAACACAGTACATTTTGACAAACCCTGTCCTCCTTTATTCTCTTTGACATTGATCGGAGGGCATTCTCTGGGCTCCTTGCTCTAGGAATCACCATTTCCAGTTGTGTCCTGGTGCACACTCTCTTGACAAGTCTAAGGAATAAAACGAAATGTCTCTGCAGTTAAAGCACACTGTGCTATCCTTTGTCATCATAAAGTCTTAGGTTTTTGTGCTGGGTGCCTACAGTGATGATGTCAATCTAGTTCTCTGGGGAGCCTGAATTGAACGAGTGTGTGTGTGTGGTGGGGGGATGGAAGAGCCACCAAGTCAGTCAGAATCAGTCTTCAACAGAACCATAGCTGGTAGGGCTGACCATGAACTCATCACACTACTGACCCTCAGTTCAATGAAAGAGGCTGTGAAGCCAGTGTGTCAAGAGCTTTGGGAGGGGTAAACACATATAAGTGACCAATAACTTGCAGATGCACCTGACCAGCCCACCAAGGGAGGATTCCTGGACAGAAGGATTCCCAAGGTGGAACTCCATGGGCAAAATGGAGAATGCCAGGAAAAATGGGATAGGAGGCATCCAGACAATGTGGAAAATATGTATCAGAGAGTTAAGTAAGAGAGAGAAAAGTGGAATGATGAGATCAGAGGACTGCAAGTAATTCCTGTTTCTGGAGCATGGAGTAAAGATAGGAAATGGTAAGAAATGAAACTGGAAAATAAACATAGGTCAGGTCATGAGGGTTTCCAACACACCGTTAATCAGTTTTGGTTTTCTCCTGAGATCAGCAGGTATTTAGTGGAAGGTTTATAAACAGGATTTATGTGTCGGGATATGAACTTGGTAACAGTTTTTCTGTTATCCTGGAGAGTTACTGATTCTGGAGAGATGTGGTCCTGAGAGTTATTGATTGATTGCTATGTTAATTGCTATATTAGATCAAGGTGATAAGAAGAATAAAGATTTAGCAGCTCTTGCTGCTTCTTGGGTAAATTCAGCCTTTCTTCTATGTTTGCGGAAGGTCCTCTGGATGAGGGTCAGGAATTTAAAGTCACAGCTCTGAATTGTTTTTGCTCTGTGCAAGCATCTTTCTTGGCCACAGCTCATTTCCAGAATGGACCTTGGCTGAGTCAGGCTTGAGAGGGATTAAGAAGTGGTCAGTAAATGAGAATATGTAAGTCACTATATCCAATAACTGATTTTATTTTAAAACAAACCATGCTGATGCTAAACAATGACTATCTTTTGCTACCTAAGGTAAATCATACACTTTTTCTTTTTGTTTCTAGGATTCAGAATCATGAACTATAGATTTTGCAAATAAATTGGATTTTTAGGTGATAATTTTGGGGGTAATTAAACCTATTGACGTTGCATATTATTTTTTAAATAAAGGAGGAAAAGGAAGAAACAATCATTCACTATGAACTTATTTTTTTCCTCATGTATAACTTTTCAGGTCATGTATAATTTTTTCCCAAATTTACCTTTGCTTATAGCCATCCTTGCTCTTTATTTTCATGGATTATTATTATTAGGTCAGTAAGCACTCCAGCTAAGTTGTAAAAATTTATATTGGTCCCATCTAAATTTTGTTGTTCAGTCGCTCAGTCGTGTCTGACTCTTTGTGACCTGCATGGACTGCAGCACGTCAGGGTTCCCTGTCCTTCACTATCTCCTGGAGTTTGCTCAATTTCATGTCCATTGAGTCAGTGATGTCACCTAACCAGTGATATCCCCTGTTGTCCCCTTCTCCTCCTGCTCTCAATCTTTCCCAGCATCAGGGTCTTACACTATGGTTTCTTTTTCTTATTTTTTTAAAATATCTCGCTCTGCCTTTTAAAATTTCTTTAATTCCAGACCATGATTGCATTTTACTGTTTTATTATGGAGTCAGCAAATGTTTTCTGAGTACCTACTATCTGCCAGACACATTCTTAGATACTGGATATACAGCTGTGAATAGAATAAACCAAAACAAAAATTCCTACCTTCATAGGACCTACATTCTTATGGGTGAATCATTCAATACAAATTTAAATAAAATATATGGCATGTGGAATAACTGTAAGGTCTAAGGATTAAGTATTATTTAACAGTAAAGCACGAACATGACAACAAGTGTTGGGTGAACAGATGCAATTTTAGAGATGAGGACTTACTCAGCAATTTGGAGGCTGATGTGTTTAAATGTTGTGATAAAGTTGGTCTGAAGTTTCCCTTTGGTTTGCATTTGAATAACCGACTTTCAAATAAGTTGATACTATACACAAGGTCATAAAGGAGCTGTTATATCTGTTTAAGGAAAAAGAACATTCCTTTCTGACTCTATGAAGATACTCAAAAGTCATGTGCCATATTCATCTAAAGGGAATATGTTTTAAATATCTAAATGGTATTATTTTATCACTAACGAAGTGTGACTACATTATGCGTTTTACTTAAATATAACTACCTATATGGGGCTTCCCAGGTGGCTCAGTGGCAAAGAATCCACCTCCCAGCGCAGGAGACGCAGGAGATGTGGGTTTAACCCCTGGGTCAGGAAGATTCCCTAGAGGAAGACATGGCAACACACTCCAGTATTCTTGCCTAGACAATCTCATGGACAGAGGAGGGTTGTGGGCTACCATTCATGGGGTTGCAAAGAGCTGACCATGACTTACTGAGCACACACGCACAACTATCTATATGTAAAAAACTGTACTCACATCTTTTCAGTACACCAGTCTTAATTAGTGACATTTTAAGTGTGTTGATCTTAGCTTGCTTCAACTGCAAACTATGAAATTTAGGCACAACAAAGGAGGGTAAAAGACAGCAAGGAACCTAAATACAAATCTCACATTATTTAGAAACGAGCTGAATAGAACACAACAGAAACTCAACGACATGGAGGGTGAAGAAAATGAAAACATTTCTGAAGGTATTTATTGAGAAATAGTAAAGATGTACATATTTTTACAAGCTTTTAATATTAATTTACATTTCTTTAAATTAGGTAGGCCCCAATAATCTATATTTTACTAATACATAACAGAAACCCTCCTCTTTGTTAGATTTCCATATGCTACCATAGTTGGGAGTCAAAATGCAACTTTGGCTCAAGATGCTCGTTTGTTTTTAAAAGAAATACTAAATGCCATATTCACTGAGAATGTAGGCTTGTCATAAACAAATGTGCATTAGAAAACCCCAAAAAACCTTCATACTGGAGCATGCTGTTGACACTATTTTGAATTTTAGTTCACCAGAGACTAAGGATAAAAAAACATTTTTAGAGCGTCATTACCTACTTCTTGTGCACAAACTGCATGATACTAAAAAACATATATTTTTTTGCCTCTGAATTTGATTTACAAGTCTTTTAGGGCAAGGTGACTTAATCTCATCTGTGACACTACTGTAGTCAGGCCACCTGTCATACTATTTTTCAGGTGCAACACAAAGTGGTTACCCGTTTTGGTGATATCCCAAGTTTGTACGTGTAGGAACTAAAACCCACGTCTGAGACAGAACATTTTTCAAATTGGTTTATAATAAGGCACAATATTCTATATGTCAACAGAATGTGGAAACTGCCAAAAGGGATTTTTGTTTGTTGGTCGATTTTCTGTTTTTCAGATCAGAAAGGAAGAGGCTCTTGAGTTCCTAAGTAGGGGAAGCGAAACGTTCTAGCCTGAGCATGCTTGAAGTCATAGGACAAACTGTAATGTGGACTTACTGGCCTGTACCACAGTGGGGCCAGTCGAGCTGCTGCCCAACAACCCAGCATTTAGGTTTTAAGCTGGCAGCCTCTTCTGAACACATCATCATCAGAGAAGAAGTCTGTGAGAAACAGCGCTGCTGATGCAATCAGGGACTCTTCTCTTCACCCTGTAGAGCAGTGTTCCTTTCTGTACCTACAGGGTTAGCAGCGTAAGAAGTCTTGCTTGTTTGATACGAGAAAGAGTGAAAAATCTGATACAGTGCCAAAATTCAATCATTTAAAGAACATGACTATACAGTAAGATAATTTTGTTCACAGTAATAAATAATTAAGGTTTTAGTGCACAAAACAGAATTACATATTGATAATCAATGCAGATCTTAATTTTTTGAACTACCATTTTCAAGCTGAAGGTCGACAGAAATGTAAGATTTATTATTATTAGGTATTCTGACCTTAATTTGTCTGCAACAGTACTTGGTTGGGCCCAAAAGCTACGAATTTCCTCTTTGTTAGATTTCCATATGCTACCATAGTTGGGAGTCAAAATGCAACTTTGGCTCAAGATGCTCGTTTGTTTTTAAAAGAAATACTAAATGCCATATTCACTGAGAATGTAGGCTTGTCATAAACAAATGTGCATTAGAAAACCCCAAAAAACCTTCATACTGGAGCATGCTGTTGACACTATTTTGAATTTTAGTTCACCAGAGACTAAGGATAAAAAAACATTTTTAGAGCGTCATTACCTACTTCTTGTGCACAAACTGCATGATACTAAAAAACATATATTTTTTTGCCTCTGAATTTGATTTACAAGTCTTTTAGGGCAAGGTGACTTAATCTCATCTGTGACACTACTGTAGTCAGGCCACCTGTCATACTTTTTTTCAGGTGCAACACAAAGTGGTTACCCGTTTGGTGATATCCCAAGTTTATGCGTGTAGGAACTAAAACCCACGTCTGAGACAGAACATTTTTCAAATTGGTTTATAATAAGGCACAATATTCTATATGTCAACAGAATGTGGAAACTGCCAAAAGGGATTTTTGTTTGTTGGTCGATTTTCTGTTTTTCAGATCAGAAAGGAAGAGGCTCTTGAGTTCCTAAGTAGGGGAAGCGAAACGTTCTAGCCTGAGCATGCTTGAAGTCATAGGACAAACTGTAATGTGGACTTATTGGCCTGTACCACAGTGGGGCCAGTCGAGCTGCTGCCCAACAACCCAGCATTTAGGTTTTAAGCTGGCAGCCTCTTCTGAACACATCATCATCAGAGAAGAAGTCTGTGAGAAACAGCGCTGCTGATGCAATCAGGGACTCTTCTCTTCACCCTGTAGAGCAGTGTTCCTTTCTGTACCTACAGGGTTAGCAGCGTAAGAAGTCTTGCTTGTTTGATACGAGAAAGAGTGAAAAATCTGATACAGTGCCAAAATTCAATCATTTAAAGAACATGACTATACAGTAAGATAATTTTGTTCACAGTAATAAATAATTAAGGTTTTAGTGCACAAAACAGAATTACATATTGATAATCAATGCAGATCTTAATTTTTTGAACTACCATTTTCAAGCTGAAGGTCGACAGAAATGTAAGATTTATTATTATTAGGTATTCTGACCTTAATTTGTCTGCAACAGTACTTGGTTGCAGAGGTAGCTAAAAGCTACAGAATTTAAAGATTAAGGTCTACATGTGATGAAACCACAACGTTAATATCTGCAAAATAGGATCTCTATCTCTTTCTGCCCCACGTAAACATGGCCTTAGCATACAATAAAGAAATACAGGTCTATAGCCTGGAAAACATTACATTTGCATAGTGAATTCTGTGATCAGTGTACAAAGCACCAATCTTTTGGGAGCCATGGAAGCCTCAGATGATGGATTATCACGGAGCAGCTTCTGGTTAAGAACACTGCTTAATAGCTGGATGGCAGGTTTCACACTGTGACATATTAAACAGAACTGCAGGTGTAGACACCATTAAAACACTCCCAGATCTTGAAGTCTTAAATTTCCACAAGGGAAGTCAGGTCATACAAAATGACAGGAGAGTCTGTATCGTGTTCCTAACATGGGATACACACCAGAAAAAAAAAAAAAAAAAGAAACATGCAAACACGACAATGACAGGCTCTCCTTACAATGAATAAAATCCATTTTGCAGTAAATGTACAGGCAGAAATAAAGTACACAGATCTGTAATGGAGAGAAACTGGATGGATGTGTTAAGACAGAGAATCAGATACTATTTCACTGTTGCAAGTTTAGTAGCACTGCCAAGATCTGGCTCATTTATAAATTTACTATTTATTTATTTAGGATGATAGGTAAAATTTTCATCACTTCACTTCTTTCCTTAGAAACTGTCTGGAAAATTTGCCTTCCACTACTGATGCCACTTCAGTTGTGCAATGGCACTGGGAATAAATGCACTTAGATTTATTTTAAGTCCAGTTCATCCAATATGAATTTTAAGTCATGTTTAGGGCACAGTCTAAGAAGTTTGGATGATATTTGCTTATGATCAAACTCCAAATAACATAGGTCATCATGAATATGGCTCTTAGTTTTCTTCAGTAAAACTGCAGAAAGGGTACTTGAGGCTTCAATGTACATTTCACTTTCTAAGTAAAGGTCCCACAGTCTTACCCAAACCTTCTGCTTATGGTTGGATGCACAAGTAGTTGCCTCATATAATTATTGGAATTATTAAGAACCCAAATAAAACACAAACTTTTCTTTATTATTATTATCAATTTCTTATTGCGACAAATACTGTTTCTTGCTGATGAATTATTAAGCTTTGATAGCCTGAATTTTAAATTTGGTCATCTGAAGAATGATCACTAAGGTTTTTGTTTTTCATTATCTACAGAGATTTTAACCAAAGTTACATTGTAACACACAAACTCTGTCTTGTCTTTAAGGCACAACACATCAGTATGAACTTATCAAATTTTTCCCCCTTCCCTTTTTACTTGCTGCATAAATCAGGTTTCTTGGTTAAGAACACTGCTTAATAGCTGGATGGCAGGTTTCACACTGTGACATATTAAACAGAACTGCAGGTGTAGACACCATTAAAACACTCCCAGATCTTGAAGTCTTAAATTTCCACAAGGGAAGTCAGGTCATACAAAATGACAGGAGAGTCTGTATCGTGTTCCTAACATGGGATACACACCAGAAAAAAAAAAAAAAAAGAAACATGCAAACACGACAATGACAGGCTCTCCTTACAATGAATAAAATCCATTTTGCAGTAACTGTACAGGCAGAAATAAAGTACACAGATCTGTAATGGAGAGAAACTGGATGGATGTGTTAAGACAGAGAATCAGATACTATTTCACTGTTGCAAGTTTAGTAACACTGCCAAGATCTGGCTCATTTATAAATTTACTATTTATTTATTTAGGATGATAGGTAAAATTTTCATCACTTCACTTCTTTCCTTAGAAACTGTCTGGAAAATTTGCCTTCCACTACTGATGCCACTTCAGTTGTGCAATGGCACTGGGAATAAATGCACTTAGATTTATTTTAAGTCCAGTTCATCCAATATGAATTTTAAGTCATGTTTAGGGCACAGTCTAAGAAGTTTGGATGATATTTGCTTATGATCAAACTCCAAATAACATAGGTCATCATGAATATGGCTCTTAGTTTTCTTCAGTAAAACTGCAGAAAGGGTACTTGAGGCTTCAATGTACATTTCACTTTCTAAGTAAAGGTCCCACAGTCTTACCCAAACCTTCTGCTTATGGTTGGATGCACAAGTAGTTGCCTCATATAATTATTGGAATTATTAAGAACCCAAATAAAACACAAACTTTTCTTTATTATTATTATCAATTTCTTATTGCGACAAATACTGTTTCTTGCTGATGAATTATTAAGCTTTGATAGCCTGAATTTTAAATTTGGTCATCTGAAGAATGATCACTAAGGTTTTTGTTTTTCATTATCTACAGAGATTTTAACCAAAGTTACATTGTAACACACAAACTCTGTCTTGTCTTTAAGGCACAACACATCAGTATGAACATTCTGTTTGCCCAACTTAAAAAAGAGACATGATTAGATTCTTCTTTTCCCTCCCCCTGCCCTCCCCGGCATATGAAGGGAAAATTGCATCCACTTCCAAAGTCAGCTGCTAATAAAGTCACAGTAAATTATTTTCATCAATAATTTACACAAATTACAGGTCTAAATAGGATTGTCCTTACATAGTCTGAGTGCATTCCAATTCAGATTTTCTGGGCTAGGTAGGCTAAAGTCAGATTCAAACCTCAGGGCTGAGAAGATCTCCCAATTTGAGGAATGTTGTTGAACCTTGTCAGATGGAGCCTGTGTTGGTGCTTTGCCAGGGTGAGAGTTCTTTGCAAAAACTGTTAATTCCAGTTAGGACTCATTCGATGGATACCAGCAACCTCCACAGATATTTTTTTTAAACCATTAAAGTATTGTAAATATAAGACCATAGAGTTTTCTTTCTGTAGCACTAAAGGTTAATTCCATTCAGCAATCTGAATTCTTCGTTCTGGAATTCTCATTCCAAATATGATTTCATCCTTTAAGACAATTTATATGTGTAAAGCCAGAGGCATTGAATCACACATAAAAATTCAGTGTACTTGAAATTATATATAAAAAATAAAACGGATCTCCAGCTAGAGAACACAGTTACAAATACTCTAATTCCAGTGCTTGATGTAGAGCCAAGAGGTCTGAGTGACTTGATATCCTCCAAAATGGCATATTGTGCTGTGTGGTTAAGGGAGGGAGGGATGGGAGAGAGAAGGGGAGGGATGGAGAGAGATCAGAACCATTATCTCAGGGCAGCAACAATCCACACAAGGATGTGCAGCTCACCCAAGTTCAAGGGAGGGAGTTGAAGGAGGAATGATCATACCTGAAGGCTTGGTAGCATCACCGTGGTATTGTCCAAATGCTAGAGAAATAGATCTGAACTGGATTTTCATGATAATGAAAGAAAGGAATGAGACTTCTTAAGCAGAATATCAAAGTCCTAGATGGCTGGAGGAGAACAAATCTCATCTACATCACTCCTCAAGGTCTTGCTCTCAGTTAAAAAAATGAAAATGATAAGTTTCCTAATGAGTACTTCTATTTGAGAGGAAGAGGGTCCAAAGTTACATTGTAACACACAAACTCTGTCTTGTCTTTAAGGCACAACACATCAGTATGAACATTCTGTTTGCCCAACTTAAAAAAGAGACATGATTAGATTCTTCTTTTCCCTCCCCCTGCCCTCCCCGGCATATGAAGGGAAAATTGCATCCACTTCCAAAGTCAGCTGCTAATAAAGTCACAGTAAATTATTTTCATCAATAATTTACACAAATTACAGGTCTAAATAGGATTGTCCTTACATAGTCTGAGTGCATTCCAATTCAGATTTTCTGGGCTAGGTAGGCTAAAGTCAGATTCAAACCTCAGGGCTGAGAAGATCTCCCAATTTGAGGAATGTTGTTGAACCTTGTCAGATGGAGCCTGTGTTGGTGCTTTGCCAGGGTGAGAGTTCTTTGCAAAAACTGTTAATTCCAGTTAGGACTCATTCGATGGATACCAGCAACCTCCACAGATATTTTTTTTAAACCATTAAAGTGTTGTAAATATAAGACCATAGAGTTTTCTTTCTGTAGCACTAAAGGTTAATTCCATTCAGCAATCTGAATTCTTCGTTCTGGAATTCTCATTCCAAATATGATTTCATCCTTTAAGACAATTTATATGTGTAAAGCCAGAGGCATTGAATCACACATAAAAATTCAGTGTACTTGAAATTATATATAAAAAATAAAACGGATCTCCAGCTAGAGAACACAGTTACAAATACTCTAATTCCAGTGCTTGATGTAGAGCCAAGAGGTCTGAGTGACTTGATATCCTCCAAAATGGCATATTGTGCTGTGTGGTTAAGGGAGGGAGGGATGGGAGAGAAAAGGGGAGGGATGGAGAGAGATCAGAACCATTATCTCAGGGCAGCAACAATCCACGCAAGGATGTGCAGCTCACCCAAGTTCAAGGGAGGGAGTTGAAGGAGGAATGATCATACCTGAAGGCTTGGTAGCATCACCGTGGTATTGTCCAAATGCTAGAGAAATAGATCTGAACTGGATTTTCATGATAATGAAAGAAAGGAATGAGACTTCTTAAGCAGAATATCAAAGTCCTAGATGGCTGGAGGAGAACAAATCTCATCTACATCACTCCTCAAGGTCTTGCTCTCAGTTATAAATAAAATGAAAAAATGATAAGTTTCCTAATCCGAGGCTTACTGTCTATTTGAGAGGAAGAGGGTGAATTCCTTTCTCCATAAGAAGTAACTTGAAGCTGGGCTGTATATGGTAGAAAAAAATCTGGGGATGATCAAATTTCTTAGTTGTCTGGGATAAATAATAACTTAAGTCAGTAAAGTGGACCTGATTTATTTCCTTTACGTGAGACAGAGGGAAAGCACTCCAAGGTGGGAGATGTCACTCCCTAAAGGGGACAAAAATGAGTTCTTGTGGGGAAACATTCTTAAATATTACAGTGATTTGTGCCTCTCCAAAGATATACCAGTATATGGTATACGTGTGGCATTAAATTACATGAAGGGTTGCAATTACGAAAAAATGTCTAAAAATGCTTCATCTTAGATGATAATGAAAATTAAAAAGCAAAATATGGTGCTAAAGCAGTTAACAAAACCAAAACTTAATTTATAAACCTGGAATGATGACATCTTGCAGAATATATATTTATGTGTATAATGGAAATGTATGTATTACACATATAACCTATAAAAGACCCTTTGTTATAAAAAGTAGTAATTAAAATAATAATCACTATTGTTATATCATTTTTTACTGTCCAATATGGCCCTCACTAGTCCAATGTGGCTTATTGAGTACTTGAAATGTGGCAAGACCAGTTCAAAGACATACCAAACTTCAAAGTATTGGAATTTTTAAAAAATATAAATACCACATGAATAGTTCAGACCCTTATTAGGTATTTAGACAATAATATTTTGAGTGTATGGGCATATTAAAGTATATTACTCGAATTATTTCTTTTTTGTTACATTTTTTTTAACACAGTTCCAAAAAATTTTAAATGACAAATTTGGCTCATATCATGTATTTTTATAGGGGAGTTCAGTTGTAAACTTTGAAATTTTATCTTAGATTTACAAAACAAACTGTACTTTTGGGTCAAATTAAAGCACAAAATTTACCTAGAAGCAATTTTTTAAAAAAATTCAGCTCAGATCTATTTATAATAATAAAATAGTACTTTATATTTTTGCACATGCGATTACATCTATATTCCAAGAAAAGCATGCACTCTGGATACTAGAGAAACCAACCACCTGTGTTTCAAAACAGAATTATAAGCCTTCACCATCACCAAAACTGTACCTACATACACAACCATTTGGAAATAGCATTCTAACCAAGGTTCTTATCTGCTGCAGCTGGGTTTAAAGCCAAAGGTATAATAACTGGTATACCTGGTCTAGTTTTCATGCCATGTGTAAGTAGGGTAGACTTCATAAGTTTTACTTTTCAAAAGCATATACTCTTTTGGAAAAGTGAATTTTATTAGCCCTGACCTAGACATGAGTGAATTTCACATAGGTTAAAAGACATGTAAAATGCTTGCCATGGTGGCTGCCTTGATTGTTCTTTGTTATGTATAATTCTGGTCTTAATGTGAAAAATTGAGACAACAGGGACTTGCAACACTGATGAACTTCAGATCTTTCAACTGTTTAACCCGAAGGATTTCAAGTGGTTGTTAGCTAGGAAAGTTGTATTTCTTGAGGCTGCATCCTTGACCTCATACAGGAAGTCCTTGGGGCCAGTGGGCTGTCTCGGGTCATTGACACTGCTAATTAGGGCTAGGGAGGGGGGAACCTTTTGGGAGGTTGAGTCTAAAATGACTCTTTTAATGTTTCAGAAAAGCATGGAGTATTTCAAGTATGGCTTCCAGTGTGTCACCAAACCTTCTAAAGTGGATGCTCTTTCTTTTTCTCCATTTTGCTTGGTTTGACTTGATTACAATCATACATCATTTCTTTTATCTTTCTAGTATCACTATAAACTTTTCTAGGATATTGTTTATGTTGGGTTTTCTGGGAGGGTGGGGTGAGGATGACAGAAATCAGATAAACACTCAAGCACATGCAAGTGTTTAGTTAAGGCTTTTTTAAAATGATGATTTGAAAATCTCTTTGGGAAAATAATAATATTCTTTCTATGGAAAACAATATATGCAGATATGTCAGTGTTTAATAATACTTATTCATCATTTTGCTTTGCTTTATAAATTACATCACTTAATCCTGCTAGATGATATTAATAAAAAATCACTAAAAAAAAGGACTTTATATTTTTGCACATGCGATTACATCTATATTCCAAGAAAAGCATGCACTCTGGATACTAGAGAAACCAACCACCTGTGTTTCAAAACAGAATTATAAGCCTTCACCATCACCAAAACTGTACCTACATACACAACCATTTGGAAATAGCATTCTAACCAAGGTTCTTATCTGCTGCAGCTGGGTTTAAAGCCAAAGGTATAATAACTGGTATACCTGGTCTAGTTTTCATGCCATGTGTAAGTAGGGTAGACTTCATAAGTTTTACTTTTCAAAAGCATATACTCTTTTGGAAAAGTGAATTTTATTAGCCCTGACCTAGACATGAGTGAATTTCACATAGGTTAAAAGACATGTAAAATGCTTGCCATGGTGGCTGCCTTGATTGTTCTTTGTTATGTATAATTCTGGTCTTAATGTGAAAAATTGAGACAACAGGGACTTGCAACACTGATGAACTTCAGATCTTTCAACTGTTTAACCCGAAGGATTTCAAGTGGTTGTTAGCTAGGAAAGTTGTATTTCTTGAGGCTGCATCCTTGACCTCATACAGGAAGTCCTTGGGGCCAGTGGGCTGTCTCGGGTCATTGACACTGCTAATTAGGGCTAGGGAGGGGGGAACCTTTTGGGAGGTTGAGTCTAAAATGACTCTTTTAATGTTTCAGAAAAGCATGGAGTATTTCAAGTATGGCTTCCAGTGTGTCACCAAACCTTCTAAAGTGGATGCTCTTTCTTTTTCTCCATTTTGCTTGGTTTGACTTGATTACAATCATACATCATTTCTTTTATCTTTCTAGTATCACTATAAACTTTTCTAGGATATTGTTTATGTTGGGTTTTCTGGGAGGGTGGGGTGAGGATGACAGAAATCAGATAAACACTCAAGCACATGCAAGTGTTTAGTTAAGGCTTTTTAAGATGATGATTTGAAAATCTCTTTGGGAAAATAATAATATTCTTTCTATGGAAAACAATATATGCAGATATGTCAGTGTTTAATAATACTTATTCATCATTTTGCTTTGCTTTATAAATTACATCACTTTAATCCTGGCTAGATGATATTTCACCATCAGTCAGTGAAGGAAGCAGCAGATCTCAATGTTGTGTTGGCTTATAGTCTGGTACCTGGGGCCAAGCCAATGATATCATTCCCCTCTTGATGCTGGACCAAACTATTTAGGGTTTTTTTTTAACCTGATTTCTTTAGAAATGTGGGACAGATGAAAGGCTGATTTAAATACCTAGGGCCTATGAGATTTTCTGAATATATTTAGTGCCCGCTGCTTTGCTTCACTCAAGTACCACTGATTCACCAAAAAGATAACACTCTTCTAGAAGACGTAATAAGGCATTTTGCCTTTAAGTCTCTGCACCAAAAGGATCAGAATACTATATCTCATTCCAATAGCATTTATTAAATTCACTGGCAACAGTCTTTATTTTTCCTTCAGCTATTAAAACTATCACTAGCATTTATCATCATGGAGCACAATTGCTACAAGGTACACACAGGACCATATAACACAGAGGACAGATGGGAAAAAAGTAAGAATTGAGTCACTCACATGGTTTTATATGGAGCTCATTAAGTGTCTTTAATCTTGTTGAATTACATGTGCTCAAAAATGGTTATTTTTGCCCCATTCTTTCTTATATCTGTGTGTATTACACACACAAACACATAAATAAATATAACTAAATGTTCCTCTATTTCCTATGAAATTTCAGGCAGAAACAAAAAAATGCTAGACTCCAAATGGTTTATTTGAATGTAAGTACTGACTTCTCATGCTCTTACTGCTTTGCATCTATAAGTTTAAATTATTTGTCAAGCTGCCATTGGGCCAAACTACAGGAATGCAAACAAAAAAGCTTGCATTAGAAGATCACACCAACATTGTTTGAAACAGGTTACCTTTTTTGCTGCCTGTTCTTCTTCTACACCATCCCCAATTACAACATATACTACTTTTCTGCCAAACCTTTGCATTATTCGTTCAAAGCAACTTTCTTTTCCTGGAAGATAAACAAGATAAAGTTCAGAATGAAGTTACCTGGTTAGCGGCATGCTCCTCATCTCGGCCATCTCCAATCACAACATAAGTTATGTTAGTGCCAAATCTGGACACTATACGCTCAAAACAGCTTTCCTTGCCTGAAAAACAATGCACTGCTTATTCTTCCAGCCATTACAGTCATTAACTTGAAGATTCATAAAATGTTAAGTTACTTTCTCTTGAACATCAATCACTGAAACTAGCTTGAAATCTCTGGGTTATGAAACTGACAAATATGGTTGAATACTCTTAAGTTTTACCTGAAACTGATCATTAAACGAGTGTATTCCACACTCCAAAACATGTCAGAAGGGTTAAGCATCCTTTTTTTTACCCAATAGAAAATTTTTAATTAAGGCATTTTGCCTTTAAGTCTCTGCACCAAAAGGATCAGAATACTATATCTCATTCCAATAGCATTTATTAAATTCACTGGCAACAGTCTTTATTTTTCCTTCAGCTATTAAAACTATCACTAGCATTTATCATGATGGAGCACAATTGCTACAAGGTACACACAGGACCATATAACACAGAGGACAGATGGGAAAAAAGTAAGAATTGAGTCACTCACATGGTTTTATATGGAGCTCATTAAGTGTCTTTAATCTTGTTGAATTACATGTGCTCAAAAATGGTTATTTTTGCCCCATTCTTTCTTATATCTGTGTGTATTACACACACAAACACATAAATAAATATAACTAAATGTTCCTCTATTTCCTATGAAATTTCAGGCAGAAACAAAAAAATGCTAGACTCCAAATGGTTTATTTGAATGTAAGTACTGACTTCTCATGCTCTTACTGCTTTGCATCTATAAGTTTAAATTATTTGTCAAGCTGCCATTGGGCCAAACTACAGGAATGCAAACAAAAAAGCTTGCATTAGAAGATCACACCAACATTGTTTGAAACAGGTTACCTTTTTTGCTGCCTGTTCTTCTTCTACACCATCCCCAATTACAACATATACTACTTTTCTGCCAAACCTTTGCATTATTCGTTCAAAGCAACTTTCTTTTCCTGGAAGATAAACAAGATAAAGTTCAGAATGAAGTTACCTGGTTAGCGGCATGCTCCTCATCTCGGCCATCTCCAATCACAACATAAGTTATGTTAGTGCCAAATCTGGACACTATACGCTCAAAACAGCTTTCCTTGCCTGAAAAACAATGCACTGCTTATTCTTCCAGCCATTACAGTCATTAACTTGAAGATTCATAAAATGTTAAGTTACTTTCTCTTGAACATCAATCACTGAAACTAGCTTGAAATCTCTGGGTTATGAAACTGACAAATATGGTTGAATACTCTTAAGTTTTACCTGAAACTGATCATTAAACGAGTGTATTCCACACTCCAAAACATGTCAGAAGGGTTAAGCATCTGACCCAGAGAAAAATGTTTGTCTTTCATTCTACCCAAAAGAATACTGGAACAATTTTACAAGCAACTATTTGTTTTTAATGTTTATTTGTGTAACTTTATATATCGATTTTATCTAGTTTGTCTTCGGTTGTATGGACAAGTCAGCTAAAAATATTACTGTGAAAAACTGAAGGTTCACCTAGAACGAAAGAGGAAATATTAAGATATGGATTTACCTTGATAAAACAACTCCTTTCTTCAAGTGGCTGGGAGCTAGTCTGCTCAGATTAACTGTACTAAGGGTATTGTCTGTTTGGGCCACACCACTGGTTAACACTAGGACCCTCTGATTGCACTACGGGAGTAAAGCTGAGGTATTTCTACACGTTCTTTGTTTTCGCAACACTGGTATTATGCTCTGAATTTTTTCCCCAGCATGTTCATGCAGTCATGGCTACCTTTGCGTTTTTTTCTTACTCTGATACTTCAGAACTCTAAAATATATGAACTTAAAAGGAAAAAACAAAAAATATTTTTTTCAGATTAAAGATAAGGAACAACTTGGTGTTATTTAATACGAAAGAACATTGAACTTTCTAGAGGAGATGTTTATGCATGTGTAAAACTATTTAATTTGCCAAAAAGCAAAGTCAGTTTCCATGTAGTAATCCTGCAGCATCAATATACACATTTATATAAAAAATGAATGGTGCATGATTTCAACATCGTTAGACCATGACATTTTTGCAACTTGTTTAATGTCCCTGGATATGCTTCAGTGTCTCCTAGTTTATAGGCTATGGGAATTTGAATTTTTGGGGATTTTATACATCATCAACATAAGTTATGTTAGTGCCAAATTTCTGGACACTATCCCCCCCGCTCAAACCCAAAGCTTTCCTTGCCTGAAAAACAATGCACTGCTTATTCTTCCAGCCATTACAGTCATTAACTTGAAGATTCATAAAATGTTAAGTTACTTTCTCTTGAACATCAATCACTGAAACTAGCTTGAAATCTCTGGGTTATGAAACTGACAAATATGGTTGAATACTCTTAAGTTTTACCTGAAACTGATCATTAAACGAGTGTATTCCACACTCCAAAACATGTCAGAAGGGTTAAGCATCTGACCCAGAGAAAAATGTTTGTCTTTCATTCTACCCAAAAGAATACTGGAACAATTTTACAAGCAACTATTTGTTTTTAATGTTTATTTGTGTAACTTTATATATCGATTTTATCTAGTTTGTCTTCGGTTGTATGGACAAGTCAGCTAAAAATATTACTGTGAAAAACTGAAGGTTCACCTAGAACGAAAGAGGAAATATTAAGATATGGATTTACCTTGATAAAACAACTCCTTTCTTCAAGTGGCTGGGAGCTAGTCTGCTCAGATTAACTGTACTAAGGGTATTGTCTGTTTGGGCCACACCACTGGTTAACACTAGGACCCTCTGATTGCACTACGGGAGTAAAGCTGAGGTATTTCTACACGTTCTTTGTTTTCGCAACACTGGTATTATGCTCTGAATTTTTTCCCCAGCATGTTCATGCAGTCATGGCTACCTTTGCGTTTTTTTCTTACTCTGATACTTCAGAACTCTAAAATATATGAACTTAAAAGGAAAAAACAAAAAATATTTTTTTCAGATTAAAGATAAGGAACAACTTGGTGTTATTTAATACGAAAGAACATTGAACTTTCTAGAGGAGATGTTTATGCATGTGTAAAACTATTTAATTTGCCAAAAAGCAAAGTCAGTTTCCATGTAGTAATCCTGCAGCATCAATATACACATTTATATAAAAAATGAATGGTGCATGATTTCAACATCGTTAGACCATGACATTTTTGCAACTTGTTTAATGTCCCTGGATATGCTTCAGTGTCTCCTAGTTTATAGGCTATGGGAATTTGAATAGAATTTTTATTCTACTGTTGTGTGAATCTTAAATTATGATGAACTGGTCTAAATCTTAATTATAATGAACTGGTTCATGGTGCTTTTCAGGTCTCCCGTATCTTTCTACTCGTCTGTATATTCATTCTATTAACTTTTGAGAGTTTTATATTGAAACTCCAACCAAAAATCTTAATTTATCTACTTACATGATTGTATTATATAGTAGAAATATTCATATATGTAAGTTTGCTCTGTATTTTCCAAGTCTCCTGTGTATCATACTTTCACAATTTAAAAAGTAAAAAAAGAAAGAGAAAATAAAATGAAAAAAAAAAAAAAGACAAAAAATGAATGGGATTGGTATCAGGGCTCTGAATTGCAGTGCTTAGGACAATGAGGAGTTTACTTTCTGAAAGCTTGGCCCTCTTTAACTATACTCCCCGGACAGCTGCAGCTGGGGGTTCTTTCTGCCTGTGCCAATATCAGAACTGTGTAAGGCCCAGGGAGGCTATTTTGGGTAGGGGATTTTAGGATTCTGAACTCTTGTCAAGCTGCCAGAGCCTAAGTTTGTTGACCTTCAAGGCACATTGTACAACCCGTCTATTTCCCCAGGCATTTCCTTGACAGACAACAGAATATATGGGTTTTATTTTAACTCTTTCAAGATGGCAGAAGTTGATGAGGTTTTGTTTCTGAAAGTTTACCAGAAGTCTTAGTGCCTGTGAAAGGTACTTAAGGATGGCTCCATAGATAACCGTGATGTAAATAAACAAGGTGATAGTACTTTGATTGCTACTGAATGTGCTTGGAAATTGTGGATTTCTAGTCATTCATGTGCTATGAATACTCCAGATGTGTTTTCTGATTCATGAAATTTATTTCCACTGGAATTAAGGACACTGACTCAATCCATCTGATACTTCCTTATAATGCTAAAATAGGATTCTTGTCTTAGGTCTAGATTACTGCATATACAAGGACACAACATCACAAATTATATTAAATAAAATATTAAATACTATGGCTAAAGATACTGTATATTATTTAAAGAACATGTGCCATAGTGAAATACAAATAAGCAATACAAATGTGTATATATATATATATATATATACACACACACACACATATATATGTGTATATGTATGTATATACAAAGAGTCAGATATTGAGTTCAGAATTTCATAGACAACAGTTTTCATAAAAGTTGTACATGTTTAGAGTTGCAGGGGAGTTTGTTATTTGAGCTCTATTCAAATTTGCTTGATATTTTAATAGCAGAATTGATGAAAGAACCACGCGGAGGCACACATTAAGAAAATACTCTCAAACACAAAGTGAACATTTTTCACACAAAGTTAGTTAGAAATAATTTCCTTACCTATTTTAGTTGCACTGTAAATATTCTCAATGGGAAAAGCACCTCCTAAACTATAGAGGAGAACCTTCGCGAGTGCTGGGATCAGCTGGGTGGTTGTTACCAAGACATTTACGCAGTTACTCCTAGATGGGGAGGAAATTGGCATATTTGTTTTCTAATACTAAGTAACTTCTAGTAGGACAGATTTTAACTTATCACTGCTGTCTTTCAATTCCATTTCCCAACCTTTCAATATTTAAGAGATGTTCATGGTACCTGGCAGGCACAATATCAAGTGCTGGGAGTACATCCCAAAATGAAGCAAAAAATTTCAAAATATTCAACAACATTTGGCATAGACGTTGCTTTTCTAATTTATGGGTTTTTAATTTTTAACTTTTTTCTTTCAAGATGGCAGAAGTTGATGAGGTTTTGTTTCTGAAAGTTTACCAGAAGTCTTAGTGCCTGTGAAAGGTACTTAAGGATGGCTCCATAGATAACCGTGATGTAAATAAACAAGGTGATAGTACTTTGATTGCTACTGAATGTGCTTGGAAATTGTGGATTTCTAGTCATTCATGTGCTATGAATACTCCAGATGTGTTTTCTGATTCATGAAATTTATTTCCACTGGAATTAAGGACACTGACTCAATCCATCTGATACTTCCTTATAATGCTAAAATAGGATTCTTGTCTTAGGTCTAGATTACTGCATATACAAGGACACAACATCACAAATTATATTAAATAAAATATTAAATACTATGGCTAAAGATACTGTATATTATTTAAAGAACATGTGCCATAGTGAAATACAAATAAGCAATACAAATGTGTATATATATATATATATATACACACACACACATATATATGTGTATATGTATGTATATACAAAGAGTCAGATATTGAGTTCAGAATTTCATAGACAACAGTTTTCATAAAAGTTGTACATGTTTAGAGTTGCAGGGGAGTTTGTTATTTGAGCTCTATTCAAATTTGCTTGATATTTTAATAGCAGAATTGATGAAAGAACCACGCGGAGGCACACATTAAGAAAATACTCTCAAACACAAAGTGAACATTTTTCACACAAAGTTAGTTAGAAATAATTTCCTTACCTATTTTAGTTGCACTGTAAATATTCTCAATGGGAAAAGCACCTCCTAAACTATAGAGGAGAACCTTCGCGAGTGCTGGGATCAGCTGGGTGGTTGTTACCAAGACATTTACGCAGTTACTCCTAGATGGGGAGGAAATTGGCATATTTGTTTTCTAATACTAAGTAACTTCTAGTAGGACAGATTTTAACTTATCACTGCTGTCTTTCAATTCCATTTCCCAACCTTTCAATATTTAAGAGATGTTCATGGTACCTACCATCTGGCAGGCACAATATCAAGTGCTGGGAGTACATCCCAAAATGAAGCCAAGGAAAATAAATATGCCTTTGGTCTGAAACATAATTCAACAACATTTGGCATAGACGTTGCTTTTCTGATATATTTTGTGAAATTTCCCAATAAGGTAAGGATGTGGATAACTTGGACAATCTCATGATACTTAAACTTCAACACGTAATGACTTATTTTTCTCCTTCCATTCCTCATCATTTATATATTTATTCAAATACATTTATTATTCATATATATACATTTATTTATATCATATAGCCATGTATTTAAAAATAATTTATATATAATATATGAATAACACACAGATAATATATATATACAACACTGTACTAACCTTTGGTTTTTAACTATCTATGAGACTTTAAAAATAATGAAAGCGCCTTGTACCAAATTCTACACATGATTTTAGGGGCTGTAGTACTCACATTCCAGCCTCCATGCCCTTCGGCCTCCATGTCACCATCACAGAGATCACAAGGCAGTAAGGCCCATTTTAAAACAGACCTGTTAGACAATTTTTCCTCCACGGAACCAGAACCTCCATTCCTAGGATTCCTATTCATTGGGACTAACTCTCTCTATAGACACAGAGAGAAATACTGTTCCCAGCCCAACATCTCAAGCAGTTGAAATCAGTAACCTTGTTCCACATACGACTCTTCTTCCGACTAAACTCCTTGGTTCCTCCCTCTGATTGTTCCTTTTATGCAGTGTCCACAGTCTAAACCCTTTTGGCCACTTTGCTGGACACAAGATGCTTCAAATATGTCACAGCCCCTGTGGGAATGGGGTGCCCAGAACTGAGCAATGTTCTCTGTTCTGCTTCCCCAGCCTGATCCAGAAAAGGATAAAGAGACAGATGCCAGTTTTTCTAAGAAGCAGCAACTTCCATCAGCGGGGGGGTTACCAAGACATTTACGCAGTTACTCCTAGATGGGGAGGAAATTGGCATATTTGTTTTCTAATACTAAGTAACTTCTAGTAGGACAGATTTTAACTTATCACTGCTGTCTTTCAATTCCATTTCCCAACCTTTCAATATTTAAGAGATGTTCATGGTACCTACCATCTGGCAGGCACAATATCAAGTGCTGGGAGTACATCCCAAAATGAAGCCAAGGAAAATAAATATGCCTTTGGTCTGAAACATAATTCAACAACATTTGGCATAGACGTTGCTTTTCTGATATATTTTGTGAAATTTCCCAATAAGGTAAGGATGTGGATAACTTGGACAATCTCATGATACTTAAACTTCAACACGTAATGACTTATTTTTCTCCTTCCATTCCTCATCATTTATATATTTATTCAAATACATTTATTATTCATATATATACATTTATTTATATCATATAGCCATGTATTTAAAAATAATTTATATATAATATATGAATAACACACAGATAATATATATATACAACACTGTACTAACCTTTGGTTTTTAACTATCTATGAGACTTTAAAAATAATGAAAGCGCCTTGTACCAAATTCTACACATGATTTTAGGGGCTGTAGTACTCACATTCCAGCCTCCATGCCCTTCGGCCTCCATGTCACCATCACAGAGATCACAAGGCAGTAAGGCCCATTTTAAAACAGACCTGTTAGACAATTTTTCCTCCACGGAACCAGAACCTCCATTCCTAGGATTCCTATTCATTGGGACTAACTCTCTCTATAGACACAGAGAGAAATACTGTTCCCAGCCCAACATCTCAAGCAGTTGAAATCAGTAACCTTGTTCCACATACGACTCTTCTTCCGACTAAACTCCTTGGTTCCTCCCTCTGATTGTTCCTTTTATGCAGTGTCCACAGTCTAAACCCTTTTGGCCACTTTGCTGGACACAAGATGCTTCAAATATGTCACAGCCCCTGTGGGAATGGGGTGCCCAGAACTGAGCAATGTTCTCTGTTCTGCTTCCCCAGCCTGATCCAGAAAAAGGATAAAGAGACAGAACTTGCCAGTTTTTTCTAAGAAGCAGCAACTTCCATCCTCCACCCTCCACCCCACCACAGACACACAGACACACACACACACACAATGAATTATTAGATCCCTTCAATCTCTAAAACAATTATGGGCATTAGAACATTTTAATATATGCTCGACTATTAGAACAACATCTTCAATATAATACATATAGAAATTGCAACAATATGGCTTACCTAGTACTAATAATTGATAAAGATTTAAGTGCATTTGTTAGCCAGGAGTCTGTCAGACCTTCAATCTCAGCCCTCAGCTGCAGCCATGCATCTCTCTTGGCGGGGCCAAGAAGTCCTGCAATATGGAAAAGCAGAGTTGAGTCAAGAGATAAACATTTTTGAGGGATGCCTTGCTTGGCCTCCCTTCTGTTTACTATGGATAACTTTTATTCCTGCCTATATCAAAAATAAAGACAGAGACTTGTATCAACACTGATCTTTCACTTTGGAATTCATTATCCATCCATTCATTCCACAAACATTTACTGAACAACTTCTACATGTCACAGTCTGGGCTAAAAACTAGGGATATAACGATGAAAGAGGGGGGTCATAGTCTTTACCTTCACTGATTCTAGAATCTGGCACATGGGACGCCAGTCACCTGAGGGGCTCTGACAACGCTCCTGCCTGGATCCTACTCCAAAAGACTGACAGCATAGGTCTGGTGGAGAAGTGAGGGTCTATCAGCCCAGGGATACAAAACTCAAATATTGTGACTATCGGAAATGTTTAGTTTCTTGATGATCACAATCATTACCACTGTGAAATAGTAATAATGACATTATCACATGTAGCTTTGGAATTTTCTAGAATTTGTTTCTAATATTAATGCTGAAGCTATAAGAAATACTTTGCATTGTAAAAGGAGTTAAGAAGTTTCCTGAAATCCCTCTGATTGTTCCTTTTATGCAGTGTCCACAGTCTAAACCCTTTTGGCCACTTTGCTGGACACAAGATGCTTCAAATATGTCACAGCCCCTGTGGGAATGGGGTGCCCAGAACTGAGCAATGTTCTCTGTTCTGCTTCCCCAGCCTGATCCAGAAAAAGGATAAAGAGACAGAACTTGCCAGTTTTTTCTAAGAAGCAGCAACTTCCATCCTCCACCCTCCACCCCACCACAGACACACAGACACACACACACACACAATGAATTATTAGATCCCTTCAATCTCTAAAACAATTATGGGCATTAGAACATTTTAATATATGCTCGACTATTAGAACAACATCTTCAATATAATACATATAGAAATTGCAACAATATGGCTTACCTAGTACTAATAATTGATAAAGATTTAAGTGCATTTGTTAGCCAGGAGTCTGTCAGACCTTCAATCTCAGCCCTCAGCTGCAGCCATGCATCTCTCTTGGCGGGGCCAAGAAGTCCTGCAATATGGAAAAGCAGAGTTGAGTCAAGAGATAAACATTTTTGAGGGATGCCTTGCTTGGCCTCCCTTCTGTCTACTATGGATAACTTTTATTCCTGCCTATATCAAAAATAAAGACAGAGACTTGTATCAACACTGATCTTTCACTTTGGAATTCATTATCCATCCATTCATTCCACAAACATTTACTGAACAACTTCTACATGTCACATTCTGGGCTAAAAACTAGGGATATAACGATGAAAGAGGGGGGTCATAGTCTTTACCTTCACTGATTCTAGAATCTGGCACATGGGACGCCAGTCACCTGAGGGGCTCTGACAACGCTCCTGCCTGGATCCTACTCCAAAAGACTGACAGCATAGGTCTGGTGGAGAAGTGAGGGTCTATCAGCCCAGGGATACAAAACTCAAATATTGTGACTATCGGAAATGTTTAGTTTCTTGATGATCACAATCATTACCACTGTGAAATAGTAATAATGACATTATCACATGTAGCTTTGGAATTTTCTAGAATTTGTTTCTAATATTAATGCTGAAGCTATAAGAAATACTTTGCATTGTAAAAAGGAGTTAAGAAGTTTCCCTGAAATCCTAAAGCCTATGACAGAGTTACAGATGATAGCTGAAAACTATATTGATATTCGGATAAGAAGAGAAGTAGTCATACTAATTTTATTGCAAAAGCTTTCATGATAAAACAAGATCATGTAAATCAATTAAAAACATTACATTTCTTATTTAAATACTATTTCAGAATACTGACTGACATATATATACATGGATATGTAGATGGGTTTTTTTTAAATAAAAATTTCTAGTTTCTACCAAATCTCATTTGTCTTTATTTCAACAAAAAGACGCTAATATATCACAAAATGGACTCATATCTTATATCTCATTGTTTAAACCTTTTAAGCTGCAAGAGTATTTACTAGTAAGCTGTACTAATTGATTTTTAGATAATTTTAATAATACCCTTTAAGAAGGAAAGAATGACATGGCTGAAATATAAAAGTTAATTCAGATTTTCCAAAGGCATATTTATTATCTTAAAGCTGAACTCATTACCCTCGATTGCTTTTACATAGAATATCCATTCATTTGATTTTAAAAAGGATCTTGGATAAAATGTTAAGAGTCATTTAGGAATCCTGGGTTGTCGGTCTTAACTGCTGAACAAGTCAGTAGCCTGCAGGAGACTGTTTCTCTCTCGGAAATCACAAACATCCATATCTAATCTTCCCTTTGGAACATTAAAAAAACCCCTGAACAACTTCTACATGTCACATTCTGGGCTAAAAACTAGGGATATAACGATGAAAGAGGGGGGTCATAGTCTTTACCTTCACTGATTCTAGAATCTGGCACATGGGACGCCAGTCACCTGAGGGGCTCTGACAACGCTCCTGCCTGGATCCTACTCCAAAAGACTGACAGCATAGGTCTGGTGGAGAAGTGAGGGTCTATCAGCCCAGGGATACAAAACTCAAATATTGTGACTATCGGAAATGTTTAGTTTCTTGATGATCACAATCATTACCACTGTGAAATAGTAATAATGACATTATCACATGTAGCTTTGGAATTTTCTAGAATTTGTTTCTAATATTAATGCTGAAGCTATAAGAAATACTTTGCATTGTAAAAAGGAGTTAAGAAGTTTCCCTGAAATCCTAAAGCCTATGACAGAGTTACAGATGATAGCTGAAAACTATATTGATATTCGGATAAGAAGAGAAGTAGTCATACTAATTTTATTGCAAAAGCTTTCATGATAAAACAAGATCATGTAAATCAATTAAAAACATTACATTTCTTATTTAAATACTATTTCAGAATACTGACTGACATATATATACATGGATATGTAGATGGGTTTTTTTTAAATAAAAATTTCTAGTTTCTACCAAATCTCATTTGTCTTTATTTCAACAAAAAGACGCTAATATATCACAAAATGGACTCATATCTTATATCTCATTGTTTAAACCTTTTAAGCTGCAAGAGTATTTACTAGTAAGCTGTACTAATTGATTTTTAGATAATTTTAATAATACCCTTTAAGAAGGAAAGAATGACATGGCTGAAATATAAAAGTTAATTCAGATTTTCCAAAGGCATATTTATTATCTTAAAGCTGAACTCATTACCCTCAATTGCTTTTACATAGAATATTCATTCATTTGATTTTAAAAAGGATCTTGGATAAAATGTTAAGAGTCATTTAGGAATCCTGGGTTGTCGGTCTTAACTGCTGAACAAGTCAGTAGCCTGCAGGAGACTGTTTCTCTCTTGGAAATCACAAACATCCATATCTAATCTTCCCTTTGGTTCTAACGTTATTATGATGTATTGTTCTACATGTTTGTGTTCTCCTGTAGCTACTGAATATTTACTGAGCATCTCATACATGCTTTGAGCTAGCTAGGCACTGGATATGAGACCAACAGACACACAGCCCACCCTCATGATGTGCATGGTGTAGTATATAGTATAGATGAAAATTTAATTTTCTATGTTATATTTTATGACTTTTAGGTGAATATACACATGTAGAGCATACACAAATATATTTCCTTGTCTTCTTCAATTTTTTTATTTTGGTTTATGCTCCTCAATCAGCCCTCTTTTTGTTTAAAAAGAAAAAATCCCCTAGGATAAGAAACTTAAATGACCCCATAACTAATCCTAGGATCTTGGTGACCTAAAACTTATCCTAATAGTTGAAATCATTAATTATTCCGAGAAGCACATCCAGGTTCTTAGTTTTCATATCACAGGCTTTGATATTATTTGCAATTTATTAATGAGTATAAAATGGTTTAGTTGCTACCCACAGAGCATTTGAACTCTTAAAAGCCATGACATAGTGAACACCACACATGGCAAAGCTATACTGTCAAATAATATGCAATTTTGGAAAGGGTAAATTTAACTTCTTGACATCTTTGAAACAACACAAAACACTGCTTGTGTTTATTTTTGATAGGATTCCAGAAAAGTAAAGGCTGCTAACAACTCTGCTTCAATGACCGGGGTTGTCTCCAGACTGGTCCTCTTTCCACGGCCTCCATCAGTTTCTCTGCCTGGTTTTCCTAGGGACTGTCACAGCTGAAGAAGGACAAACTTTCTGCTATCAGTCTTGACCAAACATCTGGGCACAGAGAATTCCCAATTCATCTGACAGTGTTTCAGACATTATTTTGCAGTTGTATTTTTTCCCCACAAACTCTTAGAAAGTAAAAATTATGGCCTACTCTCATCCAGCATGTGAGTGAAGTTGCTCAGTTGTGTCCCACTCTATGTGACCCATGGATGAGCCATGGAATTCTGCAGGCAAGAATACTAGAGTGGGATCTAAAAGTTCATAACCTGGGTTGTCGGTCTTAACTGCTGAACAAGTCAGTAGCCTGCAGGAGACTGTTTCTCTCTGAAATCACAAACATCCATATCTAATCTTCCCTTTGGTTCTAACGTTATTATGATGTATTGTTCTACATGTTTGTGTTCTCCTGTAGCTACTGAATATTTACTGAGCATCTCATACATGCTTTGAGCTAGCTAGGCACTGGATATGAGACCAACAGACACACAGCCCACCCTCATGATGTGCATGGTGTAGTATATAGTATAGATGAAAATTTAATTTTCTATGTTATATTTTATGACTTTTAGGTGAATATACACATGTAGAGCATACACAAATATATTTCCTTGTCTTCTTCAATTTTTTTATTTTGGTTTATGCTCCTCAATCAGCCCTCTTTTTGTTTAAAAAGAAAAAATCCCCTAGGATAAGAAACTTAAATGACCCCATAACTAATCCTAGGATCTTGGTGACCTAAAACTTATCCTAATAGTTGAAATCATTAATTATTCCGAGAAGCACATCCAGGTTCTTAGTTTTCATATCACAGG
Source organism: Tragulus kanchil (assembly GCA_022376925.1). Taxonomy (NCBI): domain Eukaryota; kingdom Metazoa; phylum Chordata; class Mammalia; order Artiodactyla; family Tragulidae; genus Tragulus; species Tragulus kanchil. The sequence goes on from JAIOJX010000026.1 coordinate 203,311,154, forward strand.
CTTTGATATTATTTGCAATTTATTAATGAGTATAAAATGGTTTAGTTGCTACCCACAGAGCATTTGAACTCTTAAAAGCCATGACATAGTGAACACCACACATGGCAAAGCTATACTGTCAAATAATATGCAATTTTGGAAAGGGTAAATTTAACTTCTTGACATCTTTGAAACAACACAAAACACTGCTTGTGTTTATTTTTGATAGGATTCCAGAAAAGTAAAGGCTGCTAACAACTCTGCTTCAATGACCGGGGTTCTTGTCTCCAGACTGGTCCTCTTTCCACGGCCTCCATCAGTTTCTCTGCCTGGTTTTCCTAGGGACTGTCACAGCTGAAGAAGGACAAACTTTCTGCTATCAGTCTTGACCAAACATCTGGGCACAGAGAATTCCCAATTCATCTGACAGTGTTTCAGACATTATTTTGCAGTTGTATTTTTTCCCCACAAACTCTTAGAAAGTAAAAATTATGGCCTACTCTCATCCAGCATGTGAGTGAAGTTGCTCAGTTGTGTCCCACTCTTTGTGACCCATGGATGAGCCATGGAATTCTGCAGGCAAGAATACTGGAGTGGGTAGCCTTTCCCTTCTCCAGGGGATCTTCCCAACCCAGGGATCAAACCCAGGACTCCCACGTTGCAGGCAGATTCCTTACCGTCTCAGCCAGAAGGGAAGCCCCTCATCCAGCATGATTCCTTGGTAATTTATTTTACAGAAGGATCGTCCCTAAGAAGAAACTTGAAACCACAATTCAAATCTATCTGCAGTATCTTTATTAAATTTTAGAAGCCACACCTACCTCCCACGTTGTTCTTGTAGGTGTTGTATAATTCTTTTACTCTTCTGTAACGAAAAGCCAACTTCCTCATCCAGTCAACCCCTCCTCTTACACCTGTTGGCAAACAAAGGTTTGCACTACTTGCAGCTGCATGGAAGCCATCAGTTGCAAAGCTGTAGGTACTGCAACACCCAGAATACATTAAAGAGAAATAAAAGAAATAATTACACGTGCACACCTTGACAGCTGAATTTCTGCAGGAATGAGTATACTGAAAGACGTGACTTACCTTAGGTCCTGCCCATTATCATCAGAGGAGACATCGTCTATGTGAACTTGATCACACTCCTGTTAAAAATATTGGAAGAGTTGTTTTACAAAGGATGCTTGTCACCATGTCAGAAGCTTTTTCCATCTTTCCACCTGATCAGGCCATGGCCAGAAGAGGGCAGCATTGGCCCACCCATCCCGCCCTCTCACACGGAAATGGTACCATTTCCACTCTATAAAATCTAAATCCAGAAGAGGGGCTTAAAGGCGGAAGACCCATGGCTTTCTTAGAGTAAATAAAAGAAATTATCTTTAATCTTAAAATGACTGATAAGGACTCCTCTTTTGAATCTTTACAACAATCACTGGTGATCACTCACTTTGTCATTTCTGTTACGCATATTTAAATTAAGCAAAGCTAATCCAAAGATATTTTAAAGCTATTTGGGCTGAACACCTCAGTGGTTACTATTGTTGAGCAGCAACAGAAGGGCTTTGATGATTATGATGTTCTGTGAGACTTCTATGACTTTCTGTTTTTTGTTGGGCCAGTCATACCATGAAAAAAACATGTTGATGTTATTTTAAAAGTTCTGGTGTTTCAACACAGCAAAAAGAATAATCATAGAAGCTGGCATTATTTTCTGGCTTGTTTTTAAAACTTTAAACTGAAAAGAATACTGAAAGCAAAAGATCTACCATCTCCAGTGTGCTACAAATTCAGAGGAAAATAGACTTTAAGTACATACATCCATATAACTGACTTAAGCTATAGTGTGTACAAAACAAATGGTAACTCTCCAGAAAAGAATTCAATTCTTCTTTGCTGTTTTAAGAGTCCTTTTCTATCTTCAAATAATCTGCAACGTCCCAGTGAAGTAGTTTCATGATCTGCAGGTGAAATCTGGCTAGGCTATTTCAATACCAAGAATCCATTAATACTATGCTCAGAATAGGTATGGGTTAGTCTTCTGGACCTCATTTTTTTCCCATCGAATTATTCCAGTCAAACTCACAGGGTCTAGCCATACACATTAAGTGCTTATCATTCAAAATCAATTCTGAAAAATCATTAAATTAGAAAATAAGATGCCATACAAAAGGCTTTTCAGCTACTATTTATGAACATTATGGAACCTGGAAGAATCTGATAGTGAAACAAATAATATCTCATCTCCAGCTTTCCACACTGAGTATATTAGATCCTGAGGCAGTGTGAGGATAAAGGAGTTAGCTCAGGCTTCCTTTAAAATATGAAACAGTGAGTAGCTCAATCGACACGATTTTAGTATATAACTTCTGGATTTTCAACATTCTGGTGAGGAACATAAATTATGGGTCTGGTAACGTTTTTTGTTAAAGATTTTTTTTCCTTTTCCCCATCTTGCCTCTTTTCTATTTATATTTATTTTCATCCATCTTCTTATTCTTTGGCCTGTGTGGGCCTCCCATTGCAGTGGTCTCTCTCTGCTGAGCACCAGCTCTGGATGCCTGCGCTCTAGAGCGCTGGCTCGTAATTGGACACATTGGCCCAGCCGCTCTGCAGCACGTGGGATCGTCCTGGGCCAGGGATTGAACTGGTGACCCTTGTGCTGCAAGGTGGATCTACCCACTGGAACACCAGGGAAGCCCAGGTTCAGCAACTTTCGAATAAATATGTTCACAGGTAAGAGAAAGCCTCAAAAGTTAATCTGACTGGAAGCCCCTGAGGAGGGCATTTGGTTCACCCCGGGTAAACCCACATTTAAAACTTTAAACTGAAAAGAATACTGAAAGCAAAAGATCTACCATCTCCAGTGTGCTACAAATTCAGAGGAAAATAGACTTTAAGTACATACATCCATATAACTGACTTAAGCTATAGTGTGTACAAAACAAATGGTAACTCTCCAGAAAAGAATTCAATTCTTCTTTGCTGTTTTAAGAGTCCTTTTTTATCTTCAAATAATCTGCAACGTCCCAGTGAAGTAGTTTCATGATCTGCAGGTGAAATCTGGCTAGGCTATTTCAATACCAAGAATCCATTAATACTATGCTCAGAATAGGTATGGGTTAGTCTTCTGGACCTCATTTTTTTCCCATCGAATTATTCCAGTCAAACTCACAGGGTCTAGCCATACACATTAAGTGCTTATCATTCAAAATCAATTCTGAAAAATCATTAAATTAGAAAATAAGATGCCATACAAAAGGCTTTTCAGCTACTATTTATGAACATTATGGAACCTGGAAGAATCTGATAGTGAAACAAATAATATCTCATCTCCAGCTTTCCACACTGAGTATATTAGATCCTGAGGCAGTGTGAGGATAAAGGAGTTAGCTCAGGCTTCCTTTAAAATATGAAACAGTGAGTAGCTCAATCGACACGATTTTAGTATATAACTTCTGGATTTTCAACATTCTGGTGAGGAACATAAATTATGGGTCTGGTAACTTTTTTTTTGTTAGAGTTTTTTTTTTTTTCCTTTTTCCCATCTTGCCTCTTTTCTATTTATATTTATTTTCATCCATCTTCTTATTCTTTGGCCTGTGTGGGCCTCCCATTGCAGTGGTCTCTCTCTGCTGAGCACCAGCTCTGGATGCCTGCGCTCTAGAGCGCTGGCTCGTAATTGGACACATTGGCCCAGCCGCTCTGCAGCACGTGGGATCGTCCTGGGCCAGGGATTGAACTGGTGACCCTTGTGCTGCAAGGTGGATCTACCCACTGGAACACCAGGGAAGCCCAGGTTCAGCAACTTTCGAATAAATATGTTCACAGGTAAGAGAAAGCCTCAAAAAGTTAATCTGACTGGAAGCCCCCTGAGGAGGGCATTTGGTTCACCCGGATAAACCCACATTTAAAGCACTATCTGGCACAAAATAATCACTCAACAATTCTTTTTTTGACTAAATAGCAGAAGTCTAGTCAAATGCATTTCAAGACAGAATCACCACAGTGATTTTCTAACATAAGATTACAGTGATATAAAATCGGTAATCTATTCTAGAGGGCAAGGGCTGTTAGAAGATATTTATATCAAGAATGAAGGGAAGGGCAAGAGAATGGAGTATGGGCTGAGGCTGCAAGATAGGCATTTTAAAAAGTTCATTCCCATTTTGACTGAGTATCTGTTGAAAAGAGCACAGCCCAAACTTTAATGCAAGAAGGCATTAGGCTTACAGAAAACTCTTAGGGAGAAGTATTACAAGCAATAAGAGTAGCTGTTAATTGGGCTCTAAAGGAAACAGTGAGATACAACCAGTCAGCATGAAAGTTGGAAATATAAATTCTTCCAGAATACTGAGGTAGCAAAGTCATTCTAGATGATAAGAATTATTTCTTATTTCAACTTGGTGATCTTCTTGGTAAGTATGAAGACCAAATGAAACCACTATTGAAATGGAATCCTGCAAAGCTGATGATTTAACTGAGGTTCTGAAATTGTTCATCATGTAAACCATTTCCACAATTTTACTATAAGCTAATGATATTAATAATGGGGGATTCTTATGAATTACACTGGCAATTATAAGTAATTTCTATATTTAATATCTTTTCATCTAATTTTTACAGAAATTCCTCTGACATTTCAAGTATTAACTCACATGATTAATTTGTACATTTTGCCCCCAAATTTATTTTTTACTCCTGAGGACATCAGTATATCAAACTTATTGGACCATAGCTCCATATTTGAAGTTATGTTTGAGGTTTTTCCAAATGGAACTTTTCTTTAAATTTATGCCTAGCTAACTATGCTTGTTGACTCTGGACCCTTGCCCAAGGATTACAGTCCGATGAAAGAAACCTGAACTTCAATCACTTACGTTTTTACAAAAATCTAAATAATTGTTCTTCAATTAGCATTCACTCAGAGGAACTTTACAAGAATTATTTTGACTAAAACCTCAGACACTAAAAAGAGCACCATGCTTTGTCTTTAATGAACTTCAGTGAAAGAATTCAAACATTTGGAATAATTCTGGCACTCATCTTAATTCTTTAATTTTGTTTTAGAAGGTGACCGCAAAACTGTCACTAATCTTTATCAGTTCTAATCTATAGCAGCGTTCTCTTACTTTTGTGAGCTCCAACTCCTTGGAACCTTCTCTTCTGGAAGTTATTTTAACTGAAATAATGTTTTATGTAAACAGAGAGCATTCACTTCTGAGGGGCAGTGGTGTGAACATTTGCCTTGTCTGCAGTTGGACAGGATAGAGTGAAGTTTCTATTAAGAGGATTTAAATTTGTATCTTTTAAGGAATTATGTGAGAGCAGCTGCTACTACATATGTTGCAGTTTCTATTGAAGGATTTGTATATTTTTAGGTTAAGAAAAGGAACCCTGAGAGATTAAATACACAAGGGGAAAAAACCCATAATAAGCAAAACATGGAGTTATTTCTCTTGAGGAATTATTTTTGTCAGTGGAAGCAGACATAGTTTAGTACCAGTGACAATGTTTGCTTGTAAGAGGTTTACTGAAATAAAGACCTGGGAGAAAGTCAAGTTTTGAAATCAGATGCAGAAGGATAGTGGGTATGTATGTAACTGTACTGAGTGATCTTGAAGGCTACAGATTTTGTTAGTTTTAGCATTTGTTTGTCTCACTTAAATTAGTATAAGCCTTTGAGCTTCCTCGGGCACTTGGAGATGTGCACATGTGTTTGTGTTCATGTCTGAGAGCTCAATCAATGTATATACAGAGATTAAATCATTTCATTGACTCAGCATGCTATTGTTAGATATTAAGTTTTAGCGTTTGAGTTAAATGGAAGTTTTATCATGTTCTGAAGTACAACTAAAAAGCTATAATCAGAGAAGAGAAGTCAATACCAGTTAACTGGTTACTATTTCTACCAGAAATCCTGCTGAGTATTTCAAAGATATATTTTATATAGTATCTAATCCAAAATAAAAATTCTTAGCACCAGACCCAACCATATGTTTCTGATATGCCAACATTCATGTCAAAATTGCTAACGGTATATTTAAATTCATCATATGTTACTTTCACATTCTCACTTTAGCATTCTATTAGAAGTTGGGTGGTGAATTTATTCCATCTGGCTTCAAAAGTGCCACTAAAAAGCCTAAAAAGGGACATTTATTCCATTTGTCTAGTAAAAAATAACAATTGAAATAAAAACTATAAAACCTATATAAAAATGCATCAAACTTATTTTGTGTGTGTTTTTTACAGGTTTGGGGGACTAATAATCTTAGAATTCTTTTCAGAATGAGATTCATCCATTTTACTCAACAGAAAAACCAATATGTTATGCGTTATCACCATATATGTATAAAAATTCAAGTTCCCAAAAGGTTACAGTGTGTTTCCTATTATCTTGTACATATAAAATCATCTGTACACTAGACAGTAATAAGTAGTCAGGTTTTAGATGATCATTTCTTATTATCTAAAACATGAAGACTTGCCCAAGAACACTCATCTTTCATAGTGTCTATTAAAGAAAAAAAAAACTCTTTAAACAGAACTTAAAATTTTATTATCCAGTAAAAACAGTGACTCATTGAAGAGAAAATAAGAAAAAGAATGCTATTACACAATTTCCAGCACATAGGTTTATGGGATATGCTGAACAAAACATCTTTTACTCAGGATGCCTCAAATGTAACTAAAACTGCATTTATGAAAAAAAAAATTAAGACACTGACTAACTTGGCTTATTTTCCTCACAGGTGCTTATTAATTTCAGCATGGTATGGGGGTAGAGTATGTGTTCTGGAGCCAGGTAGATTCCAAAGTTTCAAATTCCAGTTCTACCCATTAGCAGGTAATCTTAGATGTGAATTTTTATGCCAATGGATCTTACAGTATCTTCTCTACAAAAATAATGTGAGAAACACATTTATTCCAAAAGATTGGTAACTAGTTAGTGGAAATGTCAAACACAAATTGCAGATTCAGTAATAATAATCCACATCTTCATTCATAATGCAATTATAAACACTTTAATTTTATTGTGAAACCAGGAGATAAAAAATCAATTTGAATGAGCCATTTAAAAAAGAAAAAGTCTATTTCACCATAATTGTGCCTGACAGAGAAGAATCTCTTCCCGGTGCCTAAGCTACTCGGTTATTTCAAAGTTCACCATCTGAATATCTAATAACTCAGACCATGAGTGTTCATATCGTATACCTTATTACAGTATGTATTCAGCTATCCTGAGGCTATTTTTCTTGGGTTCTCTCAGTTTGTTGTTACTGCTTTTACTTTCTCTTCATTTAAAGTTGGAAATGAAAAGATACATTAGGAAAAGGGAGAAAATAAATGCAATCAAATCAGTCAGAAGTGCTATTTAAATAGCTCTCATAAGGTTTTACCTAGAAGAGGAAGAAGTAGGAAATTATAGTGTCTAGAATTAGGTTTCAGATTGTCTATAAAATTTAAAGATCCATGCTAGCACTAGGAGCAGTCTCTGTGACTATTGTGTAGGGATGAACCTAAACTGCATTCTGGTGAGCAACCTGGAAAAACTAATGCCGATTCACAAGATGAAATGAGTTGTGGCTGAAACACTAAAAGGACCAGGGCCAGTGGATGGGGGTAAATGGTCTGGGACAGCAAAGCAGATCTCCTTTTTGGAGACATTTTTGTCCTCAGTCTGTGTCAGTAAATACATTATCATTCATGAACACAATTTACCTTTTGTTTATATTCACATATATAATGTCTTCCCTTGACAGAAACTTTACTTTTTCCTTGAGCTGAATTTCTAGCTTTCCATTTTTTTGAGGCTATCTGTATATATACAGAGAAACGATGTAAGAGTTTTAATAGTTGGATACAACTATTCTTACCTTTTAAAATTCTTACCTCTAAGTCATTAAAAAATAAATGTGTATCAGCAAGATTAAAAATCATTTCCTCCATTCGAAGTCCAAGGGTGACAGCCATGGGGTGTTCCTTATAAAGCAATGTACAGAGGATGAAATCATTTTAATAATAACTGTAGTCACTGAAAATCATCTTAGGATAGTGGAAATGTCAAACACAAATTGCAGATTCAGTAATAATAATCCACATCTTCATTCATAATGCAATTATAAACACTTTAATTTTATTGTGAAACCAGGAGATAAAAAATCAATTTGAATGAGCCATTTAAAAAAGAAAAAGTCTATTTCACCATAATTGTGCCTGACAGAGAAGAATCTCTTCCCGGTGCCTAAGCTACTCGGTTATTTCAAAGTTCACCATCTGAATATCTAATAACTCAGACCATGAGTGTTCATATTGTATACCTTATTACAGTATGTATTCAGCTATCCTGAGGCTATTTTTCTTGGGTTCTCTCAGTTTGTTGTTACTGCTTTTACTTTCTCTTCATTTAAAGTTGGAAATGAAAAGATACATTAGGAAAAGGGAGAAAATAAATGCAATCAAATCAGTCAGAAGTGCTATTTAAATAGCTCTCATAAGGTTTTACCTAGAAGAGGAAGAAGTAGGAAATTATAGTGTCTAGAATTAGGTTTCAGATTGTCTATAAAATTTAAAGATCCATGCTAGCACTAGGAGCAGTCTCTGTGACTATTGTGTAGGGATGAACCTAAACTGCATTCTGGTGAGCAACCTGGAAAAACTAATGCCGATTCACAAGATGAAATGAGTTGTGGCTGAAACACTAAAAGGACCAGGGCCAGTGGATGGGGGTAAATGGTCTGGGACAGCAAAGCAGATCTCCTTTTTGGAGACATTTTTGTCCTCAGTCTGTGTCAGTAAATACATTATCATTCATGAACACAATTTACCTTTTGTTTATATTCACATATATAATGTCTTCCCTTGACAGAAACTTTACTTTTTCCTTGAGCTGAATTTCTAGCTTTCCATTTTTTTGAGGCTATCTGTATATATACAGAGAAACGATGTAAGAGTTTTAATAGTTGGATACAACTATTCTTACCTTTTAAAATTCTTACCTCTAAGTCATTAAAAAATAAATGTGTATCAGCAAGATTAAAAATCATTTCCTCCATTCGAAGTCCAAGGGTGACAGCCATGGGGGGATCCTTAAAAAGCAATGTACAGAGGATGAAATTATTTTTAATAATAACTGTAGTCACTGAAAATCATCTTAAGTGCATATGGTGGTGAAGGGTGGGGATGGGGAGGCCATAGGAATTTTAAACCTAAGATGCAAAAGATGTTCCCAAATGAACATAAAAGGTGCTTTTCTTATGGATTATCTAAAACATTATTAATTATACTCTTACATCTGTGAATTTGCCAGAATTTATATGCACGGAAAGATGACTTAGATCTGCTTTCATATAAAGCTATTTATTCATGAGAGGCAGAGGAAGGAAGCAAGCTGGTTCATAGGAGTTTACATACACTCCTCCATGGAAAGTCCTTTGGAGAAAGGTACTTGGATGGAACACTGAAGAATGCAGCAGAACTGTTAAAGAGGAAAGGATGTCCTTTTAAGAATGACAGAAACTAGTAAGTGGAAAAGAGAGAAAAGTAGGTCTATTGAATGTCTGTAGGACCTGAGCAGGCAATGGTGCCTGGAGGTGGGATAGGAAGAGCTGATAGAGCCTGATGGAACCACAACTTCATTATTACTTGCATTTTGATCGATAGACAGTACTACATTTGACTAGGGATGAAGAGGGAAGGGTGGAGGATGACTAAGGAATGTTAATTCAGTAAATACAAATGCATAAAAATAAACTCTATACATCTAGAAGTATCATGATAGTTAAGGGGATTAGTAAAAAGTCAATGCAACTTAATTTTTGTTTATAGAATCTGAGAGATTACACAGCAGTAAGGAGTTGGGAATGAAAACCAGGGTTGGTACCTTATCACAAATAATCATAGTTGAAAGCCCAGAATATAAAAGTAAGGGGAGTTTAGGGTTGAGTCTAGGACAATAATTCATGCACAAATCGTGTGTTTAAAATTTCGAAGATGGAATGATCTTTAAAGGAGAACTGCTCTAGATATGACTCTGGAGATGAAAAGACAGAACACAGAAAGGACAAATCTTTAGACTCTGAGGCAAGAATGGGTGCTAGCACAGAAAAAAAGATGGTTTCAAATGCAGCTGACAAATCTAGAAGGATACTATTGGTTTTGGCTGAGAAATTATTTTGGAAGACCTTTGGGTTGAGTGGCTGGGCTAAGAGCCAGACTGTAGAGATCTGAAGACAGAGAACCACACTCGTGTTTTCTATGATCTAATAAATGGCATTTCAAGAAATGTATTCAAACTTGGGAAAATGCAATGCTAAATTTAGTCCATCTTATGATAAGAATACACTCCAAGTGAGGTGAGGGCAAGCAGTGTTCATACACACCCCTGAATTTATTCCACTTAGCAAGTAGAAGACCCTCTTCATTCCATACTTCTACTGCAATGACCATCCTTTCCCTCTGTACTTTTATAATGCTCTGAAGGGGGAAGCTAGAGTGTAAACTTGTTTGGAGTATGTGCCAGTTTCATATTCTGTAGTGACAAAAGTCTACAGAATAGGAACCGAGTGTTTAGGAGGAAAAAGGTCATTGAGATATTGCACAAAGCTAAGACTTGACATGGGAGAAGATGAAGAGAGGACAATCATACTATGTTGGTGTCAACATAATTTTATAACTGTTGATGTCTCTTTCTTGGAGAGGTCTGTGGATTTCATAGGTAGACATTTTCTCTTCTCAGAAACAGAGATTCCTTGTTCACAGACTTGATGGTATCTTGGTATTTGGTCCTCCAGTCAGGGTGACTCTATCGCTAGATTAATCTGTCTTCCAGTGACAAGGACCACTTGGAGCAATAACACCCAAAGACCAAATGAATTCTATTTCATCCATCAGGCATTCATTCAAGATCAAGAACAAATAATATTAAGTGGCCATTTTGTTTCTCAAGAAGTTTAAAAACTCAGAGGGATTTCTTGCTCTATTCCCTTCAAGTACAAAATTCTTTTTTATTATTTCTTTGTGTGTGTGTGTGTTGCTGAAGTTAAGGGAAATCTCTGAAGGTGAAATCAAAAAAAATATATATCCATTTGCCTTTTTTCTGTAAAAAAAAAAAAATCCCATTTCTAGTCTTTTTTTGTTGGCGGTGGGTGGGTGAGGAGGTTGAATAGTCTGAGGACACAGAAAATTTGTAAATATTCTGTCTAGTCATGGGACCATGAACAAAAAGCCTACAGAAATATCAGGAAAAATCAAATGTAATCATAGCATGAAAACATATAATTCCATTAGTGATGCTCTATGCTTTTGAGGAATGTTCACTGATGCAAGACAATAAAACTGAGCTCCACAGGACTCCGTTATGTTTCTGATGATTACTGCCCTAAAGATAAATATTTCAGATGGGGGTTCAGAAATGTCTTTATAGAAAAGGTTTTCCGTCTCGACACTAGATTGCTTCAAATATTATCCTATGATTTGCCAACTTTTCTTTCTTGGGTTTTAGATATAATTCCTCCGTTTCTTACGTTCATGCCTCACATTCTTTGCATTTACAGATCAGATTTATGGGGATGGGAGAAAACATACTGTTCCTCTTTGATTGTTACTTTTATCAATGCCGTGCTCCTGTAGCACATAACTCTCCGTGTTACAAAAATCCATAAAAAATGCGCTTTGTGCATCTGATGGGCATGCAAACAAACTATTCTTAAAAAAGAGCAACAGTGATTCTCCAACAAGGAAACCTAGGGTATGATATAATGAAAGCTGCTCTTGAGCACCCCATTGGAATGCGATTCCACAGCAACGGAAGGGGCTGTTCGTTTGTTTTGCAAGCTACAGCAATCCCACATCACAGTCTCTGAGAGCCAGCACTCCGTTAAGCATTTTGGCAAAACTTCATTTGTTAATAGGGAGAGTTTTGGTTTGAGGTTTGCCTGAGTGTGAACGAGCTGTATTTTGCTAAGGTTCCGAGAGAGCCAGGCCTGTTGAAAGCTATGCCAAAGATCTGGCACTGAAGGGCTAGGAATAGTCGTGCCACAAGCCAAGGAAAACCATGCTTGTAAGAGGTGCTGGTCTTGTTTCTAAGAGAATGTCAAGTGAGGGCTTACTTTCACATATCTAATTTTACTCCTCTCCCCTCGAGCTTTTTAACTCTAAGTGAGCAGATTCCAGTACCCCGTTTGCTAGCTAAAGACCCCCAGATGTAAGACTCCAAAAAGATGAACAGGATTTGGTGGGGTCACTGTCATATTGGGCATCCTCTCCTTTGCCAGACCACCAGGCAAGGAGTTGTGAGAGCTTGTAATTCCACGGTTTTATCAGGCATTTGAGAGTTAAACATATTCCTGGATTGAACTCAAGTTTTATACAGAAATGTATGCTCATTTTCATTAGATGTTTGTAGAATTATGGGCACCTTATGAATCAAGGGTTACTGCTTTTTCTCAGTTTAACTGTAGTGAGTGTTGAGTTTAGGGCCTGGAATGAAGTGACAGTGAAAACTTGGGTATAGGGAAAAGTGGGATAATAAAGGCAGTAACAGGGTTTTGTGGTAGCTCTGATGCATATTATCCATGCAGAAAAGTTCCAATCAGTTCAAAGTTTCATGCGGGGCAAACTGAACCTCTGCTAATTTAAATTTACTCTGTGTACTGCTTTATGAAATACTGAAACTATTCCCAAGACATCGGTTGGAGAGACAGATAAAAGACCCAGAAAAAGAGATAGAGAGCAGACGAAGAAAATGAGTAACTCTTGGCCCTTAGCTATGTGCTTCTCAGCTGGATGTGACCAGGGAAGAACCAAGTCAAGATCAAGGACGGCGCTTCTCTGTATCAAGATACTAATGTCTATTAGTCCTCTTAGCACTGAGCATGAACTGGAGCCAGACAGTCTGTCTATGGGCCTCTGCCCTCCAATGGCCCATCAGCTGGAATTCCTCTTCTAGGGACACACTGTAAAAAATATCTCAGGAGAGGCAGCAATTATGTATTTTTAAAGAAATGGGTTCTTTTTTTTTTTTTTTTTTTAAAGAACTCAAACTCTTAGAACAGTTACTCCCTAGAGACCTGAAGCATGTTTGCAGACACGTGCATGCAGAGACAGAAGATATGCAAGGTCATTACAGGAAAAGGAAGACAAACCAGCTCCAAGAGCCAAGGTGGCAATAGCTAGTAGGTTTGTTAGAATACATAAACACTTTTCGTCATTGACAAGAAACGCCATGGCATTCAGCTGTGACTCAGAAGGGAAATTTTGCAACTGTCTCTAATGGACAGCCAGTGGGCTAAAACATTCTTAGAGGGAATTAGAGAAAGGTTTCAGGAACATTCATGTGTTTAGCACATATCTATTGAGTGTCTACCACGTGTCAGACATGAGCAAATTCTGGGAAGAGAGCAGAAAATTAAATAAGGCAAGTCTCTGCCCTCATGGGATTTATTTTATTACTTGATCAGCCCTCTGATAAATACACAGACAAAAGCCCAAGTCAATATTCCAGGTGGTGAAAAATCAGTTAGTGGACACAAGGCTGTGGGGCTGGGTGGTGAAGACTCATGTAGAGAGAATGCAAGGTAGGCATCTCTCAGGAGGTGAAGGAGGAGGAGGATAAGGAGACCTGAGAAAAGAGAGGTGACTCGCCATGCACATGTGAGGCAGTGGGACATCTGGAGAGGCGACGCTGAGGCCAGTGTGCATCGGAGAGTGTGAGGTATGGTGACCCAGGTGAGGGACACAAGGTGGACCAAGAATTTTAAGAAAGAGGGAGTGCTCCAGGATAAGACACAGGTGAGAGAGACACCAGGAAAATTAACCATGCATTTGGCAGGAAGGTCATTTCTCAGATTTGAAGAGTTGTTGGGCTGGCAAGGGAGGGAAGAGCAGAGAAAGGGGCAGCAACAGGAAAGCGGCTCAGGAGGCGCTTCTGGTGATGGGACTGTTACAGCTCAGAAAAGATGGCCTGGAGGGCGGGAGAATGAGAGGACGGTGCGAGAGGGAGGGGACACACGTAAACTCATGGCTGATTTATGTTGTTGCATGGCAGAAACCAACACAACTCTATAAAGCAACTATCCTCTAATTAAAAAGAAATTTTCTTTTTTTTTTTTTAAAAAGAGAGCGATGGAAATAATCCAGAAACGTGGGACACTGGGAACTCAGGAATGAAAGAGGTCTTTTCAGGAGGAGTTTCACTGGGTAAGTGAGAGGGCCTGGGGCCAGGGTGTGAGTTGGGGTGCAGAAAGTAAGAAGGGAATAAGGTTAGGAGGCAAAGATAAAGTGATTCTTCCAGTTTGCTTTTTTTTTTTAAATCTTAAAGTGATGGAGGAGACGTTTTGTATAGAATTGAGAGGGGGCTTTAAAGGGGTGAGGGGAGAGAAGGGTTAGATCTAATAAGCTGGAAGAGTCAGACCCACAGTGCTGGGACCCCTGCCCCCCAGAGATGTGCGGTTACATTCAGCTGCTGAGGCACAGGTAGTGTGTTGGGCAGGGTTTTTTTAATTGGTTTTGTTGTTGTTGTGTGTGGTTTTGTTCATTTTTGTAGGTAAGTCTGATGGAGAAAAAGAGGGATAAAGATGATAAGATTTTACAAAAGAAGGGTGAGAGCAACATGCAGGGTGGGGATGGTGATGTCCAAGGCAGAGGCTCTCCAACTTGACCACAGGCGAGAAACACCTGAGGAACTCTGACAAGTCCTGCTGCCCAGGCCATGGCCCTGTACCAGTTCAATCAGATATTCCCTAAGGTGGGACACATCCACCAGCAATTTCAAAGCTCTCCAGTGATTCCAATGTCCACAAGACTGCGAATCAGCAGAGGAAGACCTTGCTACTCAAAGTGTGGCTCAGAGATCAGCAACACTAGCCTCAGTTGGGAGCTCGTTAGAAAGGCAGAATTGCAGAAGCTACCCCAGATATCTACTAAGCAGAATCTATAGTTTAACAAGATGGCCCGGTGATTCATACACATGTTAATATTTAAGGAGCACTGGCCTAAGAGCTCTCCTGAAGGTCTGGGACAGTTAGGGAAGACCAGAGCTGGCACGGCCTTCTGGTTTCCCATGAGTTAAAGCCTCTAAGATGCTTCCCAAAGACTCTAAGATCTGAACCAGTCTGATTACTGAGGAGAAAGATGATTTATCATAATTTCTTGGAAATTAGGCTTTCCTAGAAAGAGCTGACATCTACGAATAAGAATCCATTGTCCCAGTTTCATTTCCATAAAGGTCATCTGTGGACTTAATGCCAGGGACCAGATACCTTATGATGCCTTTTTGCTTAGTTATGTAGCCAACTACCTTCTCAGGAGCAGGTAAGCATGAAAAACTAGTGAATTTTCCCTCTGGATTAAAATGGTTTGTTCAAAATCCAAGTGTTTGATGTAAGCATCATATTTGTAATTAAACAGTAATCCATATTAAGTAATCAGAAACTATGAAGGTAACATTACACAGCTTATCTACCACTACTAGCTCCTACTGTTTTGATCAGAAGAGAATCCAATGAATAAAGTTCACCCACATTTATTAAACTAATCACAGTTTAGATATACTTCAAGAGGAATTACAGCAGTAGTAATATGCTACGACTATAGCTGCTATGCTATATCATTGTTATTTTAGAGACTTTGGATTGGTGGAACTTGCTTCCAGCACATCATATGTCTTAAGTACTTCTAAATATAAAAATAGTATAGTATTATGTTTATGTTATGGGATTCCCTGGTAGCTCAGCTGGTAAAGAATCTGCCTGCAGTGCAGTAGACTTCAATTTGAGTCCTGGCTCAAGAAGATCCCTTAGGGAAGGGATAGGCTACTCACTTCAGTATTCTTGGCCTTCCTCGGTGGCTCAGATGGTAAAGAATCTGCCTTCAGTGCAGGAGACTTGGGTCCAATCCCTGGGTTGACTATACAATGTATAATATATAGCACAGCGACAACGGCAAGAATGAACTAGAAAGCACAGAACTGAGAGAAAAGTGATGAAGATCACAAATGATGGAAGCTTCAGGACTTGAAGGATGGTGGGTGGTACTTTAGTGAAAGATTATAGAAAAGATCAGGGAGGCAGGAATTTAGAGAAAGGAGAGGTGATGATGAGTTATGGAAATTTAAGTTAATATCCTAATTTGCCCCTCCCAACTCCACAAGATGTGAGCCTGAATGTTCATTAGCCAAAATCATAAACTGAAACTGAAATTTCAGGGGAGGTTATAAAAGGTGCCTCCAGAAGTTTGTGTTTTTAAGAAACAAATTACCACCTATCTTTCTCACATATTAGTTTCAAGTTTTCCCACCACTAATTCCTTATAAGAAGTTGAGAAATGCCTCTGTCTTTGACTTAGCTTTACTTTTACATATATATGTACAGTAGGCTCTTGAACTTTTACATAGGCACTTACATGCAGTTTTTTTTTCAGCAAATATTTGGAACTTTTTTGAAATTTGTAATTAAACAGTAATCCATATTAAGTAATCAGAAACTATGAAGGTAACATTACACAGCTTATCTACCACTACTAGCTCCTACTGTTTTGATCAGAAGAGAATCCAATGAATAAAGTTCACCCACATTTATTAAACTAATCACAGTTTAGATATACTTCAAGAGGAATTACAGCAGTAGTAATATGCTACGACTATAGCTGCTATGCTATATCATTGTTATTTTAGAGACTTTGGATTGGTGGAACTTGCTTCCAGCACATCATATGTCTTAAGTACTTCTAAATATAAAAATAGTATAGTATTATGTTTATGTTATGGGATTCCCTGGTAGCTCAGCTGGTAAAGAATCTGCCTGCAGTGCAGTAGACTTCAATTTGAGTCCTGGCTCAAGAAGATCCCTTAGGGAAGGGATAGGCTACTCACTTCAGTATTCTTGGCCTTCCTCGGTGGCTCAGATGGTAAAGAATCTGCCTTCAGTGCAGGAGACTTGGGTCCAATCCCTGGGTTGACTATACAATGTATAATATATAGCACAGCGACAACGGCAAGAATGAACTAGAAAGCACAGAACTGAGAGAAAAGTGATGAAGATCACAAATGATGGAAGCTTCAGGACTTGAAGGATGGTGGGTGGTACTTTAGTGAAAGATTATAGAAAAGATCAGTGAGGCAGGAATTTAGAGAAAGGAGAGGTGATGATGAGTTATGGAAATTTAAGTTAATATCCTAATTTGCCCCTCCCAACTCCACAAGATGTGAGCCTGAATGTTCATTAGCCAAAATCATAAACTGAAACTGAAATTTCAGGGGAGGTTATAAAAGGTGCCTCCAGAAGTTTGTGTTTTTAAGAAACAAATTACCACCTATCTTTCTCATATATTAGTTTCAAGTTTTCCCACCACTAATTCCTTATAAGAAGTTGAGAAATGCCTCTGTCTTTGACTTAGCTTTACTTTTACATATATATGTACAGTAGGCTCTTGAACAACATAGGTTTGAACCATGTAGGTCCACTTACATGCAGTTTTTTTTTTTTCAGCAAATATTTGGAACTTTTTTTTGAAATTTGCAATAATTTGAAAAAACTCATAGACTAACCATATAGCCTAGACATACTGAAAGAAATATCCTGCAGTTAGGTATATCATGAATCCATAAAGTATAACTAGATACTGGACTTTTTGTCAGCTAATACCATAAGATACACACAAATCTATTACAGTAAGTTAAACCTGATGCACACACAGACCATCATGGCACCATTCACAATGAAGAGAAATGTATACAAATGTAAAGATACAGTATTAAACTGTATCTGAAAAAATGAACTATAGTTCACATTGTACTGCTGTAATAGTTCTGTAGCCCCCTCCTGTTACTATTCTGGTAAGCTCAAATGTTGCAATATATGCTTGAAATGCTGAGTGATGGGAATCATCTCCTTGTGAGCAGTCTGTTTCTCTGGCAAACTGCATATTGCAGTTAAAAAAACCCAATCTCTTGCAGTTCTCATATATTTTGTGCTGTGTTTACTGCAATACCAAACACCTTAAATAACACATACACGAACAACAAAAAAAGCTAATTTCTTGACATGCGCCACAACTTGAAGTCAGCAGCTGTGCCTGCCTTCCATCTCAAGATAAATTATGGACCCATGTAAAAAAGAAAAGGAAATTTGTGAAACCATGGCCACAGCAGGCTCCAAAACATTGTTCTTTTTCAGAAATAACTTTTTATCTCATATGGAAAATCCAACTTCAATGTGGGTGCAGAATTGCTCTAAGAAAGGCATACCTATAGACTCTAATACGATTTGAGAAAAATGGCAGGCATTGTAACACAAAAGGAAGGTGAAGGAGCTAAAGCTGGTGGAATTAATGTCAGCAATGATGGTGTGATAATTTTAGAAAGAGGTTTGGCTTTAAAAGTGTCATGACAACAGGAAAAGTTGCTTCACTGACCAAGATGCAGCAGATGAGTTCCGAGACACCATAAAGAAAATCTGCTGAACAGATTTCTACTCTAGATGAAAGTGCCCTATTCTGGTGGGAAAAAAAAAAATGCTACCAAAGACATTTGTTAATAAGGAGGAGAAGCCAGCACTGGGATTTAAGGCAGGAAGGGCCAGTAGCCCAAATTTTACATATATATGTACAGTAGGCTCTTGAACAACATAGGTTTGAACCATGTAGGTCCACTTACATTTGCAATAATTTTGAAAAAAAACTCATAGACTAACCATATAGCCTAGACATACTGAAAGAAATATCCTGCAGTTAGGTATATCATGAATCCATAAAGTATAACTAGATACTGGACTTTTTGTCAGCTAATACCATAAGATACACACAAATCTATTACAGTAAGTTAAACCTGATGCACACACAGACCATCATGGCACCATTCACAATGAAGAGAAATGTATACAAATGTAAAGATACAGTATTAAACTGTATCTGAAAAAATGAACTATAGTTCACATTGTACTGCTGTAATAGTTCTGTAGCCCCCTCCTGTTACTATTCTGGTAAGCTCAAATGTTGCAATATATGCTTGAAATGCTGAGTGATGGGAATCATCTCCTTGTGAGCAGTCTGTTTCTCTGGCAAACTGCATATTGCAGTTAAAAAAACCCAATCTCTTGCAGTTCTCATATATTTTGTGCTGTGTTTACTGCAATACCAAACACCTTAAATAACACATACACGAACAACAAAAAAAGCTAATTTCTTGACATGCGCCACAACTTGAAGTCAGCAGCTGTGCCTGCCTTCCATCTCAAGATAAATTATGGACCCATGTAAAAAAGAAAAGGAAATTTGTGAAACCATGGCCACAGCAGGCTCCAAAACATTGTTCTTTTTCAGAAATAACTTTTTATCTCATATGGAAAATCCAACTTCAATGTGGGTGCAGAATTGCTCTAAGAAAGGCATACCTATAGACTCTAATACGATTTGAGAAAAATGGCAGGCATTGTAACACAAAAGGAAGGTGAAGGAGCTAAAGCTGGTGGAATTAATGTCAGCAATGATGGTGTGATAATTTTAGAAAGAGGTTTGGCTTTAAAAGTGTCATGACAACAGGAAAAGTTGCTTCACTGACCAAGATGCAGCAGATGAGTTCCGAGAAACCATAAAGAAAATCTGCTGAACAGATTTCTACTCTAGATGAAAGTGCCCTATTCTGGTGGGAAAAAAAAAAATGCTACCAAAGACATTTGTTAATAAGGAGGAGAAGCCAGCACTGGGATTTAAGGCAGGAAGGGCCAGTCTAATAACACAGATTTGTGCAAATGTGGCCAGATTTATGATAAGGATTGCCCTTATATATAAAACTGCTAACCCCAAGCCTAGAAAGGATAAATATCGACTGCCAGTCTTCTGACTGTATAAGAAGACTCGACAATGGGGACATTTTTTCTAGATTGGTTCTCTTGATGATTTGTCCCTGAAGTCTGAAGTACCATGTTAGTAAGGGATTGCTTTTTTTTGTTGTTTTTAGGGATTGCCTTTTAAAGTTCTTTTGATATTGGACAATGCTCCTAGCTACCCAGAACCCCATGTGTTCAACACTGAAGGTACTGCAAAGTGTTCTACTTTCTCTTAAACAAAACATCTCCAATTCAGTGTCTAGAACAGGGGGGTCTTAGGGCTCTTGAAGGCTCATTATACATAGTATTCTACAGAAAGAATTGTCAGTGCTGTGGAAGAGAACCTTAGCTTGGAACACGGTGAATATCTTAAAGGACCATGCCATTGAAAATGCCATCACTAGTATAGGAAAAGACTTGAAAGCCATGAAGCCAATAACAATAAATTTCTGACGGAGAAATCTGTGTCCAGATTTTGTACATGATGTCACAGGATGTACCACAGAGCCAACCAAGATGAAAGAGATGGTGGTACAGCAAAGAAAGGTGGAGACAAAGGGTTTCAAGATACAAATAATAGACAA
This sequence comes from Tragulus kanchil, assembly GCA_022376925.1. Lineage (NCBI taxonomy): Eukaryota > Metazoa > Chordata > Mammalia > Artiodactyla > Tragulidae > Tragulus > Tragulus kanchil. The sequence goes on from JAIOJX010000026.1 coordinate 203,331,543, forward strand.
ATTCGAGTGCTAATAGACACATCACACCAGAGGGATTAACAGGGGACAGCTTGATGGAGATGAGAGCTTCTGAAGCAATGTCAGACAACAAGGAAGGAGGAGGAGTATCAGAAAACAAACTGTACACTCTCTACTATACATTATAGCAAGATCCTTTGTGACTCACCTCTTAGAGTAATGGAAATAGAAACAAAAATAAACAAAATTAAACTTCAAAGCTTTTTCACAGAAAGGGAAACAATAAACAAGATTAAAAGACAGCCTCAGAACAAGAGAAAATCTGCTGAACAGATTTCTACTCTAGATGAAAGTGCCCTATTCTGGTGGGAAAAAAAAAAATGCTACCAAAGACATTTGTTAATAAGGAGGAGAAGCCAGCACTGGGATTTAAGGCAGGAAGGGCCAGTCTAATAACACAGATTTGTGCAAATGTGGCCAGATTTATGATAAGGATTGCCCTTATATATAAAACTGCTAACCCCAAGCCTAGAAAGGATAAATATCGACTGCCAGTCTTCTGACTGTATAAGAAGACTCGACAATGGGGACATTTTTTCTAGATTGGTTCTCTTGATGATTTGTCCCTGAAGTCTGAAGTACCATGTTAGTAAGGGATTGCTTTTTTTTGTTGTTTTTAGGGATTGCCTTTTAAAGTTCTTTTGATATTGGACAATGCTCCTAGCTACCCAGAACCCCATGTGTTCAACACTGAAGGTACTGCAAAGTGTTCTACTTTCTCTTAAACAAAACATCTCCAATTCAGTGTCTAGAACAGGGGGGTCTTAGGGCTCTTGAAGGCTCATTATACATAGTATTCTACAGAAAGAATTGTCAGTGCTGTGGAAGAGAACCTTAGCTTGGAACACGGTGAATATCTTAAAGGACCATGCCATTGAAAATGCCATCACTAGTATAGGAAAAGACTTGAAAGCCATGAAGCCAATAACAATAAATTTCTGACGGAGAAATCTGTGTCCAGATTTTGTACATGATGTCACAGGATGTACCACAGAGCCGACCAAGATGAAAGAGATGGTGGTACAGCAAAGAAAGGTGGAGACAAAGGGTTTCAAGATACAAATAATAGACAAATTCGAGTGCTAATAGACACATCACACCAGAGGGATTAACAGGGGACAGCTTGATGGAGATGAGAGCTTCTGAAGCAATGTCAGACAACAAGGAAGGAGGAGGAGTATCAGAAAACAAACTGTACACTCTCTACTATACATTATAGCAAGATCCTTTGTGACTCACCTCTTAGAGTAATGGAAATAGAAACAAAAATAAACAAAATTAAACTTCAAAGCTTTTTCACAGAAAGGGAAACAATAAACAAGATTAAAAGACAGCCCTCAGAACAAGAGAAAATTGCAAATGAAACAACTGACAAAGGATTAATCTCCAGAAAATATAAGCACCTCATACAGTTCAATATTAGGAAAACAAACAGCCCAATCAAAAATGGGCAGAAGACTTAAACAGACGTTTCTCCAAGGAAGACATACAAATGGCCAATAAACACACAAAAAGATGCTCAATGCCACTAATTATTAGAGAAAGATAAGCCAAAATTACAATGAGGTATTACTTCACACCAGTCAGAATGGCCATCATGAAAAACTCTACAAACAATAAATGCTGGAGAGGATGTGGAAGAAAAGGAACCTTCCTACCCGGTCTGTGTGAGGAAGTGTAAACTGACACAGTAACTATGGAGAACAGTAGGAGATCCCTGAAAAAAACCCTAGGAATAAATCTACCATATGACCCAGCAGCCTCATTACTGGGTGTATACTCAGAACACCAAAATTGGAAAAGATGTATGTATCCCAATGTTCATAATAGCACTGTTTATAGTAGCCAGGGCATGGAAATAACCTAGATGTCCATCGACAGATGCATGGATAAATAAGATGTGCTATATATACACAATGGAACATTACTCAGCCATAAAAATAACAAATTTGAGTCAATTCTAGTGAGGTGGATGAATGTGAAGTAAGTCAAAAAAAGAAAAACAAATATAGTATATTAAGTATACGTAATATAAATAAATATAGTATATATATTCTATACTATATATATATATATATATATATATACTCTATAGTATATATAGAATTTAGAAAAATTATATTGAGGAACCTATTCGCAAGAAAGGAATGGAGACGCTGATGTAGAGGATGGACTTGTGAACACAGTAGAGGAAGGAGAGTGGGAGAAATGGAGAAAGTGGCACCAACATGTACACTCTCTACTATACATTATAGCAAGATCCTTTGTGACTCACCTCTTAGAGTAATGGAAATAGAAACAAAAATAAACAAAATTAAACTTCAAAGCTTTTTCACAGAAAGGGAAACAATAAACAAGATTAAAAGACAGCCTCAGAACAAGAGAAAATTGCAAATGAAACAACTGACAAAGGATTAATCTCCAGAAAATATAAGCACCTCATACAGTTCAATATTAGGAAAACAAACAGCCCAATCAAAAAATGGGCAGAAGACTTAAACAGACGTTTCTCCAAGGAAGACATACAAATGGCCAATAAACACACAAAAAGATGCTCAATGCCACTAATTATTAGAGAAAGATAAGCCAAAATTACAATGAGGTATTACTTCACACCAGTCAGAATGGCCATCATGAAAAACTCTACAAACAATAAATGCTGGAGAGGATGTGGAAGAAAAGGAACCTTCCTACCCGGTCTGTGTGAGGAAGTGTAAACTGACACAGTAACTATGGAGAACAGTAGGAGATCCCTGAAAAAAACCCTAGGAATAAATCTACCATATGACCCAGCAGCCTCATTACTGGGTGTATACTCAGAACACCAAAACTGGAAAAGATGTATGTATCCCAATGTTCATAATAGCACTGTTTATAGTAGCCAGGGCATGGAAATAACCTAGATGTCCATCGACAGATGCATGGATAAATAAGATGTGCTATATATACACAATGGAACATTACTCAGCCATAAAAATAACAAATTTGAGTCAATTCTAGTGAGGTGGATGAATGTGAAGTAAGTCAAAAAAAGAAAAACAAATATAGTATATTAAGTATACGTAATATAAATAAATATAGTATATATATTCTATACTATATATATATATATATATATATATACTCTATAGTATATATAGAATTTAGAAAAATTATATTGAGGAACCTATTCGCAAGAAAGGAATGGAGACGCTGATGTAGAGGATGGACTTGTGAACACAGTAGAGGAAGGAGAGTGGGAGAAATGGAGAAAGTGGCACCAACATGTACACACCATTTGGTGTAAATGGCCAGCTGGTGCGAGGTGGCCGGGTAGCACTGGAAGCCCAGTCTGGCACTCTGTGATGACCTGGAGGGATAGGATGAGGAGAGGGGAAGGAGACTAGCAAGGGAGGGATGTATGTATAATTGTGGCTGATTTATGCTGTTGTATGGCAGAAACCAACACAACATTGTAAAAATTTTTTAAATATATTTAAATAAAAAAACGAAAAAAAGAAAACCAACTGATGTTAGACAATGACAGAAGTGTTCCATTATTGAAAACTGCTTTTCCATGACATGGACACTTCTATAATGTGGGCACTGAAACTAAACCAAACAGTGGAAGGACTGGTACCACACAAAAACATTTGTATATGTGTGTGTGTCTGTTAGTCACTCAGTTGTGTCTGATTCTTTGAAACTCCATGGACTGTAGCCCACCAGGCTCCTCTCTGCCCTTGGCATTCTCCAGGCAAGAATACTGGAGATGGTTGCCATGTCCTCCTCCAGGGATCTTCCTGACCCAGGGATCGAACCTGGGTCTCCTGCATTGCAGGCAGATTCTTTACCATTTGAGTCACCAGGGAAGTCCCAGAAGCATTTTGAAAGAAATGAAAAAGCAAAAGAATCAGACAGAAAAATTATGATGCACTTCTATAAAGTTACAGGGAGTGTGCCTGTCTCTCCACTTCCTTTTCCACCTCTTCCTCCTCTTCCCGCTCTGTCACCTAGTGAGACCGCAAGACCTACCCCTCCTCAGCATACCCACTGTGAAGAGGACAAGGGCAATGACCTTTACGACGATCCACTTCCATGTTATGAATAGTAACCATCATGACAGATCCTTAGTAAACTTGCCTGTTGTGTATGTGTGTTGTTTCATGTGAAAATCTAGTAACTGCATGGTAAGATATGTGTGACACATTTTTGTTCTATAAGCATCATTGCCCAAGTAGTTGCTGTGTACAACACCATGTGCAAAGACTTGTATTGTGGTGGACAGCTTGTCCTTACATGCGCATAAGGTGAAAGACATATGAAATTAAGAGTGTGTTAGTTTTCTTACTGTTTTATAACTTTTCTTTGAAAGAATTACATGACCGTATGTATGACCCTCTCTCTGGTACCTAGAGAAACTTCCTATCAGCTAATCATCACAGGTAAGTATATTTTTCTTTTTTAATACAACAATGCCTCTAAAACTGTATTAGGAATATGACTGTAATACTGTGTCATAAAAATCTTATAATGATTCATTCATTAGTGTATAGGCTAGGCTATCATCATGTAATCACACTGCTGCTCTGTTATTAGCGCATGAATCATTATGTCTGTAAATAAATGCATGTTTCTTTTTCACATTATCTTCTCACATTTGACGTCTAGTGTTAGTAATACTTAGCACATTTCCAGTATTTTGTACCAGGTAAGACATTCCTGACTTAGGCACTGACAATTCATCTTATAATCAGGTGACAAATTTCTGGTACTGAAAAATACAGTGCGTGAGTGTGTACTAAATCACTTCAGTCATGTCCAGTTCTTTGCGACCCCATGGACTATAGCCTGCCAGGCTCCTCTGTCCATGAGATTCTCCAAATAAGAATACTGGAGTGGGCTGCCATGCCCTCCTCCAGGGGGTCCCCGGCGCAGGGGTTGCACTCACTTCACTTATGTCTCCTAAACTGACAGGAGGGTTCTTTACCACTGGTGACACTTGAGAAGGCTGGTAAATATAGTACTTTCTTACTTATGACTTTCATAATAACATTTTATTTTCTCTAGCTTACTTTAGTGTAAGAATACAGTATACAATACATCAATGTGCAAAATATCGGGTTACTATTCATGTTATCAGTACGACTTCTAGTCAACAGTAGGCTATTTGTACGTAAGGCATCAAAGGTTGTTCAGATTTTTGACTGCAGGGTTGGCCAGCAACCCTCACCATTATCAAGGTTCAACTGTACTATATTTAGATGAAACTATTCACATATGCTTATGTGTCCATAAGCACACATACTGTGAGGAACCATGAAGGACATTAAACATTTTCCATGTTATTACTTTTTTCCACTATGGTTTACTACAGGATACTGACTATAGTTCCCTGTGTTATACAGTAGGGCCTTGTTGTTTAGACATATTAGGTTAAGAGTTTGCATCTGTTAGTCTCAATTTTCAGTCCATCCCTCCCTGCCCCACCTCTTGGCAACAAAGTCTGTGCTCTGTCACTATGATTTTTGAGACTTGTAAATTCTGCATTCATTTCAATTTACATGTGCCACAATGATTCTCTAGTCATTCTGTTTTCTACAACATTGAGTTGAGTATCGCACATTATGAGATGAAAGAGCACATACATTTCTTGATAAAACATATAATTTCCCCCAAATGCAGTTTCTCAACATTCAGATTTCCTTGAAACTAAATAAAACATTTATTGAATGTTTACTCTGCAGCAGGCCATGTGCTAGGCAGTAACACATTTAGCTCTTCTCACCAAATTATGAAGTTATTACTCACCCCATTTTAAGGTAACTGAGGCTCCCAAAGCCTAAAAAAACCACTCAAGGTCACATGCATAGTAGGAAGCTGAGCTAGAATTTAAGCTCAAGTCCCTTTTCCCTCCAAACTCAGAATGCTCTAACCGTCATGCCCAGAGGGATGGTAACCCGCATGCTGCCATCGGAATAGCCTCCAAAGCATGGTTCAGACACTTGATGCATTCTGACTACGCTCTGGCAAATCATGTTATTTTTCCTTAGGTGACATACTCGTAAGTCAATACTTCATACTGCTCTTGTCGTTAAGTTTCTAAGTCCTAGCTGACTCTTGGGGAACCCACTGGACTGCAGCCTGCCAGACTCCTCTGTCCATGGGAGTCTCGAGGCAAGAATACTAGAGTGGATTGCCATTTTCTTCTCCAGGGGATCTTCCTGACCCAGGGATAGAACCCACATCTCCTGAATTTGGCAGGCTGATTCTTACCACTGAACCACCAGGGAAGTCCCACTTATCTTTATGACAACCTCATCATTCAACATCTAGCTCGTGCTATTTTGGGAGCCTTTCCAGGAAAGTATGTGTAGACTGTTGCACGTAAAAGTGACCAGCGGATTTATCCCGATGAGTGCATCATTTCTCCAGTGCTGCTCTTACAGAAGGCGTCTAAAATGAGCAAGTGGTTTTGGGAGCTTGAATTTCAGTTGCACAATACAACTGTTCACATATCCTTCAGTTTCCCTCCTGACTTGGGCTATTTCCTTTGCATCCTTCCTGGGGAATAACTTGAGAGAATCACAGTCACATAGCACATGACATATTCATGCTCCAAAAGAAATCAAATCCCTGAAGCACAATTTATTTAGCTTCCTTCACTCCTCCCGCTAACAAAGAGGAATGACTGCCACTTATCAGGTAAAATATGATATATAATTAATCAAGGAATAGGAATAATCTTCATAAACTCTCACAGATGATGGATGATTCCTGGTCTGTGTCCTGCCAGATTCACAACCTCTTATTTGAGGGTTGTGTGGTGCTGAAAGGTGCACGTGCCAGCTGGTGCTCAGCTGCAAAGCCCATCATCAGCTCCACAGGCAGCAGATCTCAAATACCAACACCCCTCATGTGCCATCATGGGAAATACCAGGAACTGTTCTGCCTGGGAGAGGAGCATCTTGTGCTGACAACTGAACGGAGTCCAGAAGGATTGCATACGAGGAATACTCTTGGAAAATTCATAATATTACTTGTTAATAAACTAAAGCAGCACTCGCCTACAGTGTTTTTAATAAAACATAAAAGTTAGTTACGTAGAGTAATCTGTGAGTAAAAATGACATTCCTAAATTATTATGTTCCATGGATTTTCTTTTTATAAGTTGTGGGGAAAGGCATAGAAAGAAGGAAGAGATTAAGAGCAAGTGGAAGAGATGTGGGCTCCGGTTGGCCAAACCACTTGCGAGCCAGGTGACACAGCACCCATCTCCCAGGGTGGGGGGCGAAAGTCATGGAGATAGGAATGCATTTAATAGGACCCTCAGTAACCATATTGAAAATTTATTCCAGGGGCAGAATCTCAGGCCCTACCTCCCAGACCTAAAGAATCAGAAACTCTGGGGTCAGGATCAGCCATTTCTTTTCTACAAACTCTGAGGGTCACTATGGCTCACATTCAAGTTTGAGAAGCCCTATCCAGTCAGCAGCCTTCTAAACAGTCTCGAGGTGTCCATTCGGGTTCCCCCTAACCAGTTTTCTCTACTCAGCAGCCGATCTGTAACCACCAAGTCCAGTTCAATCTAAAACCCTTTAACAGCTTCCATGGCACCTAGAATGAATCCCAAACGTCATACAGTGCGCACCCCACGGGATGTGGCCCCTTGCCTGCCTCTCTGCCTTTTTTTTTTTTTTAATAACTTTTTTTTAAAAGATTTATTTATTTATTTATTTTGGTAGGGGGGGGGGGGGGGGGGGGCGGGCGGGCCACTTCTATTGGTCTTTCATTTGTCCATTTTCATCCATTTTTTTTCTTTGGGCCGTGCGGGCCTCCCATTGCAGTGGTATCTGTCGTTGCAGAGCACCAGCTCTGGGTGCATGCGCTCCAGAGCTCCGGCCTGGTAATTGGACACATCAGTCCAGCCGCTCTGCGGCACGTGGGATCTTCCCAGGCCAGGGCTCGAACCAGCGCCCCTTGCACTGCAAGGCGGTGTCCTTACCCACTGGACCACCAGGGAAGCCCTGCCTCTCTGCTTTTATCTTGTGTTTGCCTCCCTTGTTTGCACCCTTCCAGTCACACTACTCCCTTATATTCCAGGGACACTGGAAGACTGTTCCTGCTTCAGGGTCTTTCTGTGTCCTCTGCCTGGAACGGCCCCCTCCACACTCCTCTCTCCACTAATCTGTACAGAGGGCCTTCTTATAATTCAGGTCTGGGAAACAATGCCATCACCCCAGTCACCACCCTCTTCACTCTTGATCTGACCTAGTTTTATTATCTTCAAACAATTACCACAACCTGAAATAATTTCATTTGCTTGTAAGCTCCATGAGAGCAGGAAGCTTGTGTGCCTCTGTCAAGTAAATATTTGTTGATAAGTAAACATCTGTTAGGTGAACACATTTGTTCCTGGAGCTCTAGTTTATTTATGGCATGTGGTAAAGCTGAAACTACCCAATGCCCTCTCTGTCCCTTTCAAATGACTCCTGAGCTGTATGTGGTCCCCAGCTTTATAAGATGGGTCTGATGTAATAACATTCCTTATTAAGCCACTTCTTAATATGCCAAGATATTCATGTCTTGCTAGCTAAAAGGCAACACGAATTTCCTATGGCTCACATTCAAGTTTGAGAAGCCCTGTCCAGTCAGCAGCCTTCTAAACAGTCTCGAGGTGTCCATTCGGGTTCCCCTAACCAGTTTTCTACTCAGCAGCCGATCTGTAACCACCAAGTCCAGTTCAATCTAAAACCCTTTAACAGCTTCCATGGCACCTAGAATGAATCCCAAACGTCATACAGTGCGCACCCCACGGGATGTGGCCCCCTGCCTGCCTCTCTGCCTTTTTTTTTTTTAAATAACTTTTTTTTAAAAGATTTATTTATTTATTTATTTTGGTAGGGGTGGGGAGGGAGGGGAGCGGGCGGGCCACTTCTATTGGTCTTTCATTTGTCCATTTTCATCCATTTTTTTTCTTTGGGCCGTGCGGGCCTCCCATTGCAGTGGTATCTGTCGTTGCAGAGCACCAGCTCTGGGTGCATGCGCTCCAGAGCTCCGGCCTGGTAATTGGACACATCAGTCCAGCCGCTCTGCGGCACGTGGGATCTTCCCAGGCCAGGGCTCGAACCAGCGCCCCTTGCACTGCAAGGCGGTGTCCTTACCCACTGGACCACCAGGGAAGCCCTGCCTCTCTGCTTTTATCTTGTGTTTGCCTCCCTTGTTTGCACCCTTCCAGTCACACTACTCCCTTATATTCCAGGGACACTGGAAGACTGTTCCTGCTTCAGGGTCTTTCTGTGTCCTCTGCCTGGAACGGCCCCCTCCACACTCCTCTCTCCACTAATCTGTACAGAGGGCCTTCTTATAATTCAGGTCTGGGAAACAATGCCATCACCCCAGTCACCACCCCCCTCTTCACTCTTGATCTGACCTAGTTTTATTATCTTCAAACAATTACCACAACCTGAAATAATTTCATTTGCTTGTAAGCTCCATGAGAGCAGGAAGCTTGTGTGCCTCTGTCAAGTAAATATTTGTTGATAAGTAAACATCTGTTAGGTGAACACATTTGTTCCTGGAGCTCTAGTTTATTTATGGCATGTGGTAAAGCTGAAACTACCCAATGCCCTCTCTGTCCCTTTCAAATGACTCCTGAGCTGTATGTGGTCCCCAGCTTTATAAGATGGGTCTGATGTAATAACATTCCTTATTAAGCCACTTCTTAATATGCCAAGATATTCATGTCTTGCTAGCTAAAAGGCAACACGAATTTCCTTACTGATACTGAGGAAAATGTCAATGAATGCCATATGACATTGCTTGTATGTGGAATCTAAAAAGAATGATACAAATGAACTTATTTACAAAACAGACATAGACTCACAACTTAAGAGAACACAGTTACGATTACGGAAGGTGGGGGGAAGAATGGGGGAGGAGATAGACTAGGAATTTGGGATTGACAGGTACACATTGCTATATTTAAAGCAGATAACTAACAAAGGACTACTGCAAAAAAACCAATTAATTAAAAGAGAAAAATGTCAATGACTAAATTATTTTTGAAAATAAACAATAATTCAATAAACAAAGTCACGTAAATTGTTTTTCATGGAACTCAGTAAAGGTACTTTCCACTTAATTAGAAAATACAGACTCTAAAACCATTTTCACTTTAAGTTTTCAAAATTACCCTGAGTACACCATTATTCAACACAGTCAACTTCAGTAGGTACCCTTCATGCAAATTGGATAACATTTGTGAAAGTGACTAATCACAGTTACAATTTTTGGAGAATCAATTCACACCAAATGTTCAGCTAAGCTGTTAACCTGCTCTCACTTTAATTCTCATTCACTTTAAGACAGAATTAGCCCCATTTTACAGAGACTGAGACTGAAGATTTAAGTAATTTCCCCAAGATCAGAAAGTTGTAAGCACCAGCACTGGTTTTTCAAATTAGATTTGTCTGACTCAAAGCCTCTTGTCCTTACCTCCATCATTATCGCCTGTGAAAAGCCCAACACAGGTGCCACCACGTGGCACGTAGAAATGTGGGCCAGTTTTCCCCACACCTTTCCAACATGTCCCTGATCATTTCATTTTACTCTTCTGTAGCACTGAACTAGTATCTGTCTGCCACATCCTATTTCACTGAAATTATTTATGGCATGTGGTAAAGCTGAAACTACCCAATGCCCTCTCTGTCCCTTTCAAATGACTCCTGAGCTGTATGTGGTCCCCAGCTTTATAAGATGGGTCTGATGTAATAACATTCCTTATTAAGCCACTTCTTAATATGCCAAGATATTCATGTCTTGCTAGCTAAAAGGCAACACGAATTTCCTTACTGATACTGAGGAAAATGTCAATGAATGCCATATGACATTGCTTGTATGTGGAATCTAAAAAGAATGATACAAATGAACTTATTTACAAAACAGACATAGACTCACAACTTAAGAGTTACAACTACACAGTTACGATTACGGAAGGTGGGGGGAAGAATGGGGGAGGAGATAGACTAGGAATTTGGGATTGACAGGTACACATTGCTATATTTAAAGCAGATAACTAACAAAGGACTACTGCAAAAAAACCAATTAATTAAAAGAGAAAAATGTCAATGACTAAATTATTTTTGAAAATAAACAATAATTCAATAAACAAAGTCACGTAAATTGTTTTTCATGGAACTCAGTAAAGGTACTTTCCACTTAATTAGAAAATACAGACTCTAAAACCATTTTCACTTTAAGTTTTCAAAATTACCCTGAGTACACCATTATTCAACACAGTCAACTTCAGTAGGTACCCTTCATGCAAATTGGATAACATTTGTGAAAGTGACTAATCACAGTTACAATTTTTGGAGAATCAATTCACACCAAATGTTCAGCTAAGCTGTTAACCTGCTCTCACTTTAATTCTCATTCACTTTAAGACAGAATTAGCCCCATTTTACAGAGACTGAGACTGAAGATTTAAGTAATTTCCCCAAGATCAGAAAGTTGTAAGCACCAGCACTGGTTTTTCAAATTAGATTTGTCTGACTCAAAGCCTCTTGTCCTTACCTCCATCACTATCGCCTGTGAAAAGCCCAACACAGGTGCCACCACGTGGCACGTAGAAATGTGGGCCAGTTTTCCCCACACCTTTCCAACATGTCCCTGATCATTTCATTTTACTCTTCTGTAGCACTGAACTAGTATCTGTCTGCCACATCCTATTTCACTGAATATTTCTTAGGTTTGCCCATTTGATGGAAAACTATCCCAGTGATCTGAGAGAAGATATTCAGAATTATTCCAACTTAAAAAAGGAGAACTCACACAATGGCCTATATAGGACCTAACTGTCCTTCTTTCAGGAAATGTCACTTATATACAGTGTTCATGGTAGTTTACTTGTCTACACCATGTGATATTCCATTAGCAGAAACAACATGAGCTCTGGGGTCAAATAGCCCAGCTCCAGGACTCATCTCTGCCATTGTCTAGCTGTGTGACTTTGCACAATCTTAATCTCTCTTGGAAGGTCCAATACTTTGGCCACTGATGCGAAGAGACGACTCACTGGAAAAGACCCTCATGTTGAAAAAAATAGAAGGAAAAAGGAGAAGAGGACGACAGAGGATGAGATGGCTGGATGGCATCACTGAGTCAATGGACATGAGTTTGAGCAGGCTCCGGGAGATGGTGAAGGACAGGGAAGCCGGGCAGGCTCAGTCCTTGGGGTCACAAAGAGTCAGACATGACTAAGTGACTGAACCGAACTAAGCAAACTTCCTCATGCTCAGTTCTGGCATGGCAGAAACTTGAAAATATTTTTGACAAAAGAAAAAAGAAATTATATATATCTATATACTGACATATTAACTGTGTTCTCTATCTATCATCTTGGGTTCAAATTATTATATTCCCGACGATCCTGATTACCACAAAAGGATGAAGGTCTGAAATCAGGAAATATTTTAAAAATCTAAAGGTAATTCCAAAAGATGAATTCCAACGCTTATTTGGCAAAATAATGGAAGCAACGCAGATATTTAAGTACAGCCTCTAATGGTGACTATTTTGAAAGGAACTTAGTTTGGATTTGTGTGTTCAAGTCAGACTGTTAACTGTAAATATTAATCTAATATAAAAGTTTGCATAAAAATACTGCAATCAATTCATCAGGGTTTACTGTGTATTCCACACAAGCCAAAATTATTTCAGAAGAAAATGCTTTCAATTGTTTTATATTATATCAGTAACAGAATTCTGAGTGTGTACCCCAAACTCATGTAAAGTTAACTTATTTTTAAATTACATACATATTGTAAGCTTGTAAGTATTTACATGTATTTAAAATACATACGCATTATGAAACAGATAATAGAAATTGCGGGGTACAAATGTGCATGTATATGTTAATATTTTCTCCCCTATTTCAACGAAGCACATTTTGTATGTGGCACATAAGCATCCATCCTGTTTTGGAGACCACTGTCTTTGATGAAGATGACTGTGATAAAGGAGCTAAGACTCCCTCATAATTTTTTTGCATACAGTCTTTTACTTTATTTTTTTAACTTTTTATTTTGTATTGGGGTAGAGCCAATTAACAAACAATGTTGTGAAAGTTTCAGGTAGACAGTGAAGGGATTTAGCCATACATAAACATGTATCCATTTTCCACCAAACTTCCCTCCCATCCAGGCTTCCACATGAGCAGTTCCTTGTGCTATCTGGTAAGTCCTTGTTGTTTATCCATTTTAAATACAGCAGTGTGTACATGTTCATCTCAAACTCCCTAACTATCCCTTCCCTGATCCTTCCCCATTACAACCATAAGTTGATTCTCTAAATCTGTGTAAGACACCTTTAAGATAGTCATTCAACAAAATTATTACCTTTCATTTGTTTAGCCACTTTCATTACCCATACTAAAAATCAAATGCACGGCACATTCACTGTGAATGCAATTTAGGAGGAAATGCTTGAGTGCGATTAATTCATCATTAGAAGACAAAGCCTAACAGAACTGTTTAAAAACGGCATGTGGGCTGACATGAGACCCTATGAAGTAGTGTGACATTATAAAGATATAAGGGGACACTTCTGTGTCATATGAAAAGCAACTAATTAGATACAACTTCGACCAAAGTGACTGAAGATGGCATGTTGTGAATTGACTCTGTTGAGACTGTAAATCCTGCAGAATCAAAGACTCAAACAGTGTTTCCAGCTGAAAAGTCTACTGCAGGGGCAACAGTCTTTGAAAAAACCTCCCACGTCTATTAAAAAAAAAAAAAATCAATGCTACAAGAAGCAAGTAAAGTATGCAAATAATGGCAAGAGACAAAGGAAAGTAATGGGACCATTTGTCTCTTTGTGTGTGAGGATGTATTAGCCCCAGTCACTACAAAATCCTTCCTCAAAGTTAACAAATAATACTTATATTCATAAATTCAAAGAATCTATCAAAAAAAAAGATTACTTCCTTATTTCAAATGCCACTCTATAGCCACATTTGGTGCAAGAAATTAAGTCGAATAGTTTCTTAAAGTTCCCCTATTGGAGAACAATATACATTTTACAATGTTTAAAGTTTATTTCTATTTATGAAAACATTTTCTCAAAGAATTATATCAGAGTAAGAAGCTTTGGCTTTTCATATAGAAAACTCAACTCAAAGTTATAATGAGGTAAGAAAAAAAGAACACAATTTCTAATTATGTTTTATAAAATTGTCCAGTTCATACTGAAGAACAACAAGCTACTGGAAATAAGAGCAGATTTGATAGGCTGTAATAAAAATACTTCAGCGCATTTTAAAATGGCTTTTAAATTTATTAAAATTAAAATTCTACAAGGCACACTGGGGTAAAATTTCTTGATCCCTTACCTTGCCATACTTCTGGGCATAAGATCCTGTGAGCAGTGAATGGAAAACAATGATGGTTTCATCCAAGTCCCAGACAAACACACGCTGAAGAAAAAGATAATATCACAGAATTAACAAGTTCGTAGGAAGCAAATCTTTTTATAAGTAGAAGAGCATCTTGCTTTCTTGTTGGATATAATCTTGACCTCACTGTATAGAAAACAATGAGTCCCTTGGACAGCAAGGAGATCAAACCAGTCAATTCTAAAAGAAATCAACTCTGAATATTCTGAATATTGGAAGGATTTATGCTGAAGCTGAAGCTCCCAGGCTCTGGCAACCTGATGTAAAGAGCTAACTCACTGGAGAAGACCTGGATGCTGGGAAAGACTGAGGGCAAGAGGAGGAGGGGTGACAGAGTATGAGGTGGTTGAATTACATCACTGACACAATGGACATGAGTTTGAACAAACTCCGGGAAATAGTGAAGGATAGAGAAGCCTGGTGTGCTACAGTTCATGGGGTGGTAAAGGGTTGGACATGACTTAGCAACTGAACAACAAAAGCTACTCTACTAATTATTTTCTCCAAATTTGCCAGATCTATCCCCTGTAAAGCCTGAAAAGAATGACAAAAGATATAATAAACTTAAAAATCATCCAACTATTTATTTGCAGTTAATTGCCCAAAAGACACATGGACTTTAGGATAGAAGTGTGTGCTATTACAAAATTTTATGTCTCATAGATGATGAGGTTTGTAATTCATGCAAAGCATTTTTTTTTTTTTCTGATTAAAAAGGTAATAATTAGGGCTTTCCTGGTGGTCCAATGGGTAAGGACACCGCCTTGCAGTGCAAGGGGTGCCAGTTCGATCCCTGGCCTGGGAAGATCCTATGTGCCGCAGAGCTGCTGGAACCAATGTGTCCAACTAACGAGGCTGAGCTCTGGAGCACATGTGCCCAGAACCAGTGCTGCGATGGGAGGCCCACACAGGCCAAAGAACAAAGATGGATGAAAATAGATAAATGAAAGACCAATAGAAGTGTCCAAAAAAAAAAGGTAATAATTTTTCTTATTGTAAAAAGATCAGGCACCCATAAGGTAAAACAAAGTGGAAATCAACTTTAGATTACTACATGAAGATAATTGCATTTAGGTAGTTCTTTTTTCAGTATTGCAAATATGCATTTATAAAAACAGAATCATATGATATATGTTACTTTACTTTAAATTTCAAATTAAATTCAAAATTTAAATTTAAATTAAATTTTAAATTAAATTTTTAAAAATACTTAAAAGAATCAGTGAGCAATCCCTAAATAGAAACTGTAAAGTGTGGACCTTTGGATCAGATTAGGTGACAGGATGTGCTGTTTGACCTGCACAGTGTTTTGAAAGAGTTCACGTTAGTGATGAACATTTTGAGGTTAGACTTCTCACAAAGGGCAGGGTTTTGACTGCAGTGGCCAAACTTCAATGGCAATGCTGGCTGACCTTCCACATAGTAGTGACACAGGGGCCCCCTGACTCTGGGGAGCACCCCTGTTCTTCACAATCTTCTGACTTTCCAGCCCAGTCCACTAATTTATAAAATATTCTGGGTTCCTAACGGCATTTGAATCTGCTACCATTGTTCATATCAAGGAAATGATCTTTTAGGAAGAGGTACAATGACTATTCCTTGTCCTTACTAAATCTGAAGATTAAACTTTTTTCATAATCAAAATATGCAGTTATAGAAGAAGAAACACATTATGGTTAAAATAGTTTATTCTGATGTTTCATAATAAAAATCAACCTGCTTAGTAGGAATGTATCTCAGGAGATCTATCCCAGCTGGAAAAATGACATAGACAGATTATAGATGATGAGGTTTGTAATTCATGCAAAGCATTTTTTTTTTTTTTTCTGATTAAAAAGGTAATAATTAGGGCTTTCCTGGTGGTCCAATGGGTAAGGACACCGCCTTGCAGTGCAAGGGGTGCCAGTTCGATCCCTGGCCTGGGAAGATCCTATGTGCCGCAGAGCTGCTGGAACCAATGTGTCCAACTAACGAGGCTGAGCTCTGGAGCACATGTGCCCAGAACCAGTGCTGCGATGGGAGGCCCACACAGGCCAAAGAACAAAGATGGATGAAAATAGATAAATGAAAGACCAATAGAAGTGTCCAAAAAAAAAAGGTAATAATTTTTCTTATTGTAAAAAGATCAGGCACCCATAAGGTAAAACAAAGTGGAAATCAACTTTAGATTACTACATGAAGATAATTGCATTTAGGTAGTTCTTTTTTCAGTATTGCAAATATGCATTTATAAAAACAGAATCATATGATATATGTTACTTTACTTTAAATTTCAAATTAAATTCAAAATTTAAATTTAAATTAAATTTTAAATTAAATTTTTAAAAATACTTAAAAGAATCAGTGAGCAATCCCTAAATAGAAACTGTAAAGTGTGGACCTTTGGATCAGATTAGGTGACAGGATGTGCTGTTTGACCTGCACAGTGTTTTGAAAGAGTTCACGTTAGTGATGAACATTTTGAGGTTAGACTTCTCACAAAGGGCAGGGTTTTGACTGCAGTGGCCAAACTTCAATGGCAATGCTGGCTGACCTTCCACATAGTAGTGCCACAGGGGCCCCTGACTCTGGGGAGCCCCCCTGTTCTTCACAATCTTCTGACTTTCCAGCCCAGTCCACTAATTTATAAAATATTCTGGGTTCCTAACGGCATTTGAATCTGCTACCATTGTTCATATCAAGGAAATGATCTTTTAGGAAGAGGTACAATGACTATTCCTTGTCCTTACTAAATCTGAAGATTAAACTTTTTTCATAATCAAAATATGCAGTTATAGAAGAAGAAACACATTATGGTTAAAATAGTTTATTCTGATGTTTCATAATAAAAATCAACCTGCTTAGTAGGAATGTATCTCAGGAGATCTATCCCAGCTGGAAAAATGACATAGACATAAAAATTTTACCATATGTATTAAATGACTGGACATTTTCTCCTTGTCTGATGACCACCTTTCTTTTCCATACAGATTAATTTTATCCTTTAAAGTTTATGACCTCCATGAACACCTTTCATTACGCTAGTACTCCCAAGTAGAATGTTTCTCATTCCACAAACAATGGCTTTACTTTTAAATTTTCTATTTGTGCTTGTTGTTATTCAAAGATCCAACTATCTCCAGTCTGGAATTTGTAAAGCATTACTATTTTTATTTTTCCTATTATAATGGACAAAATCTCCAATTTCAGAGCTGTGAAATGCCAACGTCCACATAGGCATTTCATGATACACCCTTTTAAGTTTGAAACTTTATGGAACTGTAAACTATAGAACATATCCAATAAAATAAAACATCTATTACACCTCTTAAGGATAAGTCAGCATACCTCCAGGTCACTGTCGGGAGGTGGGGAGGGGTTATTTTTCCGGCCTCTTCCTCGGGACTTTGACCCAGAACTCCTGCAGGTTCTCTCATCTAGATCCTTGATGGGCGTGGAGGGGCTCTGCACAGTGTCAAACTCTCCTGTGAATCACATGAACTGCGTCAAGAACAGCACATCAGTTTAGATCAAGCGTGAGTCTTCCTTATGAATGATCTTAACAAATTCTTCTATAACAGAAAGCTCCTTATGATCAAAAAAGAAAAAAAGAAAAGATGCATAATCTCAAATACACAAAACCCTAATTCCAATTTTCTCATGTAGCTTAATTCAATGGCAAGGGACCTTCCATAGTAGTGACACAGGGGCCCCTGACTCTGGGGAGCACCCTGTTCTTCACAATCTTCTGACTTTCCAGCCCAGTCCACTAATTTATAAAATATTCTGGGTTCCTAACGGCATTTGAATCTGCTACCATTGTTCATATCAAGGAAATGATCTTTTAGGAAGAGGTACAATGACTATTCCTTGTCCTTACTAAATCTGAAGATTAAACTTTTTTCATAATCAAAATATGCAGTTATAGAAGAAGAAACACATTATGGTTAAAATAGTTTATTCTGATGTTTCATAATAAAAATCAACCTGCTTAGTAGGAATGTATCTCAGGAGATCTATCCCAGCTGGAAAAATGACATAGACATAAAAATTTTACCATATGTATTAAATGACTGGACATTTTCTCCTTGTCTGATGACCACCTTTCTTTTCCATACAGATTAATTTTATCCTTTAAAGTTTATGACCTCCATGAACACCTTTCATTACGCTAGTACTCCCAAGTAGAATGTTTCTCATTCCACAAACAATGGCTTTACTTTTAAATTTTCTATTTGTGCTTGTTGTTATTCAAAGATCCAACTATCTCCAGTCTGGAATTTGTAAAGCATTACTATTTTTATTTTTCCTATTATAATGGACAAAATCTCCAATTTCAGAGCTGTGAAATGCCAACGTCCACATAGGCATTTCATGATACACCCTTTTAAGTTTGAAACTTTATGGAACTGTAAACTATAGAACATATCCAATAAAATAAAACATCTATTACACCTCTTAAGGATAAGTCAGCATACCTCCAGGTCACTGTCGGGAGGTGGGGAGGGGTTATTTTTCCGGCCTCTTCCTCGGGACTTCGACCCAGAACTCCTGCAGGTTCTCTCATCTAGATCCTTGATGGGCGTGGAGGGGCTCTGCACAGTGTCAAACTCTCCTGTGAATCACATGAACTGCGTCAAGAACAGCACATCAGTTTAGATCAAGCGTGAGTCTTCCTTATGAATGATCTTAACAAATTCTTCTATAACAGAAAGCTCCTTATGATCAAAAAAGAAAAAAAGAAAAGATGCATAATCTCAAATACACAAAACCCTAATTCAGTCGACAGTTTTGCAGGTCATGTAGTTTTCTGCTAGATTCCATGTATGTGAGCTATTAAATCTGAACATCTTTTGTACCCCAGGTGCACTCAATTTCTCTGTCTTTATCCTCCCTACATGCCTACGTGTTTATCTAAATTTAGATCTCTTCTTACTTTCTTATGCCTGAAGATGAAATCCCACCCCTCCACCTGCAAGAACGACTTCTGAGCCTAGCCTACTAGGGGATCATGCTCCTCTGATCAAAATCTCTCTTCTCTTCCCTTCAACCTCTCCTTTTCCTGTGGGGGGGGGGGGGTGGTGCGCTGGGGCACAGACAAATTTAAACATCCTTTCCTTTGACCTTGCATTTTTATCTAGAAGCTATTTGCTTGCTATCTTTACTTTTTAAAGGACCCTTCTTAAATAGCACATACCAGTCCTGTCCAATAGAAATATAACGTGAGCCACAAACATAAACAAATATAAAATTTTATATGTTCTAGAGGCTGCATATTAAAAATGGAGAGAACAACATGTAAAATTACTTTTATTCCTATATGTTAATTGCTCTAATATGTTCAAACCATTACCCTTTTAGCATATAATAAGTATGAAAATGACATGGTTTACATAATCTCTCTTTCACGCTGTCTTTTAAAATCCTGTGTATGCATGACATTTACCTCTGACCTTGATCTGCAGTAGCCACATGAGCCTATTAAGTAAGCCCATGTAATTGGGCCGGTCCAGACTGAATGAAGTCAGTGGCTATAGGACTGGACAACACATCTGTCTCCACTTCCTGACACCTGATGTGTCATAAACCAGTTTCAGTTCACTGAAACTCTAATAAAACTATTTTTATCCAAAGTCCACAGGAGCCACCTAAATGACAAATGCAATAATTGACAGACTCAGTCCTTACCTTCCTGGATCTCTGTGCTATGTGTGATCCTCTTAAAAACTACCTCCTCAGAACCACTTAGTAGCAGATACCCTGCTAGAATCTTGGAGAATCTTTCTCATGAGTCCTTCTCTGTCTAGGAGATAAAGACTTCTATTCTTTCCCCCATTCCTCGCATTCTGGGATTTATAAGTTCTGTCCTTTTGATCATTTTCCCCACTCCACACCATGTGGGCAATCTAACTCCTTCATAGGTCAGTCACTTTCTACTCAATGATGCATACACCATACTGGGTCAAATTCTACGTTTCAGACTTCACATTTAATTGGGTCCTGCATGTCCCACAGATATCTGGAAGTTTGACATATCTAAAGTTAGTGGTAGAGCATCTTACAAGGTGGAGAACATGGCAGCAGTGGCAAATCTGTGAGGAGGATATTCAGACAAATAAATCAAGGCAAAACAGCAAGGTGCAGTAAAACCTCACAAGTAACAAGAGTCAGACTTACTGTATGGCTTCAAGTGTTTTACTCAATCTCTCTGAATTTTAGTTTCTTTGTGCATTAAAGCATGGGTAATGGCAGCTACCTTTTATTACTGAGGCAAATCAGATTTATATTTAATTTAAACCATATGCATAAAGTTAAAATGTTTATGGGAGTCCAATGGCAAAGGATATCAAAGCTACACAATTTTTAAATATAAGGATGCTAAGATTCTCATGTTGTTGTTCAGATGCTAAGTCATGTCCAACGCTCATGTTCCCAGGGACTGTAGTCCACCAGGCTCCTCTGTCCATGGGCTTTCGCAGGCAAGAATACTTGAGTGGGTTGCCATTTCCTTCGCCATGACTCTCATGCTTTATCATAAAAATTAAAGTAAAATAATTATGAGAACAGCCAAGCAGTTATTAATCTAAATAAACACATCTGAACAATCTAGATAAAACTTAGGTAATATTTTTTTCTGAGATGTTCTAAGTAAATACTTTTAACAAAGCTAACCACTAGTCATTTCTAATGGTCAAATGTTTTCTTTGGAAAACACTGTGCATGTCAGGACAGCATCAAAAAAAATGTCTGTGCTCCAAATATTATTTCTCTTAAAACACTGCTAGCACAGTTCCTTGTATGGGTTTCTGCTATGAGAGTAGATAACATAATAAAAGTTTCTTTAGCTTTGATGCTGATTACAGCCTGATGTCATAGTAAATCATGTTTCAGCTTACATGTGTAGGCATGAAATGAGGATCTGGGTAGTTAAAACAAACTTATTTTTTAAAAATCACACATAATGTTTTCTATTTTCAGTTTTTTTTATAAAACAGAATTATTCTAAGGTTACTATGCCCTATAAGTCAAATATTCTTTATCAAATAAAATATTGATTCAAATTAACCCACATTTATTAAGCTTAAAATTTTTTTGTTGACATTCCACAAAGCCTGTCTTTCTATCCATTTTAGATGAAATTTTTAGAAGTTAATTCTCATCAGGCAACTTTATTCCTGCAACAATTCAAGAGATGAAAGGATAAAATCTTGCAAAATCCCAAAGTTACTGTCATCAGTTATCAGATTGATTGTTGACTGGATCCATAATAGTGGAGTTCAGCAGGAAAAGATCAGCTACTTAAAAGAAGTGGAATTTTAGTTTCTTTGTGCATTAAAGCATGGGTAATGGCAGCTACCTTTTATTACTGAGGCAAATCAGATTTATATTTAATTTAAACCATATGCATAAAGTTAAAATGTTTATGGGAGTCCAATGGCAAAGGATATCAAAGCTACACAATTTTTAAATATAAGGATGCTAAGATTCTCATGTTGTTGTTCAGATGCTAAGTCATGTCCAACGCTCATGTTCCCAGGGACTGTAGTCCACCAGGCTCCTCTGTCCATGGGCTTTCGCAGGCAAGAATACTTGAGTGGGTTGCCATTTCCTTCGCCATGACTCTCATGCTTTATCATAAAAATTAAAGTAAAATAATTATGAGAACAGCCAAGCAGTTATTAATCTAAATAAACACATCTGAACAATCTAGATAAAACTTAGGTAATATTTTTTTCTGAGATGTTCTAAGTAAATACTTTTAACAAAGCTAACCACTAGTCATTTCTAATGGTCAAATGTTTTCTTTGGAAAACACTGTGCATGTCAGGACAGCATCAAAAAAAATGTCTGTGCTCCAAATATTATTTTCTCTTAAAACACTGCTAGCACAGTTCCTTGTATGGGTTTCTGCTATGAGAGTAGATAACATAATAAAAGTTTCTTTAGCTTTGATGCTGATTACAGCCTGATGTCATAGTAAATCATGTTTCAGCTTACATGTGTAGGCATGAAATGAGGATCTGGGTATTTAAAAACAAACTTATTTTTTTTTAAAAAATCACACATAATGTTTTCTATTTTCAGTTTTTTTTATAAAACAGAATTATTCTAAGGTTACTATGCCCTATAAGTCAAATATTCTTTATCAAATAAAATATTGATTCAAATTAACCCACATTTATTAAGCTTAAAATTTTTTTGTTGACATTCCACAAAGCCTGTCTTTCTATCCATTTTAGATGAAATTTTTAGAAGTTAATTCTCATCAGGCAACTTTATTCCTGCAACAATTCAAGAGATGAAAGGATAAAATCTTGCAAAATCCCAAAGTTACTGTCATCAGTTATCAGATTGATTGTTGACTGGATCCATAATAGTGGAGTTCAGCAGGAAAAGATCAGCTACTTAAAAGAAGTGGAAACCAGCACCTATGACAAGGGAGTCAAAAGAATAGGAGGAGGAGGGGAAAAGGCTGGTCATAGGAAGCCTCTGGGTCTCAATAAAAGTAGGACTTGAAATCAATGACTCTAAGCTGCTAGAATATCTTAAAAGGGCTCTAACAATTTGGAAAAAAAATATGGACAAAAGTATTTTTGATGAAAATAAAGGTATAGTCTTTGGGAAAAAAATGATGAAGAGTAGTTCCACATTTATTAAAATCTTGGTATGTGTCATGCACTTTTTTTTTTGGCCACTTCTATTGATCTTTCATTTATTTATCTTTGTTCTTTGGCCTGTGTGGGCCTCCCATCGTAGTGGCCTCTCGTTGCAGAGCACTGGTTCTGGGAGCATGTGTTCCAGAGCTCTGCCTTGGTAATTGGACACATGGGTTCAGCAGCTCCATGGCACGTGAGATCTTCCCAGGCCAGGGAAGAAACTGGTGTCCCTTGAGCTGCAAGACGGTGTCCTTACCCACTCGACCACCAAGGAAGCCCCTGTCATGCACTTTTTTTTCTATTTTATTTATTTTCAGCGGGGGTGTGCTGGGTATTCGTTGCTAAGTTGGCTTTTCTCTAGCTTTAGTGAGCAGGAGGACTCTCTAGTTGAGTAGTGAGAGCTTCTCATTGTGCAGCTTCTCTAGCTGTGAGCACAGGCTCTGAGGCATGCAGGATCACTAGCTGCAGCACATGGACTCTGTAGTTGTGGCTTCAAGGCTCCTGAGCACAGGCTCAATAGTTAGGTGCAGGGGCTTAGATTGCTCTGAAGCATGTGGGATCTTCTCAAACCAGGGATCAAACCCATGTCTCCTGCACTGCAGGTAGATTCTTTACCACTGAGCCACCAGGAAAGCCCTGAGCATTTTATTTTTTTAAAAAAAAGTTTATTTGAATAAGAGGTTAGAGTCACTGCTCATTATATCTGAGATTCACCCACATTGTAGCGTGGAGCGGTTTTTTTTTTTTTTTTAAAGATTTATTTATTTATTTTTGGGCGGGGGTCGGGTTGGGGAGGGAGGGGAGCGGGTGGGCCATTTTCATTGGTCTTTCATTTCTCCATTTTCATCCGTCTTTGTTCTTTGGCTCCTGCGGGCCTCCCATTGCAGTGGCGTCTGTTGTCGCAGAGCACCAGCTCCGGGCGCATGCGTTCCAGAGCTCCGGCTCGGTGATTGGACACATCAGTCCAGCCGCTCCGCGGCATGTGGGATCTTCCCAGGCCAGGGATCGAACTGGCGCCCCTTGCACTGCAAGGCGGTGTCCTTATCCACTGGACCACCAGGGGAAGCCCGCGGTTTGTTTTTTACCTTTTTTTTTTTTTAAGTAGCTTTGTTGTACATTATTTTTTTAATTGAAGGATAATAGCTCTACAGAGTTCCACTCTTTACTGTCAAACATCAATGTGAATCAGCCATAGATAGACATATGTTCTCTTAATGCAGCTAGAACTTCATTACATGTGTATATATATATATATAATAACATATAAAGTATAATATATATATATGTAGTTTTACATATATATATATTATGCTTTATCTATTCTGTTGACAAATATTTGGGTTATTTGTAGTTTTAGATAACTATGAATAAAGCTGGTATTAACATATTAACATTCTTGTTTTTATCTTGGGACATAAGCCCTTCTTCACAGCATATTCCTCCATGTATATATCTGGCAGCCAGAATGATGGGTCAGAGGGAAGGCACTTGTTCATCTTCAGCAGACACTGAGCACTTTATTCCAGAGTGGTTGTATTAATTCTCTCTCCTGCTTGCTCTACATCTTTGATAATATTTGGTATTGCTAGTCTGTTTTATATCAGCGATTGTACGTCTATCTCACTGTAGTTTTAATTAGCATTTTCTTAATGAATAATGATGTAGGATATCTTCATTTATTCATTTTTTGCTCATCTGGTATCTTCTTTTTATGAAGCAGCTGTTTAAATCTTTGGCTAATTTAAAAAATTGGCTTATCTTTTTTGTCATTTTTCCAGAGGTCATTTATTGTGAAATACTTCACACACACACACACACCCCTTAGCTCTGGTACATATATACAATGGAATACTACACAGCTATAAAGAGAAATGCAGAAGAACCAGTCCTAATGAGGTGGCTGGATCTAGAACGTATCATAAAAAGTGAAGTCAGTCAGAAAGAGAAAGACAAATACAGTATATTAACACATATATATGAAATCTAGCAGGACGGTGATGATGGCACATGCAGTGAAGCAACGGAAAGACACATGGACAGTGGACATATGGACATTGTGGGGAAGGAACAGAGGGTGGGAGGCGTAAAGGAAGTAGCATGAAGGCCTGTACTGTCGTAAGTGAAGAAAATAGCTCTAGTCATTGCTCTGTGAGAAAAGGGGATCCTTCAGGGGTGCTGTGTGATGGTCGGGAGGGGTGGGAAGAGGGGGATATACATATGACTAATCTGGGAACATGCATATCTGTAAACAACAAAACTCTGTAAAAGTTAAAAATAAAATAAAGGTTTTAAAAAAAAAAGAACCTCACTTTGATCCAATGAATTTGATCTTTTGTTATCCTCTTTTAATAATGGGAAATTTGGAGACATGTGGGACTCAGTTAACTAACCAAGATGAGATGGCTTGTATGTGAAATGCTAGTATGAGTCCAGAACTTCTGCTTTAACCACTCGATAATACTTCCTACCCTAAAAAGCAACAGATTGTCCAGACCACAAAGGGGTCAAACCTGTGTGTGTTTCTACTGATTAAGGGTTATACAGGTTTTACACAATTTCTGTGAGATTGAGAGCCAAGAATTCATTGAAAGAGCATCAGAATAAAAGAACAGGTCCTAAAGAGGGCATGTGCTGTCTTTGGGCTCATTCAGAAACCATCCAGATAGACCTGGACTAACCTCCATATCTTCCCAAGATTCTTGCCTTTCTTCTGATAAAGGAGAAAACTAGGAACTTGAGCTCAACTGGTCATTAAACAATTGTTGAATTTTTTTTTAAAGGAGAAAGCTGTTAATACCAGTGCCTCTTGTCGGTTTCACTCAGGTAACTGCATTAAGGTACACTAATGGTGTAGGTAGGAAAATTGCAAATTGGCAGAGAAGTTAAATATGGGCAGAACTTTCCATATGAATCCTCTTGTTGGCGCCAATGAAATGAATTAGTACTTTGCTTTCCTTCCTATCCTTATGTGAAATGCCATAAAGCCTGGAAAGACTACTGGGTTCTGCCTAAGAAACTGGCTTTTGAAAGAGTGAAGGAACCTTACCATATCCTATATTTTTCTGCAGCATTTGTATAGTCTAATTAGCTAAAGTCTTACAACGTTTCTGAGGTCTCAGAGTACAGAATACTGTTACAAATGGCCAGTTGTATTTAATTTAAAAAATATTTAACATTTTAAAAAGAAGCTATAAAACTATCACCAAGCTTAATAACGATTGTGCTAATCAGTCATCAAACTTTCTGAATGCAAATACCTAAGATAAACTTTATGCTAAAGGCAAAGAAATATCTTTTCACAGATAATGAACTGAAGTATCTGTTCTTAATCAGCATAGTAATGTTTCTTTAAATACATTGTCTATTTACCTAATAAGGTAAGCTATTGATAAATAACTGAATGTTATTTGTAATTTTCAAATAACAACAGTCATTACCCACTGCCTTAGGCTTTTTCCTGAGTCAACACTACACATGATTGAATAATTATCTTTTAATCAGTGCCGTAATGAAGAACTGTGCTTTCTAAGTTTTGGATATTCAGATCCAACTTTGTTTCATTAGGTTTATCGCTAAATCAGAGCAACCAGCTGCCTCTTATAGAACATAAAGTATGTTTCCATTTTAAACACGGGAGCTAAATCAGAGCAACCAGCTGCCTCTTATGAACAAAAGTATGTTTCCATTTTAAACAGAGAAGGCAGGTCCTAAAGAGGGCATGTGCTGTCTTTGGGCTCATTCAGAAACCATCCAGATAGACCTGGACTAACCTCCATATCTTCCCAAGATTCTTGCCTTTCTTCTGATAAAGGAGAAAACTAGGAACTTGAGCTCAACTGGTCATTAAACAATTGTTGAATTTTTTTTTAAAGGAGAAAGCTGTTAATACCAGTGCCTCTTGTCGGTTTCACTCAGGTAACTGCATTAAGGTGCACTAATGGTGTAGGTAGGAAAATTGCAAATTGGCAGAGAAGTTAAATATGGGCAGAACTTTCCATATGAATCCTCTTGTTGGCGCCAATGAAATGAATTAGTACTTTGCTTTCCTTCCTATCCTTATGTGAAATGCCATAAAGCCTGGAAAGACTACTGGGTTCTGCCTAAGAAACTGGCTTTTGAAAGAGTGAAGGAACCTTACCATATCCTATATTTTTCTGCAGCATTTGTATAGTCTAATTAGCTAAAGTCTTACAACGTTTCTGAGGTCTCAGAGTACAGAATACTGTTACAAATGGCCAGTTGTATTTAATTTAAAAAATATTTAACATTTTAAAAAGAAGCTATAAAACTATCACCAAGCTTAATAACGATTGTGCTAATCAGTCATCAAACTTTCTGAATGCAAATACCTAAGATAAACTTTATGCTAAAGGCAAAGAAATATCTTTTCACAGATAATGAACTGAAGTATCTGTTCTTAATCAGCATAGTAATGTTTCTTTAAATACATTGTCTATTTACCTAATAAGGTAAGCTATTGATAAATAACTGAATGTTATTTGTAATTTTCAAATAACAACAGTCATTACCCACTGCCTTAGGCTTTTTCCTGAGTCAACACTACACATGATTGAATAATTATCTTTTAATCAGTGCCGTAATGAAGAACTGTGCTTTCTAAGTTTTGGATATTCAGATCCAACTTTGTTTCATTAGGTTTATCGCTAAATCAGAGCAACCAGCTGCCTCTTATAGAACATAAAGTATGTTTCCATTTTAAACACGGGAGAAATCAACAGGGAAAGATGTATGAAAAACTGTGTATTTCATTGTTAGGTCTCTGCTTTGAATTCAAATGCAGAGCCAGTCAATGGAAAATACTCTTTATACCCTTAAACAAAAATATCCCAGATTTCATCAATAATAAAGAAAAATTCCATAGTTGTGACCTGGTTTACTTTTTGGATGTATGCCAGTCTACAAAGGCAAAATCAAACTTAAAACTATCTTGACTGAAGGTCTCAGGTCACAGAATTTCTTAAAGATCCAGACATGTGCATTGTTATGATTTTGGTTGAGAGAAACACGGCTACAAGTAGAAGCAATTTGTTCTTCAATGTCAACAGAAAGTCTCATAAAATCTGCAAATTCTGTCAAACTATATTCATTGGCATTAGCAACCAAAGGGAGGCTGAAGAAACTGCAGCATTCTGATAGTGAATATGAGAACATCACATATGAATGTGTCACATTCAAAGTCACACACTCAGAATACCTACATGTCTGAATCTAGTATTTTTAATATAAATACACAGTTATTTTGGAAGTAGAGTATTATTTAGCTAATAGAAAGTACCCATCTGTGTCTTTCCTGCATAGAAACTCTTGTAGTCACATTGACATTTGATCAAAATCAATCTTCTACACAGAGTTCTACCTGGCATAAACATTTTTTTTTGTATATAAATAGTTTTCATTCCTAGTTTGCTCAATTCTGTTAAATTCCAAAACACTTTTCTGGTCTTATCACTAAATCTTTGATACATCAATAATCAAATACCTTTTTTTCCCGAAAGTACACTTTTCTGGTCTTGAAACAAACCCCACATGTATACAATAAGGTAAGCTATTGATAAAAAACTGAATGTTATTTGTAATTTTCAAATAACNACAGTCATTAGCCACTGCATTAGGCTTTTTCCTGAGTCAACACTACACATGATTGAATAATTATCTTTAATCAGTGCCGTAATGAAGAACTGTGCTTTCTAAGTTTTGGATATTCAGATCCAACTTTGTTTCATTAGGTTTATCGCTAAATCAGAGCAACCAGCTGCCTCTTATAGAACATAAAGTATGTTTCCATTTTAAACACGGGAGAAATCAACAGGGAAAGATGTATGAAAAACTGTGTATTTCATTGTTAGGTCTCTGCTTTGAATTCAAATGCAGAGCCAGTCAATGGAAAATACTCTTTATACCCTTAAACAAAAATATCCCAGATTTCATCAATAATAAAGAAAAATTCCATAGTTGTGACCTGGTTTACTTTTTGGATGTATGCCAGTCTACAAAGGCAAAATCAAACTTAAAACTATCTTGACTGAAGGTCTCAGGTCACAGAATTTCTTAAAGATCCAGACATGTGCATTGTTATGATTTTGGTTGAGAGAAACACGGCTACAAGTAGAAGCAATTTGTTCTTCAATGTCAACAGAAAGTCTCATAAAATCTGCAAATTCTGTCAAACTATATTCATTGGCATTAGCAACCAAAGGGAGGCTGAAGAAACTGCAGCATTCTGATAGTGAATATGAGAACATCACATATGAATGTGTCACATTCAAAGTCACACACTCAGAATACCTACATGTCTGAATCTAGTATTTTTAATATAAATACACAGTTATTTTGGAAGTAGAGTATTATTTAGCTAATAGAAAGTACCCATCTGTGTCTTTCCTGCATAGAAACTCTTGTAGTCACATTGACATTTGATCAAAATCAATCTTCTACACAGAGTTCTACCTGGCATAAACATTTTTTTTTTGTATATAAATAGTTTTCATTCCTAGTTTGCTCAATTCTGTTAAATTCCAAAACACTTTTCTGGTCTTATCACTAAATCTTTGATACATCAATAATCAAATACTTCTGTCGTTTTACTTCTGAACAGTCATCCTACCTTGTTTTCCCCAAATTTTCACCAATGAGAAACACCATTTACAATGTGATAAGAACATCAAATACCTCCTTACATGAAGTGTTTCCACCACGTGTTAAGCAGAGATTCTGAAATCACTCATACTTTAAATAAAGGTAAGACTCTTAATGAAATGTTAAGTATTTACTCAGAGGATCAAGACAGAGTTGGAACATGGGATTTTGGCTGGGCAGAGGTTAAGGCAAGTATTACAGGTGTGTCAGCAAATACAACTCTAATAAGAATACAAATAAGCTTCTAGCAATGAAGAATACAATGGATTTTAAATATGTGTTGATCAAAGGTATTAAATTACCTTCCAATGATCCTACAAATGCTAAGAATGGCTTAGAGCTACTGATGACTCATAAGGTGAAAAAGTTCTACAGTTTCTCAAGCATAA
This sequence comes from Tragulus kanchil, assembly GCA_022376925.1. Classification (NCBI taxonomy): domain Eukaryota; kingdom Metazoa; phylum Chordata; class Mammalia; order Artiodactyla; family Tragulidae; genus Tragulus; species Tragulus kanchil. Next base: position 203,361,680 of record JAIOJX010000026.1, read on the forward strand.
AGAAAATATTATGAGTTTCACCCAAAGAAGATAATATTACAACTTTTCTATGTTGTTAAGATCTCCACAAAATAATTAATCTGGAAAAAGATCCACTTACCTTTCCAACTCCATATTCATACACTCTCTGTCATTTCAGATTATAATCTCCTACCCCACATCTATTAATAAAAGAAGGGTTTCTGAAATACCAGCAAAGCCTCACCTAATATAGTGGTACTAGCACAGATTGAACATCAGCACCATTATCTGGGAGCTTTCTGCCTTTTTTTAAATGTCCATTTTCCCCATGTTATTAGACATAGCAAAACTTATAAAAGTTTTTTTCACCCTGGGGGTTTAAGATCTGTACCTACATGTCTGAATCTAGTATTTTTAATATAAATACACAGTTATTTTGGAAGTAGAGTATTATTTAGCTAATAGAAAGTACCCATCTGTGTCTTTCCTGCATAGAAACTCTTGTAGTCACATTGACATTTGATCAAAATCAATCTTCTACACAGAGTTCTACCTGGCATAAACATTTTTTTTTGTATATAAATAGTTTTCATTCCTAGTTTGCTCAATTCTGTTAAATTCCAAAACACTTTTCTGGTCTTATCACTAAATCTTTGATACATCAATAATCAAATACTTCTGTCGTTTTACTTCTGAACAGTCATCCTACCTTGTTTTCCCCAAATTTTCACCAATGAGAAACACCATTTACAATGTGATAAGAACATCAAATACCTCCTTACATGAAGTGTTTCCACCACGTGTTAAGCAGAGATTCTGAAATCACTCATACTTTAAATAAAGGTAAGACTCTTAATGAAATGTTAAGTATTTACTCAGAGGATCAAGACAGAGTTGGAACATGGGATTTTGGCTGGGCAGAGGTTAAGGCAAGTATTACAGGTGTGTCAGCAAATACAACTCTAATAAGAATACAAATAAGCTTCTAGCAATGAAGAATACAATGGATTTTAAATATGTGTTGATCAAAGGTATTAAATTACCTTCCAATGATCCTACAAATGCTAAGAATGGCTTAGAGCTACTGATGACTCATAAGGTGAAAAAGTTCTACAGTTTCTCAAGCATAAAGAAAATATTATGAGTTTCACCCAAAGAAGATAATATTACAACTTTTCTATGTTGTTAAGATCTCCACAAAATAATTAATCTGGAAAAAGATCCACTTACCTTTCCAACTCCATATTCATACACTCTCTGTCATTTCAGATTATAATCTCCTACCCCACATCTATTAATAAAAGAAGGGTTTCTGAAATACCAGCAAAGCCTCACCTAATATAGTGGTACTAGCACAGATTGAACATCAGCACCATTATCTGGGAGCTTTCTGCCTTTTTTTAAATGTCCATTTTCCCCATGTTATTAGACATAGCAAAACTTATAAAAGTATTTCACCTGGATGAAGATCTGTACCTGGTTGGCTAGTCAATCCAGGGAGAGATTCCTGCAACTGGTAGGTTGAGGTTGAGGAGGACGTGCCATCAGCTGTATTATTTGATGTCATGTATGCTCCATATGTCGATGCAGAGTAATACTGCGCATACTGGTTTTGGCCAAAGGCTGTGTAGGATGGATAATCCTGAAATAATAATTGAGATTGTGTCTGAAAGACAGGTTACCCTCTAGCATGTTCCAAAGAGAAGCAATTACACTGGTAATGGAAAGATGGGTATCTCTCTCCACTGATGCATAGCTTTGAGGTGATCCTAATAAGCAGAGACCATTCTGCGGGCTTCTTCTACTTGCACACAGTAATGAAATACCCTGTGGGTTTTGCAAACCAGGCCCGGAACAGGAACTTTAATCTACCTATAGGCTGTATTGCTTACTTTCCTCAAGAATTATGTATTCAAGGGTGTACATCCACAGATCATATGCGCTTAAAGAGGAGAAAAGGAGAAGTGTATATTCATGGCATTCAATCTCATCTTCTAATATCACCGGCAAGAAGGAGGTGTGGCCTTCACTTCCACACAGACCTTGGTTTGCATTATTGTGACTTCTGTTCCCTTATTAGGTTGCCCTTGATAATTTCGTTTTCTTGGCAGGATGTTAAGAGTAGAGAAGAGAAAACGAATAAAAGATTTTCTTACGCATTTTCTCTCACAGGTTATATGCCACCTGAGGCCTTGACTTTCAGTCTTAAAGATTTATTTATTTATTTTATTTTGGTGGGGGCGGGTTGGGCAGGGAGGGGGGCGGGTGGGCCACTTCTATTGGTCTTTCATTTATCTATTTTCATCCATCTTTGTTCTTTGGCCCATGTGGGCCTCCCGTCGCGGCGGCCTCTGCCGTCGCAGAGCACCGGCTCTGGGCGCATGCACTCCAGAGCTCTGGCTCGGTAATTGGACACATCAGTCGAGCCACTCCGCGGCACGTGGGATCTTCCCACCCAGACCAGGGCTCGAACCGGCACCCCTTGCACTGCAAGGCGGTGTCCTTTCCCACTGGGACCATCAGGGAAGCCCTGACTTTAAGTCTTTAGTGATGTTTTCAAAAATTTAGTTTGCAACATTTGTTAGAGAAAAAGGAAAGCCATTGGGTCAGTTCTCCTCACCTCCTTTTTATTAAACATATTTTAATAATCTTCGAATGATCTAAATAATCCTTCAAAATCTTTTAACATATTAAATATATTTTATGTCATGTATGCTCCATACGTAGTCGCATACTGGTTTTGGCCAAAGGCTGTGTAGGATGGATAATCCTGAAATAATAATTGAGATTGTGTCTGAAAGACAGGTTACCCTCTAGCATGTTCCAAAGAGAAGCAATTACACTGGTAATGGAAAGATGGGTATCTCTCTCCACTGATGCATAGCTTTGAGGTGATCCTAATAAGCAGAGACCATTCTGCGGGCTTCTTCTACTTGCACACAGTAATGAAATACCCTGTGGGTTTTGCAAACCGGGCCCCGGAACAGGAACTTTAATCTACCTATAGGCTGTATTGCTTACTTTCCTCAAGAATTATGTATTCAAGGGTGTACATCCACAGATCATATGCGCTTAAAGAGGAGAAAAGGAGAAGTGTATATTCATGGCATTCAATCTCATCTTCTAATATCACCGGCAAGAAGGAGGTGTGGCCTTCACTTCCACACAGACCTTGGTTTGCATTATTGTGACTTCTGTTCCCTTATTAGGTTGCCCTTGATAATTTCGTTTTCTTGGCAGGATGTTAAGAGTAGAGAAGAGAAAACGAATAAAAGATTTTCTTACGCATTTTCTCTCACAGGTTATATGCCACCTGAGGCCTTGACTTTCAGTCTTAAAGATTTATTTATTTATTTTATTTTGGTGGGGGCGGGTTGGGCAGGGAGGGGGGCGGGTGGGCCACTTCTATTGGTCTTTCATTTATCTATTTTCATCCATCTTTGTTCTTTGGCCCATGTGGGCCTCCCGTCGCGGCGGCCTCTGCCGTCGCAGAGCACTGGCTCTGGGCGCATGCACTCCAGAGCTCTGGCTCGGTAATTGGACACATCAGTCGAGCCACTCCGCGGCACGTGGGATCTTCCCACCCAGACCAGGGCTCGAACCGGCACCCCTTGCACTGCAAGGCGGTGTCCTTATCCACTGGGACCATCAGGGAAGCCCTGACTTTAAGTCTTTAGTGATGTTTTCAAAAATTTAGTTTGCAACATTTGTTAGAGAAAAAGGAAAGCCATTGGGTCAGTTCTTCTCACCTCCTTTTTATTAAACATATTTTAATAATCTTAGAATGATCTAAATAATCCTTCAAAATCTTTTAACATATTAAGATAATAAATATTTGTTTAAATAATTGGTGTTTAATATATCTGACATATGTTAGTCCAAATTATTATCACTGATTACTCATCTTTGGTTAGGACTAAGAGTCTCAACTACATGTTTCACAGGAAAACAAAGATTCACAGTTGATGCAGTTTCTAAAAGAGGACATACTCTGCACATGTTCCTATGTTTAGAAGCAAATATATGTATTATTACAAAAAATTAAATAGTATGGCAGAAAATGAAGATTCTCCCTGTTAATTTCACAATCAAATGTTCTCACTATTAGCCATGAGTCAAGGGAAAAAAAAAAAAAGCTCTCAGCAAAGACAACTCTTTACTCTTGGATAAAGTTCCTAGCAACACATTTTATCATAGTAAGACAGTGGTAACCAATATTAACACAGTGCTTATTTTGTATCAGGTACTGGGCTTCTCCGGTGGCCCAGTGGGTGCAGAGGCCGCCTTGCAATGCGAGCGGCACCAGTTCAATCCCTGGCACAGGAGGATCCCATGTACCATGGAGCGGCTGAACGGTCTGTCCAACTAGGAGCTGGCGCTCTGGAGCACATGTGCCCAGAGTCGGTGCTCTGCAGCAAGATCGGCCACTGCAGTGGGAGGCCCACACATGCCAAAATATAAGAATGGATGAAAATGAATGGAAAAAAAAGAACCAATAAAAGAGGCCAAATTAAAAAAAAAAATTTTACTCCCTGAATCCTTATAACCTCCTATGCAGTGTTATTTATCGCCTTCATTTTACACCGAAGGGGATAAAGGCACAGAATGCTTAAGTGATTTGTCCAAAGTCAGACAGCAAGTTTCAGGGCTGGAATTGGAATCGAGAAAGCCTGACTTGAGCCATCTGTGTGCAGAAGTTCCCCATTAGACTACCAGTGTCCTGAAAGGAAGATGAAGTTACTTATCAGGAAGGTCTGGCCTCCTAGCTTCTGGGGATGATGGTATCTTTTGCACTAACATATCTCCAAGATGCCCTCTTCTCTTCATTTCCACTCTTGGCTCCTTGTTCAAGCTACTTTCACTGCCTATTGAGCCAATGCACCAGTGTTTTAACTGTTCTCCTCATTTTCTCGTTTGGCTTTTCCCCTGAGTCTCTAAAGTCACAGTAATCTTGCATCAAACATAAATTTTATATGATGCTATTCTCTTGCTAAAAAATTCTTTAATAGCTTCCCGCTTGGGATTTGGCACTGATGTTAGATAAGCTCATCTTTGGTTAGGACTAAGAGTCTCAACTACATGTTTCACAGGAAAACAAAGTTTACTTCTTTGGCACCATGTTCCTATGTTTAGAAGCAAATATATGTATTATTACAAAAAATTAAATAGTATGGCAGAAAATGAAGATTCTACCTGTTAATTTCACAATCAAATGTTCTCACTATTAGCCATGAGTCAAGGGAAAAAAAAAAAAGCTCTCAGCAAAGACAACTCTTTACTCTTGGATAAAGTTCCTAGCAACACATTTTATCATAGTAAGACAGTGGTAACCAATATTAACACAGTGCTTATTTTGTATCAGGTACTGGGCTTCTCCGGTGGCCCAGTGGGTGCAGAGGCCGCCTTGCAATGCGAGCGGCACCAGTTCAATCCCTGGCACAGGAGGATCCCATGTACCATGGAGCGGCTGAACGGTCTGTTCAACTAGGAGCTGGCGCTCTGGAGCACATGTGCCCAGAGTCGGTGCTCTGCAGCAAGATCGGCCACTGCAGTGGGAGGCCCACACATGCCAAAATATAAGAATGGATGAAAATGAATGGAAAAAAAAGAACCAATAAAAGAGGCCAAATTAAAAAAAAAAATTTTACTCCCTGAATCCTTATAACCTCCTATGCAGTGTTATTTATCGCCTTCATTTTACACCGAAGGGGATAAAGGCACAGAATGCTTAAGTGATTTGTCCAAAGTCAGACAGCAAGTTTCAGGGCTGGAATTGGAATTGAGAAAGCCTGACTTGAGCCATCTGTGTGCAGAAGTTCCCCATTAGACTACCAGTGTCCTGAAAGGAAGATGAAGTTACTTATCAGGAAGGTCTGGCCTCCTAGCTTCTGGGGATGATGGTATCTTTTGCACTAACATATCTCCAAGATGCCCTCTTCTCTTCATTTCCACTCTTGGCTCCTTGTTCAAGCTACCTTCACTGCCTATTGAGCCAATGCACCAGTGTTTTAACTGTTCTCCTCATTTTCTCGTTTGGCTTTTCCCCTGAGTCTCTAAAGTCACAGTAATCTTGCATCAAACATAAATTTTATATGATGCTATTCTCTTGCTAAAAAATTCTTTAATAGCTTCCCGCTTGGGATTTGGAACAAAAGTAAAGTTCGTTGCTATAAGCCATAGGGCCCTGCATGACAGTCCACTGCCTACCTCCACAGATGTATGTTTCACTATCTGCCCTTCAGGTGAAAACTAAACTCCAATCTTCTTTGAGTTCACTGACACACCAAGATTATCCCCCTTGAGGGTGTGATAACATGCTGTCCTCTGTGCCTGAACACTCTTCACCTAACTTTTGGAAGACTTGGTCTTAATGTCATTTCCATGGACAGGACTTCCACAAAAATCTCCCTTACTCAAAATAAGTTTTCTAGTAAAGTTTTTACTAGGAACCTATTCTCTTACTTCATGCTTTCTAATTCTACATTCACTCATGCCCTTACTGGTTTATTCTCTGCTTCGCTCAGTAGACAGAATGCTTCACAAAGAAGGAATTCACCCTGCCGCAAGTTCAGGTCTCCACTAGTTTCTAATATCTAATAGACCCTCAATGAGTATCTGCTAAAATAATAAATTAGTCCTCAGACTATGATCCAAAATACAGATTACATATTATATTGGAACTACTGAAGTAAATATCCTGAAAAGTATTGGATATATATTTTTAAATAAGTTTTTTCTTTTAATTTTGGCCTCTTTTATTGAGTTTTAAAATTTATTTATTTTCATTCATCTTTATTCTTTGGCCTATGTGGGCCTCCCATTGCAGTGGTCTCTCTCCTTGCAGAGTATCGGCTCTGGGCACATGTGCTCCAGAGCACTGGCTCATAATTGGACACACCAGTCCAGCCGCTCCACGGCATGTGGGATCTTCCCTGGCCAGGGATTGAACCGGCGCCCCTTGCACTGCAAGGCAGCCTCTTTACCCACTGGACCACCAGAGAAGCCCTGGATATATTTTTATAATATAAAACTGTTAGTCAATAAATTTTCTTCTTATTATTAATCATTTTTTAATCCTCACAAGTAGAACAAAGCAGTCTTTTCCATACCCTACCATTCTGCCTACTATGTATTTCTGGTATTATATTAAAATATTCTCGTTCCCCCTGAGTCTCTAAAGTCACAGTAATCTTGCATCAAACATAAATTTTATATGATGCTATTCTCTTGCTAAAAAATTCTTTAATAGCTTCCCGCTTGGGATTTGGAACAAAAGTAAAGTTCGTTGCTATAAGCCATAGGGCCCTGCATGACAGTCCACTGCCTACCTCCACAGATGTATGTTTCACTATTTGCCCTTCAGGTGAAAACTAAACTCCAATCTTCTTTGAGTTCACTGACACACCAAGATTATCCCCCTTGAGGGTGTGATAACATGCTGTCCTCTGTGCCTGAACACTCTTCACCTAACTTTTGGAAGACTTGGTCTTAATGTCATTTCCATGGACAGGACTTCCACAAAAATCTCCCTTACTCAAAATAAGTTTTCTAGTAAAGTTTTTACTAGGACCCTATTCTCTTACTTCATGCTTTCTAATTCTACATTCACTCATGCCCTTACTGGTTTATTCTCTGCTTCGCTCAGTAGACAAAATGCTTCACAAAGAAGGAATTCACCCTGCCGCAAGTTCAGGTCTCCACTAGTTTCTAATATCTAATAGACCCTCAATGAGTATCTGCTAAAATAATAAATTAGTCCTCAGACTATGATCCAAAATACAGATTACATATTATATTGGAACTACTGAAGTAAATATCCTGAAAAGTATTGGATATATATTTTTAAATAAGTTTTTTCTTTTAATTTTGGCCTCTTTTATTGAGTTTTAAAATTTATTTATTTTCATTCATCTTTATTCTTTGGCCTATGTGGGCCTCCCATTGCAGTGGTCTCTCTCCTTGCAGAGTATCGGCTCTGGGCGCATGTGCTCCAGAGCACTGGCTCATAATTGGACACACCAGTCCAGCCGCTCCACGGCATGTGGGATCTTCCCAGGCCAGGGATTGAACTGGCGCCCCTTGCACTGCAAGGCAGCCTCTTTACCCACTGGACCACCAGAGAAGCCCTGGATATATTTTTATAATATAAAACTGTTAGTCAATAAATTTTCTTCTTATTATTAATCATTTTTTAATCCTCACAAGTAGAACAAAGCAGTCTTTTCCATACCCTACCATTCTGCCTACTATGTATTTCTGGTATTATATTAAAATATTCTACCCCTTGTCTGGGCTTCCTCAGTGGCTCAGCAGTAAAGAATCTATCTACAATACCAGAGATGCAAAAGACATAGGTTCAATACCTGGGTTAGGAAGATTCCCTGGAGTGGAAAATAGCAAGAATACTCCAGTATTCTTCCCTGGAAAATCCCATGGACAGGGGAGCCTGGCATGCTATAGTCCCTGGAGTTGCAAAGAGTCGGACGAGACTGAGCACGCACATGATCAATCAGAAATATGCAATAGATTCTGTCATTTTTCCCCAAGTGACTAAAAAAATCATGGTTTAAATGTTTAAAGGGTAAAACTTTAGCAATCAAGAAACCTAAAATATACAGAATTACACATATCCCAAGAAGACTAGATAGCTAGTTTTAAATACCCTGAAATGCCACCTTAATTTTAAATAAGTTAAGCCTTATTAATCTGATATGATTCTTCAAAGATCTGATATAGATACAAAAAGCATAAATACAAAAAGCTACTGTACCTGTTGCGAAGCACTGAAATTCGTTGAATTTGAAACTGAATTGTTTGCATAAATAGTAGATGATGGTGCAAAACTAGAACCTAGAGATGAAGAACAAATTGCTTTAAAAAGTATTTCTTGAAAAATATTAAAGATTTTCACTTGGCAGAATTCAATGAAATTTATTTAAAATTTTGTTGGTGAGGCAGTGAAACCTGAAATGAAAATGGGTAAAGTCCTTCCTTTAGAATTCTGTGGAGGGAAACAGGAGCTTGTGGAAACAATTTTACCAAGAACTCTGCTAACTTTCTGAGGCCAATGTCTACAAGTAAGGAACAACTCAACAAAACACTCATACTGAGACCACTTCCAGGAAACAACTGGAACCTTCCAATGGTCATATTAACTGTATATGTATACCAAAACTAATCGAGTTTGAATATTTGATCAGGGCTAACTTAGCGAATAAAAACACAGCAACCATTCAAAACTGTTAGTCAATAAATTTTCTTCTTATTATTAATCATTTTTTAATCCTCACAAGTAGAACAAAGCAGTCTTTTCCATACCCTACCATTCTGCCTACTATGTATTTCTGGTATTATATTAAAATATTCTACCCCTTGTCTGGGCTTCCTCAGTGGCTCAGCAGTAAAGAATCTATCTACAATACCAGAGATGCAAAAGACATAGGTTCAATACCTGGGTTAGGAAGATTCCCTGGAGTGGAAAATAGCAAGAATACTCCAGTATTCTTCCCTGGAAAATCCCATGGACAGGGGAGCCTGGCATGCTATAGTCCCTGGAGTTGCAAAGAGTCGGACGAGACTGAGCACGCACATGATCAATCAGAAATATGCAATAGATTCTGTCATTTTTCCCCAAGTGACTAAAAAAATCATGGTTTAAATGTTTAAAGGGTAAAACTTTAGCAATCAAGAAACCTAAAATATACAGAATTACACATATCCCAAGAAGACTAGATAGCTAGTTTTAAATACCCTGAAATGCCACCTTAATTTTAAATAAGTTAAGCCTTATTAATCTGATATGATTCTTCAAAGATCTGATATAGATACAAAAAGCATAAATACAAAAAGCTACTGTACCTGTTGCGAAGCACTGAAATTCGTTGAATTTGAAACTGAATTGTTTGCATAAATAGTAGATGATGGTGCAAAACTAGAACCTAGAGATGAAGAACAAATTGCTTTAAAAAAGTATTTCTTGAAAAATATTAAAGATTTTCACTTGGCAGAATTCAATGAAATTTATTTAAAATTTTGTTGGTGAGGCAGTGAAACCTGAAATGAAAATGGGTAAAGTCCTTCCTTTAGAATTCTGTGGAGGGAAACAGGAGCTTGTGGAAACAATTTTACCAAGAACTCTGCTAACTTTCTGAGGCCAATGTCTACAAGTAAGGAACAACTCAACAAAACACTCATACTGAGACCACTTCCAGGAAACAACTGGAACCTTCCAATGGTCATATTAACTGTATATGTATACCAAAACTAATCGAGTTTGAATATTTGATCAGGGCTAACTTAGCGAATAAAAACACAGCAACCATTCAAATCGATGCCTCTAGCATCTCATCTTTTGGCTCCTCTATGTCCTTTCCTTAGGACAAAAATGTGTAAGCTAGGGCTCAGACCCAAGAAGGAACTATTTATAACCACGATCATGTGAGGTTTGACAACCTTCTAAAACTTTACAAGGTCAGAAAGTTATATAATTGTTTTAAAAACTAAGGCAAAAACAAGAGAACTATCAATCTATAGGTTCAAAAAATATGTTCTCGTGGAATATACTTGTTAAAGAATAAAATAAAAGACTATTGAGGCAGCTGATTATTTATTTTACCAACACGTTTTGAATAGCAGTAGTATTAGGTAACCAACATAAAGTAACATGGCCTGAAATATCCAATATGAATATTTTGAGGAATAAATGGAAATGTCTCTACAGCCTCTTCCACACTACCAGTTGAAGTTGAGCAGCTCACTGTGGCTGAGGCATGTATGCAAATACATATCTACCAACATTATAGGAAAAACGACATCTGTCAATTCAGCCAAAAAGGTCTATGTAATCATTTCATTTTAATCGATTAACTAGGACTGTGAGTATTAATTGGTTTAAGTAATGTTGATACAGCCCCCAAACTATGACTAATCATTAGAAAAAATGACAGGAAATAAACTTTTAATTTTTTCAGTATGTCGCTAAAATATTTTCTGTGATTATTATATAATGTTCAAAAATAATTTTCATCAGAGACAAGAACAAAAAGAAAAATAATGATTATATATGGAGAAAAAAGTTTCAAGAAGGGAGGTACAATGACCTAAATATTGCTATTTAAGAAATATCATACTAACAGTGGTGCGCTATTTTAGAAATGAACAAAAACTATCCTCAATCATTCAGCAGTAAATGGGACTTGGAAAAGTGCTAACTCAATTTCAGATTTCAAAACAGCATTATGTACATAAGGAATCCTGACAAGAAAATAGTGGGCTTTGTCATGAATCTTTGAAATCACTTAAGTCACACATGTGACCACTTCCAGGAAACAACTGGATATTAACTGTATATGTATACCAAAACTAATCGAGTTTGAATATTTGATCAGGGCTAACTTAGCGAATAAAAACACAGCAACCATTCAAATCGATGCCTCTAGCATCTCATCTTTTGGCTCCTCTATGTCCTTTCCTTAGGACAAAAATGTGTAAGCTAGGGCTCAGACCCAAGAAGGAACTATTTATAACCACGATCATGTGAGGTTTGACAACCTTCTAAAACTTTACAAGGTCAGAAAGTTATATAATTGTTTTAAAAACTAAGGCAAAAACAAGAGAACTATCAATCTATAGGTTCAAAAAATATGTTCTCGTGGAATATACTTGTTAAAGAATAAAATAAAAGACTATTGAGGCAGCTGATTATTTATTTTACCAACACGTTTTGAATAGCAGTAGTATTAGGTAACCAACATAAAGTAACATGGCCTGAAATATCCAATATGAATATTTTGAGGAATAAATGGAAATGTCTCTACAGCCTCTTCCACACTACCAGTTGAAGTTGAGCAGCTCACTGTGGCTGAGGCATGTATGCAAATACATATCTACCAACATTATAGGAAAAACGACATCTGTCAATTCAGCCAAAAAGGTCTATGTAATCATTTCATTTTAATCGATTAACTAGGACTGTGAGTATTAATTGGTTTAAGTAATGTTGATACAGCCCCCAAACTATGACTAATCATTAGAAAAAATGACAGGAAATAAACTTTTAATTTTTTCAGTATGTCGCTAAAATATTTTCTGTGATTATTATATAATGTTCAAAAATAATTTTCATCAGAGACAAGAACAAAAAGAAAAATAATGATTATATATGGAGAAAAAAGTTTCAAGAAGGGAGGTACAATGACCTAAATATTGCTATTTAAGAAATATCATACTAACAGTGGTGCGCTATTTTAGAAATGAACAAAAACTATCCTCAATCATTCAGCAGTAAATGGGACTTGGAAAAGTGCTAACTCAATTTCAGATTTCAAAACAGCATTATGTACATAAGGAATCCTGACAAGAAAATAGTGGGCTTTGTCATGAATCTTTGAAATCACTTAAGTCACACATGTGACTGATGTGGTGATTGGCTGAGAGGTTGGTTTGCTTGGACTTAGTTTCCTGCCAATTTTATGCAACTTAAACTTAAGTATTTAAATTTGATATGGGTCATGTTTCTTATGTATACTGAACTCTTTTCACCATGTTTCTTCCTTGTTGTCTTTTCTGATGATACCATGTAGTCGTGGAAATGTTTTAAAATTGTCTTCACGACTGTATATCCTAGTGTGAAGCCAAGGAGTCTCATCCAAAGAATTGTTTCTCATACAACACTTCCTGTGTGGCTACTTACCTGGCATCTGGTAAGAATACGGTGTCTGGCCTGGCTGTGGGGTAGAGAAGCCTGGGCTGTAACTGAGGCACCCACTCTGTAATGGGGACTGAGTTTGTGAGAGTCCACTCTCTGTCTTGATGCCTGGTAACATCACGCCCAGATCTATTTGGAAAATTGATGTGCAAACCATTTCATTAGTAAAATGATCCCGTTGTAATATGAGTTGTATCTTAATATTAGAATATAAGAATCTATATAAGAATATTGAAATATACAACTACTAGCCAGCAGGATTACCTGCTTGTTACAAAAGAAGAAGAGAGAAGACATGAACTACCGTAAGTGGGCAGGCCGTAGGGCTGTCCTGTCTGTGAGTAGGCGGTGTAGACGGCCGGCTGCTGCATCCCCGAATACTGAGCCTGGCCGGCATAGGCAGACACTGTTTGAGCTGCTGGTGTAGAAAGAATGTGTGGATAGGGCCTAAATATCAGAAAAATAGCATTACTGTGGCAACAAAGACTGCATATTAATTCAGACAGCTTAGACTCAGTGACACCTGATAATAGCCAGGAAGTCATCCTCTTCTTTATCCACAATATCATTTTAACAATATAGAAAAAGACAAGAGCCTGAGTCTCAAGAGATCAGGCACTTCCATAAACCAGTCTCGTTACCTTGGACAAATAAACTCCCTAAGTCTATACCACACCTGTGAAAAGAAAACTTTGATTTAGGTGCCATAACTAAGGTTTCTTCCAGGTCTATATTGTTTACATTCGAAATAGTATTCCAATTGATATGTACATGAGGAAAGTGGAGTCCAAGACGGGTAACTAATACACTCATGTACATAGCTCATGTTCCCACGCATGACCTAATGCTATGTAATGACTACAAAAGTCATTAAAAATGCTACTAACAATTTCCTACAAAGAACTAGAAATCTTAACCCCCCCAAATTTAAAAGTAGGCAGGTTTCTAAAAGCAATGGAATGCCTTTCCTTTCATCATGCCATATCTTACAGAATATACCCCAAATGGCATGTTCATGCATTTCTAGCCTATGCTTAAGGATAAAGAGTATAGCTGCTGTAGAAAATAACTTTTAAATGTGCATGATCGGGAATCTAAAATCTTGACACATCTAGCTGATGGCAACCAAATTCAGATATACACCCAATATCGTTTAGCTTGAAATGTCTACCACTGGCCTCAAAAAGTTGACTACAGTAGTTATAAAAGCAATAGTGCATATTCTTCAAAAATGTTTATTAGAAACTGAAGTCCAATAAAAATATTACAATGATGGAACAAATTAGGAAGTGCTGATGTTTGAATAAGATGTAATGTTTTAAGATTTTTTTGAACTAGGAAAAGTTTTTGAATTTTTATTAAAATATCAGTGTATCCTGGTTTGACCTTGATGCTTTCTTCAAAGTATTTAAGTGTGCAGAATTAAAGGAACTATCTGGACCAAGTGAATCTGTTTCTAGATTTGTGAGGGATATTTATTTATGTGTCTAATCTATTTAATGAATCTATCCAAGTATCTATCATTCAAGAAGGTATAACATTTATATACATACATATATCCTGACTTAAAGTTATGATATTGTATAAACACAATCAAGACAATCCCAGAAGATCAGTCTACAAATCTGAAAGACTACTGACCACTTACTTGGAAGGATACAGCTGTGGGGAATATTGGTGTGCTGATCTGGGGCTGTAGCCGCTACTTGTTATTACTGTAAAACACAAAAAATACAAAAAGGTTGCTTAATAAATCTGAGTTAAGAGATCCATAACCAGTTTTTTGAAAAAGAAAACTTTGATTTAGGTGCCATAACTAAGGTTTCTTCCAGGTCTATATTGTTTACATTCGAAATAGTATTCCAATTGATATGTACATGAGGAAAGTGGAGTCCAAGACGGTTAACTAATACACTCATGTACATAGCTCATGTTCCCACGCATGACCTAATGCTATGTAATGACTACAAAAGTCATTAAAAATGCTACTAACAATTTCCTACAAAGAACTAGAAATCTTAACCCCCCCAAATTTAAAAGTAGGCAGGTTTCTAAAAGCAATGGAATGCCTTTCCTTTCATCATGCCATATCTTACAGAATATACCCCAAATGGCATGTTCATGCATTTCTAGCCTATGCTTAAGGATAAAGAGTATAGCTGCTGTAGAAAATAACTTTTAAATGTGCATGATCGGGAATCTAAAATCTTGACACATCTAGCTGATGGCAACCAAATTCAGATATACACCCAATATCGTTTAGCTTGAAATGTCTACCACTGGCCTCAAAAAGTTGACTACAGTAGTTATAAAAGCAATAGTGCATATTCTTCAAAAATGTTTATTAGAAACTGAAGTCCAATAAAAATATTACAATGATGGAACAAATTAGGAAGTGCTGATGTTTGAATAAGATGTAATGTTTTAAGATTTTTTTGAACTAGGAAAAGTTTTTGAATTTTTATTAAAATATCAGTGTATCCTGGTTTGACCTTGATGCTTTCTTCAAAGTATTTAAGTGTGCAGAATTAAAGGAACTATCTGGACCAAGTGAATCTGTTTCTAGATTTGTGAGGGATATTTATTTATGTGTCTAATCTATTTAATGAATCTATCCAAGTATCTATCATTCAAGAAGGTATAACATTTATATACATACATATATCCTGACTTAAAGTTATGATATTGTATAAACACAATCAAGACAATCCCAGAAGATCAGTCTACAAATCTGAAAGACTACTGACCACTTACTTGGAAGGATACAGCTGTGGGGAATATTGGTGTGCTGATCTGGGGCTGTAGCCGCTACTTGTTATTACTGTAAAACACAAAAAATACAAAAAGGTTGCTTAATAAATACATTTCATCAGAGGAACCAAAACTAATTGAAAGAAATGACCATGTTAGAGATGTATTTCAAAAAATTCATTCATTTTATAAACAGAAACAGATGCCTCAACATTTTCTTCTAATTAAACTGTTCCACATTTGTTCTAGGAGAATGAGATGAACTCTTCTCACCAATCATCCCCCTTCATCACTCTTTCATTTTCTCAAATGAGTGGCATGCTCTTATGTATTAATATGCAATGAATACATATCCTTGATTGTAGGTAATTAAGCTTTCACGATAGAAAAGCAAACCTTTCAATTTGCAAACTTCGTGTTTTAAATTTCAAATATGATGACAAGATAACGCTATTCCTGTGTCTTTGCTCTAATAGGAATATAATCAAAATTAAGAAAAATGTGAAGTTTCAAACTTCATTTTCAAGTGGTAAAACAATCATGTTTTCTATTCCCTTTCACTTTTCCAATCTGATGAGCAGTTAAAAATGCAGAGTCCAAGTAAGTCTTATAGTGACTGGAATACACACAGGAAGCACGGGTGATACTGCAACATTAAGAAAAAGGCAGGGCTTCCCTGGTGGTCCAGCGGGTAAGGACACCACCTTGCAGTGCAAGGGGCGCTGGTTCAATCCCTGGCCTGGGAAGATCCCACATGCCACCAAGCGGCTGGACCGATGTGTCCAATTACCGAGCCGGAGCTCTGGAGCACATGCGCCCAGAGTTGGTGCTCTGTGACAACAGAGGCCACTGCAATGGGAGGCCCACATGGGTCAAAGAACAAAGACGGATGAAAATAGATAAAAGACCAATAGAAGTGGCCTGCCCATTCCCCTCCCTCCCCAACCTGCCCCACCCCAAAAAAAAGAAAAAGAAAAAGGCAGAACTGTGAAGTGCAGCAGCAAGCCTATGCACAAATGTATTCTGACCTCTCACAGACTGTATTTTTTTGAGATGATTTTAAAGGTGAAAATCAGGTCTTGTTAACATTTCAAACATGCAGTTCCAAATTGGACTATTTCCAAAAGTTTGGAAGTTTTTCTTTCCTTTAACCATCTGCCTTGACTAAGACAGATGTATTGCAAATATATAGACACTAAAGTGTTAAGGCCGTCCCTTCAGAGCCAATCTATACTGGGCAAGCACACAGAGTGTCTTTATTAGGCCATCTGCTGTTCATTCACTTTTCAAGAAGATTAAAGTAGTGTACAATGCAGCGCTGGAATTAGTTTAGTCTAATCAATCATAGTTATACTTCAAAGTACTGTGCTCTTTCTAAGTTGTTCATAATAATTCTGGAGCTAAACTTTTAGAATTGTAAAAGTGACAAATAGGTTTAGGTTGCTAACTATTTTATGAAACATGATCTATTTCTATATCCAAATGCTATTAAGTATCCTTGTGATCTATTACTCCATAAATGAATAGAATTTAATGTATTTAAAATGCTACTTGGACTGTAAGTTCTGACTATGGTGAGAATATTATAGTTTTCATCGTAATAGTGCAGAAAGGACATTTTCAAGAATATTATGAATCAATTTTGACAATCACTGAACATGATTCGAGGTGTTAGGTTTTAAATGTTTTCAGCAACCAACCAAAAGTTTAGTGAATTTGCTAGGTATATTTGGAAATATGTGGAGCAATGAGCCATTAATTTTCTACTTGTTTATTCAAAAATAAAGAACACTTAAAACTTTCAAATTAACTCAACGAGAACAAGCCTTTTCTCTCACATTATGGGCACTAAACATACATTACATAATAGCATCAGTGTACTGCACAGGAAATTCAGTCTGATTCATTAATTCAAAATAATTAATATCCTATTTAGAAGAAATATAATTAAGTAAGGCTTAATTCCACATTTCATCTCATCGATAAAACTCCATTGTGGTACACCCAAGACTTAGATTATACTAAATCAGTTATTCTCAAGATTGTGATGAAGCATGAGGCTTTTCTAAAGTGGCAATAAAAAATGAAAATATTAAACTTTTATTGAATTAGCCAATGAACAAAATTATTTTTTTTTAATCCTCACACATATGAACACAATTCTGAACACGCAGAGTGTTTCTTCCTTCTAATGAATGAACCTAGATATCATTAGAATAATGTACCCATAATAGTACAAAGGCTCAACCTTTAAAATTTCATATTAATATCTATATGTTCATTTTCTCAGTAGAAAACAAAACCTTTGACTCAGAAAACTGTTTACATAAAGCCTAGAAAGTTTATACTTCTTAACTGTATATATTTTATTCTAACTAATAAACCTGCAGATTACTGAAAACTGTAAGTCTAAAGTGAGCTGAGATTATGCTGATCACAGTAAAGACTGCTTCTACACAGAACAGCCTAATCTTTCCAGTACAATTTCAGGAATACCATGTACAAATTTAGGAGATCTTCCTTTTCTTTCCTGTCTGCATTTAAATGTATGCTAACTATTTTGTGAAACATGATCTATTTCTATATCCAAATGCTATTAAGTATCCTTGTGATCTATTACTCCATAAATGAATAGAATTTAATGTATTTAAAATGCTACTTGGACTGTAAGTTCTGACTATGGTGAGAATATTATAGTTTTCATCGTAATAGTGCAGAAAGGACATTTTCAAGAATATTATGAATCAATTTTGACAATCACTGAACATGATTCGAGGTGTTAGGTTTTAAATGTTTTCAGCAACCAACCAAAAGTTTAGTGAATTTGCTAGGTATATTTGGAAATATGTGGAGCAATGAGCCATTAATTTTCTACTTGTTTATTCAAAAATAAAGAACACTTAAAACTTTCAAATTAACTCAACGAGAACAAGCCTTTTCTCTCACATTATGGGCACTAAACATACATTACATAATAGCATCAGTGTACTGCACAGGAAATTCAGTCTGATTCATTAATTCAAAATAATTAATATCCTATTTAGAAGAAATATAATTAAGTAAGGCTTAATTCCACATTTCATCTCATCGATAAAACTCCATTGTGGTACACCCAAGACTTAGATTATACTAAATCAGTTATTCTCAAGATTGTGATGAAGCATGAGGCTTTTCTAAAGTGGCAATAAAAAATGAAAATATTAAACTTTTATTGAATTAGCCAATGAACAAAATTATTTTTTTTTAATCCTCACACATATGAACACAATTCTGAACACGCAGAGTGTTTCTTCCTTCTAATGAATGAACCTAGATATCATTAGAATAATGTACCCATAATAGTACAAAGGCTCAACCTTTAAAATTTCATATTAATATCTATATGTTCATTTTCTCAGTAGAAAACAAAACCTTTGACTCAGAAAACTGTTTACATAAAGCCTAGAAAGTTTATACTTCTTAACTGTATATATTTTATTCTAACTAATAAACCTGCAGATTACTGAAAACTGTAAGTCTAAAGTGAGCTGAGATTATGCTGATCACAGTAAAGACTGCTTCTACACAGAACAGCCTAATCTTTCCAGTACAATTTCAGGAATACCATGTACAAATTTAGGAGATCTTCCTTTTCTTTCCTGTCTGCATTTAAATGTATGCAAAGCACTCATTATACTCCATCATTTCTGCATACAAAATTAAGCAAAAGTGTTTGTCCTCAAAACATCCTGAAAATTAGCTAAAACATTTTTAATGAATATTATTAGATTCTCATAAGGTGGTCTCAGCAATTTTAAGGTTTAAAAATAAGTAATTTTACTCTTATTATTGCAACATTGTAGATCAGTGCCTCTCAAGGGTATAAGAGGTAGGAGAGGAGGTAAGGGGATGGGTGGGAACTTTGTCTGCCAGGGAACATCAAAAATGGTGGGAGACGTTGTAAGTTGTCACAGCTGAGGCATGCTACCATTAATTTGAGATAGGTGGCGGGGATGCTGATAAACACCTTCTAATGCATAGGACAGCTCTCCCGCAATAAAAAAACTAGCCAAGTTTTCAGTACTGGCATGTTGAGAATCCTGACCAATTGAATCTGGTTTCCCAGGTGGCTCAATGGTAAAGAACCTGCCTGCCAATGCAGAAGATGCAAGAGATGTGGGTTCAATCCCTAGGTCAGGAAGATTCCCTGGAGTAGGAAATGTCAAACTGCCCCAATATTCTTGCCTGGAAAACTTCATGGACAGAAGACCCTGGCAGGTTACAGTTACTGGAGTTGCAAAGAATTGGACAAGACTGAGTTAACTGAGCACATGCACACATACAGCTGAACTAGGCCCTTGGTGTGGGAAATGTTCTATATCTGAGTTGTTCAATATGGTAGTCACTTTAAAAAAATAAAAAACCCACATGCAACTATTAAATAAGCCACTATTAAAAAAAAAAAAAAAAAAAGACAACAGGCTTCCCTGGTGGTCCAGTGGGTAGTTGACCTAGCAAGGGGCACTGGCTCAATCCCCAGCCCAGGAAGATCCTACGTGCTGCAGAGTGGCTAGACCAGTTTGTCCAATTATGAGCCAGTGCTCTGGAGTGCATGTGCCCAGAGCTGGTGCTCTGCAATGGGAGAGGCCACTGCAATGGGAGGCCCACACAGGCCAAAGAATAAAGGTGGATGAAAATAAATTAAAAAAACAATAAAAGAGGTCAAAAATTTTTTAAAAAGTTTCTGGTTTGATTAAAAAAAAAAACACACATGCAACTATTAAACTAGACATTATTGAAAAAAAAAACACATATAGCTATTAAACACTAAAATGTAATTAGTGTGACTAGATAAAACTTTTTTGCCTCATTACCAAATAGTATTTAATTTAGTATATAATTTAGACTTAAAGAGCCACATAAGGCCAGTGGATACTTTTCTGGGTTTTTCCAACCCTAGACAATTCTTAAAAGAAAACTGGGCATCTACTTGTAAATATGAGTAAATTCCAGACAGCTTCACAGTTCACAATTATTTCTGTTTCTATCTTCATACTTTCCAATAGGGTATTAAAGAAGGACTCTTGGACTGGCCAGGACATTGTTCTAGACTCATTTACACCAGTGACCAGCTGGGAGGTTTTGACTTACGGCCTTAACTATCTTTAACTTATCTGTGCCTCAATATTCTTGCCTCTAAAATGGATTCTCGGTGATCTCTGAAATTCCTTCTGAATCTAGCATCTTATAATTTTTTCATTCAGCTTTCATTAACTTTTGGTATACTATTTAAGTACATCAGCAATCAATGTCATTTTTATCCTTAAAAAACCAGGTTCATATTACTTTGCAGAAAGCTTACAATAGCTATGGTGAGTTAGTAATACAAGTTCTAGGGTGGGTTAATACCTATTTATATCCTGAGCAAAAAAGAGAATTGCTAGAAAGGATATGAATTAGGACACACTCTTCTCTATACAAAGTGTATACATTATTACATCGTTCTGTTTAGAGGACTAACCTTTTTTTTTTCCCCCTTTTCCCCCATCATGACTCTTTTATTTATATTTATTTTCATGAATCTTTTATTCTTTGGCCTGTGTACAGCTCCTACTGCAGTGGCCTCTCTTGTTGCAGAGCACTCGCTCTGGGAGCATGTGCTCCAAAGCACTGGCTCATAATTGGACACACCAGTCCAGCAGTTCCATGGCATGTGGGATCGTCCCGGCCAGGGATCGAACCGGTACCCCTAACACTGCAAGGTGGACTCTACTCACTGGACCACTAGGGAAGCCCTGTTTAGAGCACTAATCTTTATGTGAATACATAGCAACTGCTTCCAATCAATGTGAACCAATGAAACAGGATCATCTGCATCTATAAAAATCAAATAAATGCTATAATGACATTACCATCAAGGCTTTACCTCAACTCTTTACATGAGAGGCATTACCTCACAGAATTCCTGCATGTGAGAACATGAATAAGTATAAAATATATTAGAGTAGAATAACAAAACCAAGACTTAATTACCATGAATACTTTTCTAGGATTCATGTTCATCTTTCTGTTATACAAATTCCTTGTCAGGTTAAAAAAAAAAATCCTTTCACCAGATAATCAACCAAAGGAAATACTGTATTAAGGAAAAAAAATCTTTAAGTCAACTTAATGCGTGTCCTTTGTGTCCACCTGGGAGTTATCAGGTATTTATATTTAAAGAGGATTGATGTTTAAAGACGGGCTATTGTTCTCTTTGAAGCATCTGAGGGTAAGTCAGTGCTCTCAGGCTGGACCCTAATGTGACCAGCATGTGCTCTCCTGCAGTCCGTTAACCTTTAATACTTGTCACTCAGCTGCTTACACAGGGGGGTTTAAAAAAAAAAGAAAAGAGAGAGGAAACAAGGTTATTTAGGAGGAATCAAATGGATAGTTTTACATCTCCAATTTTGGAGAGAAGGCAGTTTTAAGTCATTAACATGGGTGAGTTGAAGGAACCAAGCTAACTATTATAACCTAATTATTAAATTAGGCACTGCGTAAATCATTAGGAAAGAAGCCAGCTTTGCTTATTTCTAAGAAGAAGGTCAGCAGATTGCTTGGCTGTCAACTGCAGAGGCAGTGAAAAGATTCCAAACATTTCTAAAAATACACCATTTTATGACAGTAAGTTTTTCAAAAGTGAGTTTATTGCTGAATTTATAAAATCTGAATTCTTGATTATCGGTAGGAGGATGATGGGGCCCCCCCGATGTGTAGAGAACAACACGCAAGCTTAAGGCTTTACCTGACCCAGTAAAAGTGTCAAGCGCTCCATCTCCAGTCGTGGCTGTGGTGTCACTGCTGTTCAAAGGCTCTGTTTTGACTGCAAGGAGAGACACTATGTAGAAGAATAAGTACATGTGAGTTTTAGTTCTAATTTTACAGCAAAGATGCTGACTGTTTGACTAGTGGCTTTTCTAGCTACCATGGGCATGCAAGAGAAAGCTTGAGAAGTCGATGAGGAAAGTTTTGTTAATTTAGCTTCTAAATGGACATGCATTTATAGAGGATTTGATTTAAAAAAAAATCCTCTCCCTAAGCAGGTTCTCTGGAATCTGGCTTTTAAAGGCAGTTAACCTGATACATGGAAACAGCAGTACACACATTTGCTTTTCTCTTTCGATCTGGCCTTTTTTTCTTGATTTTTTAATTTACTTATTTTTCATCCATTTTTATTCTTTTGCCTGTGTAGGTCTCCCATTCCAGTGGCCTCTCTCATTGCACAGCACCAGCTCTGGGCACACGTGCTCCAGAACGCTGGCTCATAATTGGACACACCAGTCCAGTCATTCCATGGCATGTGGGATCTTCCCGGGCCAGGGATCAAAGTGGCGCCCCTTGCACTGCAAGGAGGACTCTTTATCCACTGGACCACCGGGGAAGCCTCGTATTTGCATTTTTAACTCACCTAAGCACACTCTGATATTACAGTCAAAAGGGAAAAGAAAGGAATCATCAGTCACTCTTTAGAATGTTGAATCCCAATCATAATGGAGATTTACTGCTTATATTTTATTCTAAAAAAGTTGCTTAAGAATACAGTGGAGGCATATGCAAAATACAGAAACCAGGGGAGGTATTCATATAGTGGGTGAAAAATCAGGCACTCGATAAATTTCTGCTCTACAAAAGACAGAGCCATAAGGTGTGTGATTTTTTATTATAAAGGTACAATGATCTTCAATACATTATAGAGAAATGCATAGGAGATGGTTTTTATAGCAGCAAGCATATCTTTTGAAAACTCTTTATTATTTCTCCTTGGAGGTGAATCCTCACTTAGCAATGATATAGCCACCGAGATACACAATATTGTCATTACTCCCTGCAACGAGTTTGGTAACACGCAAGCTTAGGGCTTTACCTGACCCAGTAAAAGTGTCAAGCGCTCCATCTCCAGTCGTGGCTGTGGTGTCACTGCTGTTCAAAGGCTCTGTTTTGACTGCAAGGAGAGACACTATGTAGAAGAATAAGTACATGTGAGTTTTAGTTCTAATTTTACAGCAAAGATGCTGACTGTTTGACTAGTGGCTTTTCTAGCTACCATGGGCATGCAAGAGAAAGCTTGAGAAGTCGATGAGGAAAGTTTTGTTAATTTAGCTTCTAAATGGACATGCATTTATAGAGGATTTGATTTAAAAAAAAATCCTCTCCCTAAGCAGGTTCTCTGGAATCTGGCTTTTAAAGGCAGTTAACCTGATACATGGAAACAGCAGTACACACATTTGCTTTTCTCTTTCGATCTGGCCTTTTTTTCTTGATTTTTTAATTTACTTATTTTTCATCCATTTTTATTCTTTTGCCTGTGTAGGCCTCCCATTCCAGTGGCCTCTCTCATTGCACAGCACCAGCTCTGGGCACACGTGCTCCAGAACGCTGGCTCATAATTGGACACACCAGTCCAGTCATTCCATGGCATGTGGGATCTTCCCGGGCCAGGGATCAAAGTGGCGCCCCTTGCACTGCAAGGAGGACTCTTTATCCACTGGACCACCGGGGGAAGCCTCGTATTTGCATTTTTAACTCACCTAAGCACACTCTGATATTACAGTCAAAAGGGAAAAGAAAGGAATCATCAGTCACTCTTTAGAATGTTGAATCCAAATCATAATGGAGATTTACTGCTTATATTTTATTCTAAAAAAGTTGCTTAAGAATACAGTGGAGGCATATGCAAAATACAGAAACCAGGGGAGGGTATTCATATAGTGGGTGAAAAATCAGGCACTCGATAAATTTCTGCTCTACAAAAGACAGAGCCATAAGGTGTGTGATTTTTTATTATAAAGGTACAATGATCTTCAATACATTATAGAGAAATGCATAGGAGATGGTTTTTATAGCAGCAAGCATATCTTTTGAAAACTCTTTATTATTTCTCCTTGGAGGTGAATCCTCACTTAGCAATGATATAGCCACCGAGATACACAATATTGTCATTACTCCCTGCAACGAGTTTGGTGGGTGAAGCACCAAAGTCTCCACTCATTTTGTCACACCATATTTTCCCTTTGTTGGCAAAGCCCCATATATCACAGCAGCCAGGGAATACACTGAATTATTTCCTGCTTGACACCTCTTATGTCTCCTGATCCTAAACGGAATGATACAGTTACAAACCTCAGAAGCAAGCAGAAAATTCTAAAAACTTCAGAAGCAACAAGAAAGCTGAAGACTAGCCTACCATGGACGAACATGGCCCGAAGAATAGTGGGCTCAGAGCATGCCCACTAACCAAGCACATCAGCAATGTTGCTCCATTAGAAAAGCAATTAAGAATGGAGAAACATGCAGCAATGATTGTGTTTCCTTTCCAAATGAACAGAAGAGGCTGCACCCTCCCTCAGTGAGCTCTGGTGTTAATTTAGCATTCACGATTTAACTATGTCATGAAGATTTTCTGGAAGATTCAAACTGCAAAGGTTGGAAAGAATCCAAACTCTAAACCCTACTGCCTTGTAGGCACCCACCAAGAATTCCTTTCATCTGTTCAGAGATGATGCAGAGTAGGATTTAGAAAGGTGTAAAAGCTACTCTCAGTGATGTCCTCATCTGACTTTTGACATATGACAGAAGGAATCATTCAAAGTTTCCAGCAAAACTAAGGCAAAAGGCAGTTTCTCAGAACTTCAAAATTCTAACTGTGGCTCAACTCCCATATAAACACATCTAAATCTATAAACGGTATTTGTAAATAGATTTATTAATACTAAAGTGAATCTATATTTCACATGTGAACTGTGGACAGTGGAGCAAAATGTCTAAAAAACTCCCCAAGCCAGCCATTAAGTTTATTAGTTTTGTTACTTTGGATCCTAACTTTGAAGTCTGATTTCAAAACTTAGTATTGGTGTTGATTATAATCTCCTCAATTTGAAAGTTTCAGGTGGTCAAATAGAGAAGAAGAAGAAAGGCCAGAGAGAGTTTGTGGTTGTGTTCATTATCCTGGAAACATCTCATTAAAATGTTAAAGGTCTGCTTTTAAAAGGTCAAAGACAAAGGAGGCAAACAATAACGAGTTTGGATGCCACCGAGATACACAATATTGTCATTACTCCCTGCAACGAGTTTGGTGGGTGAAGCACCAAAGTCTCCACTCATTTTGTCACACCATATTTTCCCTTTGTTGGCAAAGCCCCATATATCACAGCAGCCAGGGAATACACTGAATTATTTCCTGCTTGACACCTCTTATGTCTCCTGATCCTAAACGGAATGATACAGTTACAAACCTCAGAAGCAAGCAGAAAATTCTAAAAACTTCAGAAGCAACAAGAAAGCTGAAGACTAGCCTACCATGGACGAACATGGCCCGAAGAATAGTGGGCTCAGAGCATGCCCACTAACCAAGCACATCAGCAATGTTGCTCCATTAGAAAAGCAATTAAGAATGGAGAAACATGCAGCAATGATTGTGTTTCCTTTCCAAATGAACAGAAGAGGCTGCACCCTCCCTCAGTGAGCTCTGGTGTTAATTTAGCATTCACGATTTAACTATGTCATGAAGATTTTCTGGAAGATTCAAACTGCAAAGGTTGGAAAGAATCCAAACTCTAAACCCTACTGCCTTGTAGGCACCCACCAAGAATTCCTTTCATCTGTTCAGAGATGATGCAGAGTAGGATTTAGAAAGGTGTAAAAGCTACTCTCAGTGATGTCCTCATCTGACTTTTGACATATGACAGAAGGAATCATTCAAAGTTTCCAGCAAAACTAAGGCAAGAGGCAGTTTCTCAGAACTTCAAAATTCTAACTGTGGCTCAACTCCCATATAAACACATCTAAATCTATAAACGGTATTTGTAAATAGATTTATTAATACTAAAGTGAATCTATATTTCACATGTGAACTGTGGACAGTGGAGCAAAATGTCTAAAAAACTCCCCAAGCCAGCCATTAAGTTTATTAGTTTTGTTACTTTGGATCCTAACTTTGAAGTCTGATTTCAAAAACTTAGTATTGGTGTTGATTATAATCTCCTCAATTTGAAAGTTTCAGGTGGTCAAATAGAGAAGAAGAAGAAAGGCCAGAGAGAGTTTGTGGTTGTGTTCATTATCCTGGAAACATCTCATTAAAATGTTAAAGGTCTGCTTTTAGTCAAAGACAAAGGAGGCTGATTTAACTGAGAAAATGCATCTCTAGAAAGTATATAAAGAGAAACAGACACATCAAGATGTGTTCAGTGTACTAAAATGTATGGATTTAAAATAATAGTTAAGTGGATGCTAACATTTGCGGGGGGAACAGCGCACATTAATATAAACTTAATTTTCATATATGGATAAGAGTTGAATAATAGGGAAAACGGGCAGAATTAACCACTCTGCTTACAGAAAAAAACTTAGGCTCACAGGAAGGCAGTGTCAGCAAACATCTCTTGAATAAGAGGCAAAGTTATTTTGACTTTTACACGAAAA
Organism: Tragulus kanchil; assembly: GCA_022376925.1. Taxonomy (NCBI): domain Eukaryota; kingdom Metazoa; phylum Chordata; class Mammalia; order Artiodactyla; family Tragulidae; genus Tragulus; species Tragulus kanchil. The sequence goes on from JAIOJX010000026.1 coordinate 203,388,537, forward strand.
GAAAATATTAAGTAGTACTTTTTCCTCAGGTAAATTTAAAAGTGAAATAGACATTCTTTACATGATTAGCTGATTCACTGAAAATATGTTACAATACAAAGAAGTGTCTTAATATTTAGAAAACAGATAATGAGCGTAAAGATGATAATCACAAAGTTTGACAAATGAAAATAATTTTCAGTAAAAGTCTGAATATATTTGAAATGTATTCCATTTTCTTTTGTCTTACTTTTGTTTCTACACTTTAAATGACATATGCCATATACTTTTCTAGAGGCAGGAAAGTTTTTTCATTCAGTGTGCAAGGCACTACTGGGAAGGTGTTCATTAACGAAATAAATCTAGCTTTATGCATCTATTTTCTAAAACCTATAAAATCCTCATCCCAAAAGGGTATGTTTTATTTTTTGTTATTGCAAAACTAAGGCAAGAGGCAGTTTCTCAGAACTTCAAAATTCTAACTGTGGCTCAACTCCCATATAAACACATCTAAATCTATAAACGGTATTTGTAAATAGATTTATTAATACTAAAGTGAATCTATATTTCACATGTGAACTGTGGACAGTGGAGCAAAATGTCTAAAAAACTCCCCAAGCCAGCCATTAAGTTTATTAGTTTTGTTACTTTGGATCCTAACTTTGAAGTCTGATTTCAAAAACTTAGTATTGGTGTTGATTATAATCTCCTCAATTTGAAAGTTTCAGGTGGTCAAATAGAGAAGAAGAAGAAAGGCCAGAGAGAGTTTGTGGTTGTGTTCATTATCCTGGAAACATCTCATTAAAATGTTAAAGGTCTGCTTTTAGTCAAAGACAAAGGAGGCTGATTTAACTGAGAAAATGCATCTCTAGAAAGTATATAAAGAGAAACAGACACATCAAGATGTGTTCAGTGTACTAAAATGTATGGATTTAAAATAATAGTTAAGTGGATGCTAACATTTGCGGGGGGAACAGCGCACATTAATATAAACTTAATTTTCATATATGGATAAGAGTTGAATAATAGGGAAAACGGGCAGAATTAACCACTCTGCTTACAGAAAAAAACTTAGGCTCACAGGAAGGCAGTGTCAGCAAACATCTCTTGAATAAGAGGCAAAGTTATTTTGACTTTTACACGAAAAGAAAATATTAAGTAGTACTTTTTCCTCAGGTAAATTTAAAAGTGAAATAGACATTCTTTACATGATTAGCTGATTCACTGAAAATATGTTACAATACAAAGAAGTGTCTTAATATTTAGAAAACAGATAATGAGCGTAAAGATGATAATCACAAAGTTTGACAAATGAAAATAATTTTCAGTAAAAGTCTGAATATATTTGAAATGTATTCCATTTTCTTTTGTCTTACTTTTGTTTCTACACTTTAAATGACATATGCCATATACTTTTCTAGAGGCAGGAAAGTTTTTTCATTCAGTGTGCAAGGCACTACTGGGAAGGTGTTCATTAACGAAATAAATCTAGCTTTATGCATCTATTTTCTAAAACCTATAAAATCCTCATCCCAAAAGTTTATGTGTATATTCACTGTCATGTTCAAATGTATTTTTTTTTAGTGTGTTCTATTTTTCTTAAGTTAACACAGAAATGAAACAGGGCTTTTAGTACCAGGACAATGCCCGGTATCATCACAGTGTAGTGAAGTGACAGTCGTTCAGTTGTGTCTGACACTTTGTGAGCCATGGATGAGCCATGGAATTCTCCAGGCAAGAATACTGGAATGGGTAGCCTTTCCCTTCTCCAAAGGATCTTCCTAATAGAGGGATCAAACCCAGGTCTCCCACATTACAGGCGGATTCATTACCATAAGAGTCATAAAATGGAAATAATAACTTTCTATTGAATAAAAGCATCATCTTGATCAACAAACTTCAAACTTACAAAATAAACATTTTGATTTCAAAATCAGCAGTCACAATTTAATTCTTAGGTTGTTACAGTATGAAATGAAAATATCTCCTGGCATATTAACAAACAAGAAATGTCACAGTCACCAGCAATTTCTGGCCTCTAAATGTGAATGAGGGCTCCCAAACTGTGATCCAACGGATGACGCCACCCACAACGGTGACTGCTGAAGAGCTGGGGGAATGCAAGAAGCAAGGTGAACCAGGACACAGGACTGCCCCAGAGAGCTGAGGTGGATATGAAAGGAATGAATTCAGTGAGACCAGAGGCTTGCATCTTCCCATACACAGAATGCTAAAGTCTTTAATTAGGTATCTGATTTTGATGTTCCTGCTCCCTTTGTTGCAAACTTGTATATAGCCTGACTTTCCCTCTTGCCTCCTTGGAGAAGTTTCCTCAGAGCTACTGAGATGCTGCCTCTAAACATTCCCACCAAATAAAATAACTCGCTACTTTCAGGTTGTGACTGTATTTTTCAATTGACAAGAATTTCATGGTTTTATCCTTCTGCATGCTCAACATATGTGATTCAAGGTTAACTTCCCAAAAGGTGGGACAAAAAAACTATATATATATATTTTTTTTTTTTTTTTTTAAATAATTGTATTGCTAGACCCCTTCCACACTAGTTGCAACTTAGATGTTTTTCATAAAGTCAAATGCTAAAAAAGAGTCAAGGTAATTTTATTATATTGATAGGATTGAATTTTATTTTTAACTTTTAAAAATAATTGATTTAAATGGTTTAAACCAAGATTGCATGTGCATATTGTCAAGTCTGCTATGGCTAAGGACTCACTGATTTTCTTTCTTTACATCCCAACCTCTTCTATACCCTCATGCACATATTTTCAAAGCAAACTTAATCTTGTCCCCTCAAGAGATTATCCCCTTGTCCCCTTAATCTTGTCCCCTCTAAAGATTATCTTTAGAGCTCAAGGACAACATTAATATATATTATTTTTAGAAGAAGTCTATTATCATAACCTAAGGCTCACGTTCACTTGTTAAAATATCAGGGTTAATTAACTCTGAAAGGAGAGGTGACCCAAGTAATGTACATTTTACATTTCATCTTCAGAAATCTGTGTTTAAACTGGTGTCGACTTAAAAGACTATAAAAGTAATTCCAAATATACCCCTACCTGAACCTTAACATCTTGCAGAGCCGGCTTTGACAACTTAAGATTCTGCAAAGAATTTCAGGAAAAGTTAGATCAGGAAGGATACAATTTACAGCTCTACAGGGGGGAAAGAAGTGTTGCCTACCTGTTTTATGATTTATGTTTTTCTAAATCAATTTTTTTCACTTTAAAGCCCATGAATATCAAGTGTCTTTCATTCTTAAATATCCATAAAGTATTTAGTTTTATAAAATGATTTGATGATGCTTCCAATGTATGGCTTTCATTCCAAAAAGAAAATCCTAACAGAGCAGAGCCACAAAGGTAGGTGGTTCTACACAGACACATCATATTCAGAAACAAATTCATCCCATGTGAGTTAATCATCTATATATTAAAATCTCTGGGAGACCCTTTTCTATGCTATATAGATTTCAAATACAGAAAACACCATAAACTGGATCAGAATGTCTGATCTTAGTTCCCCCAAATCTTCTCTTTGAAGTATTTTCTTAATCTCCATGTAGAATCAAATATTCCCTCCCTCTGCCGTGCACCCACCTTGAACATATTATGCACTCATTATTTTCTGTTCAGTTTCCCTCTGCTAGTCTTTTGGTCCCCTGATGGCCAGTATCATGTTCTATAGGTCACTAGGTTCCCGTTTCCTAGCACAGAGCCAGGCATACTACAGGAACTTGATATATTTTAAGTGAGAAAGCAAAAATTCACATTTAGATCCTCTCCTAACCAATTCATAATAAATCTAAATATTTTAGATAAACTACAGTAGTTTTTATAAACTACAACTAATCATGTATCTTGACACTGTTAGGGAAATTAGAATCTTACCTATCTAAGGAAGTAACTTTTCACATGATTGGCATGCATTTACATATATTTATATGCATACATGTGAAGCATGAAATAACAGAAATACATGAAATAACAGACATGAATCGATATCAGGGTCAGCAAACTATACCTTACTTGCCAAATCTACCCCATGGCCTGGTTTGTATAGCCTGTGAGCTAAGAATTATCCTTACTTTTCTTAAAAGGTTGAAAATATCAAAGGGGAATAAAGTTTGTGGTATGTAAAAATTCTATGCATCTTAAATTTCAGTGCTCATAGATTAAGTTTTATTTGAATATGGTCGAGCTCAGTTGTTCACACACTGTCTACGGCTGCTTTTGTTCAATGAAAGCAGAGTTGGAAGAGTTTCAACAGAGACCAAATGGCCTGCAAAGCTGAAAATATTTACTATCTGATCCTTTACAGAAAATGTTTTCTGACCACTGGTCTATATGCTAAGGTAGATTTTATTTACTCTATTTTTACTGACAGTTCTTCATTTGAACAATTTTACAAGTGACAAAGTTTGTAAGGAAAATTTAGGTTCGAATATAAATCTGCAGATGTTATCACATAATTAGGATTAAGGTGATGAACCCTTTTAAATTACTTTAAGGAGTAATGTTTATATATTTATATAGCACCAAGGTAGAACAGTGGGATAGTAAGGTGATACTATTAATAGTCACATTAGTATAAAAGCTATTAAAATTATCATTTTGAAAATCTAAGGCTGATGGAAAGATTTTGAAAAGCCACTAAAGTAGCTTTTGCCTTCTGCTTTCTTTTTTTTTTGGCCACTTCTATTGGTCTTTTTCATCCATCTCTGTTCTTTGGCCTGTGTGGGCCTCCCATCGCAGCGGCTACTCTCGCTGCAGAGCACCGGCTCTGGGCGCATGCGCTCCAGAGCTCCGGCTCAGTCGTTGGACACATCAGTCCAACTGCTCTGCAGCACGTGGGATCTTCCCAGGCCAGGGAAGGAACCGGCGCCCCTTGCACTGCAAGGTGATGTCCTTACCCACTGGACCACCAGAGAAGCCCCACCTTTTGCTTTCTTATAATAATTTTATAAAGTCATCTGATTCCATCAGTAAAATCCAGAATTATAAATAAAATAGTTTGCTCTCAATGGGAAATGTTGTGCATCACAAGCTTAGCTTATGTTATAAATACATGGCATAAAGAATCATTAAAATTCATTAAGTATTTCATATCATCATGCCACCAAGACTATATTGTTAATAAAGCATATTTAACATTGCATTACTAGAAGTCTGCATCTGTGGCTGGTTCACATGTTCTAAAATGTAGAAAAATGTATTATTTGACCAAACATTGAACTGTTAACACACTGCATGTTTCCATTTTCCTTAAAAAACTGTTGCATAATTATTATTGAATTACTAATTAAGGAAATATAATCATAACTAGTTTCTATTACCAAAAGTTTACATAGACTATATGACTTTAAAACCTTGCCAGTGAAGTATTACTAGCCTCCTTTTATATAAAAGAATTAAAGTTCAGAGAGGTTAAGCAACTTATCCAAGATGACACAGCTAGTAAATGTAGTGCCAAATTTCAAATCCATGGTCCTCCCGACAGAGTAGTCCTTGTTTTTCCCACCTGGTCACACAACTCTTAAACATTAATGTCAAGGACCAGGAAAACTTGATGGTTTACACTTAGAAAAATGTTTCTGCTAGAGATTTGGTATGTTGCTAAATGTCGTTATGTATACCTCTAGTGTAAAGCTGTCTGTTATGTTAATACTTCAGAATAGAAAAGTCAGTGAACTATGAATGTTTTTACATCTTAAATGTTTTTAAAAAGATCAAAATTAGAATATTTTGTGACATGTGATAATTTTTTTATAATGTCCTTTTTTTTCTTTTTCCCCATCATGCCTCTTTTATTTAAATTTATTTTCACTGATCTTTTTATTCTTTGGCATGTGTGGGCCTCCCATTGCAGTGGCCTCTCTCCCTGCAGAGCACCAGCTTTGGATGAGTGCACTCCAGAGCACCGGCTCGTAATTGGACACACCTGTCCAGCCCCTCCGTGGCATGTGGGATCTTTTCAGGCCAGGAATCAAACTGGTGCCCCTTGTACTGCAAGGTGGACTCTTTCCCCACTGAACCAACAAGGACGCCCTGTGACATGATAATTTTATGAAATTTAAACTTCAGGGTCCATAAATTAAGTCTTACTGGAAACTGACCACTCTTGTTCATTTTTGTGGTGGGTATGGCTGCTTCTGAGCTACAACGATAGTGCAACATAGGTAAGACGGAGACTGCACAGCCTACAAAGCCTAAAACATTTCCTGTCTGGCTCTTAACAGATAAAGACCCTTGAGTTAGAATTAAGAGGAACTAAATTTCGGCACCATATTTTTTTAGGTATGAAAAGTATATTTTAAGTATGGAATTGAAAAAAAAAGAAACTACAATTACAAAAGTTTAAATGATGGGCATAATGGAGTACTCCTCATTCACTGATCATGTATCTAATTTAATCTACACACAGCAAGTTCCAATAGCAAACTGCCTATTCTAGCTGATTGCCTGTAATGCACATTTTTAACAGGTCGCGAGCTCTTCTTTTAATCCTTGACTTGGGTGGTTCCACGGAACCTTTCTGTGGTTTTGATTTTTAAATTTTGATATTGTATTAACTTTTGGTTTAGGAGAAAGTTTATTTATACTGGTGGTAGTTTAGTTGCTAAGTCATGTTTGATTATTTGTGACCCCACTACGCTCCTCCGTCCATGGGAATCCCCAGGCAAGAATACTAGGCTCCGTTGTCATTTACTTCTTTCCAGTATCTTCTCAACCTAGGGATCGAACCCGCATCTCTTGCATTGCAGAAAGATTCTTAACCAAGTAAGCCACCAAGGAAGTCCTTATTTATATTATATATATGTAAATATGGGAATGTAGGTAATATCTATAATTTAAAACATTTAAGAGACAATATTAATTTATAATTTTAAATGTATAGTTTTCATCACGGGGTGATTTTTTAAATGGTGGGTTTTTAAATGTTAATATTACTTTACATATTTTAATTGGAATACTTTTCAAAGTCTGTAAAATAGGAAATATCCTTCTGCCATGCTATGAATTTAGTTTAATTTATGAAAGTCTATAGGCTACGGAGTCCCTTGGACAGCAAGGAGATCAAACCAGTCAATCCTAAAGGAAATACCCTGAAGGACTGATGCTGAAGCTGAAGCTCCAATACTCTGGTCACCTGATGCAAAGACCTGATTCATTGGAAAAGACCCTGATGCTGGGAAAGACTGAAGGCAGAGGAGAAGGGGATGACAGAAGATGAGATGGTTGGATGGCATCACCGACTCAATGGACATGAGTCTGAGCAAATTCCAGGAGATGGTGAAGGACAGGGAAGCCTAGCGTGCTGCAGTCCATGGGGTGGCAAAGAGTCGGGCATGATTGAGCGACTGAACAACAAACAACAAACAGGCTATGGAGACTGAGTTTGTATGTAGGCACAATCTGCCTCAACTGCTGTCATTAACACAATAATTGTGTTGAATATGTACCATTTGGATAAACTGGTAAGTAGTTAGGAAAATAAAAGATGCAGTCATTCGTGCAAAATTATGAAAAGTCTAAGAAAAGAATACTACTGACCTAAGATTAGAATGCTAGTCGATATTAAAAAACATAGCCAACTGTTATCAATAAACAACTAAAAGGTGTGTTCATGTCTCCATTTTCTTTTTCTTTTTTTGATTTTTACAAGTACTGAACACAGAAAGGGAATGCAAACAAATAGCAACAGGAAGCAAACCAGAAGGGCAAATCCACACACCCAAACACATGCAGTGTACCATCATCTCTCATACTTGTTGCGGAGGAGGGGGTATTGCAACTCAGCAACCAGTCTGCAGTGTTTAAAACAGTCATGTTGTCCCTGAGAACAGGAACAGCATAAAGGTTCATTGTCTGAGTGCCTGCTCCGTGCACAAGAAGAGTCATCAACAGCCCTGATGCTGGTACTGTTCGCTGGCCCTTTGGCCAAAATCACAGCTGTGTGGTATGATTTTTACATTTTAGTTTATCAGGTTTGTTTAGCTCAGTTAAATATATATAACTTTTAAGTGATGTAGTTTTCATCACTGATTTAATGGGAAAATTTTTTTTTTGATACTTTTCAAAGTCTGTAAAATAGGAAATATCCTTCTGCCATGCTATGAATTTAGTTTAATTTATGAAAGTCTATAGGCTACGGAGTCCCTTGGACAGCAAGGAGATCAAACCAGTCAATCCTAAAGGAAATACCCTGAAGGACTGATGCTGAAGCTGAAGCTCCAATACTCTGGTCACCTGATGCAAAGACCTGATTCATTGGAAAAGACCCTGATGCTGGGAAAGATTGAAGGCAGAGGAGAAGGGGATGACAGAAGATGAGATGGTTGGATGGCATCACCGACTCAATGGACATGAGTCTGAGCAAATTCCAGGAGATGGTGAAGGACAGGGAAGCCTAGCGTGCTGCAGTCCATGGGGTGGCAAAGAGTCGGGCATGATTGAGCGACTGAACAACAAACAACAAACAGGCTATGGAGACTGAGTTTGTATGTAGGCACAATCTGCCTCAACTGCTGTCATTAACACAATAATTGTGTTGAATATGTACCATTTGGATAAACTGGTAAGTAGTTAGGAAAATAAAAGATGCAGTCATTCGTGCAAAATTATGAAAAGTCTAAGAAAAGAATACTACTGACCTAAGATTAGAATGCTAGTCGATATTAAAAAACATAGCCAACTGTTATCAATAAACAACTAAAAGGTGTGTTCATGTCTCCATTTTCTTTTTCTTTTTTTGATTTTTACAAGTACTGAACACAGAAAGGGAATGCAAACAAATAGCAACAGGAAGCAAACCAGAAGGGCAAATCCACACACCCAAACACATGCAGTGTACCATCATCTCTCATACTTGTTGCGGAGGAGGGGGTATTGCAACTCAGCAACCAGTCTGCAGTGTTTAAAACAGTCATGTTGTCCCCTGAGAACAGGAACAGCATAAAGGTTCATTGTCTGAGTGCCTGCTCCGTGCACAAGAAGAGTCATCAACAGCCCTGATGCTGGTACTGTTCGCTGGCCCTTTGGCCAAAATCACAGCTGTGTGGTATGATTTTTACATTTTAGTTTATCAGGTTTGTTTAGCTCAGTTAAATATATATAACAATGATTAGTGACCTTCAAGGTCTGATTTCAGAGGACACAGAGTTTTTAAAAACCTAATTATTTACACCCAAGTTAAGGGTTTAAATATAAATGTTCTTACTCCACAAGGTATCACTAAACAATCTTAAAAATTTGCAATCCTACAATTAATTAGCTGAAATTATAGATGCATGTTTAGAGACAGATGAACACCGTAAACAGGGAAAATGTTAATTTACAAAGGGTTTGGGGGAAAAAACATTATTAAATACAGGCAAGTTGCAATCCACACAACTTTCAAAGAAAATTTTAGAGTTCACCGTTATTCTAAAATAAGGGTAAAGAGGTGTATCAATCTCATGAATTTAAAAGAAAATATGATGTGGCAAACACTTTGCTGATATCTAATAACAGGAATTGTCTATAATTAAAACAATCTTCAAATAATTTTTCACTTATTAATGAAAACAACTATATCTACAAAATTTCAAAACAATTGTGAGTAATTTAAAATGTGGCTTATATATGTATATACCTGTGCATATATATATGTATAGGCTTTCTGTATATATATTCTGATGTAAAACACAGATCAAAGTTTCTGACAAACTGAATGTATTTTATAAAAGCAATAGGGTACAATATTTGAAATAGTTATTATTGTTGTCATGTGCTATGGCATAACTATGAGCTAATCAAATGAGAAGCTGTCTGGAAAAAGATTCAATGTCTATTTTAAATACATGCTAGATATTTCTCTCTTTGAAAAGAAAATGCAGCAGTATGGACATTTTTCTATTCCCAAAACCATTTCTGAGAAAAACTATTTTTAAAGAAATATTTTGGAGCAGCCTTTACCTTTAATTTCAAAATAAAACCAAAAATTAGTATAATCTCTCTTTTCTGTTTTTGTTGGGGGGTAAGATCAGAGTGTAAATCCTTTGGCCACATTTTCCACATTTTAAAAAAATACTTAGAAGGGCAAATAAGAAAAGAAAGCCTTGCTGAAAGCCTTCAAAACGTTGCTCAGGGCTATCTATTCTTTCTTTTTCCAGTTATAAAGGAGGAACAAAAGTTCATGAAAATGAACAGAACATCAATAATCCATTACCTATTTAATGCTTGGTATAATGCTCTGATGTTATTGTTAAGAAGCTATTTATTTACTAGCAGATCTCTAACATGGAAAATCACAACAGACACTGAAGAGTGATGCTGAGCATCTTCAGGGTTGTACACTTACCTCCTGTCCCATTTGTGGTGACCGATGTGCTGCTGAGATTAGCCTTCTCCAATTTGGAGCTACCAGAAGTATCGCTGCCTCCAAGAGGATGAGGACTGGCTAGGTCCTGCATTTCCATAGACCTGTGAGGGAGAAATTTTAAACTTTAGCAACAGTTTCTTAATAAACTACATGTATCACTCCTCTCTAATCAAACAACAAGGATTGAAACCCACTGCTAAGCCTTTTTGTTAACTAGGTGAACATGTCAGTCCATGAAAAACTAATGAATAGGAATGTTTCCATGATAGTTAAGCCTCCTAATTTGTTTGTTATTTGTAATAACCAGGCAAAAACTCAGATCTACTGGAAGGGATGAAAACTGACAGAAAGGTAAATGGAAGTAATTACAAAAGCTTATATTATATCTCTCTAAATTTATGAAAGTCAGTTGAACTGAGCAATTGAAAAGACATAAAAAAAGTAAACTATAGACAGATCAAAGTTTCTGACAAACTGAATGTATTTTATAAAAGCAATAGGGTACAATATTTGAAATAGTTATTATTGTTGTCATGTGCTATGGCATAACTATGAGCTAATCAAATGAGAAGCTGTCTGGAAAAAGATTCAATGTCTATTTTAAATACATGCTAGATATTTCTCTCTTTGAAAAGAAAATGCAGCAGTATGGACATTTTTCTATTCCCAAAACCATTTCTGAGAAAAACTATTTTTAAAGAAATATTTTGGAGCAGCCTTTACCTTTAATTTCAAAATAAAACCAAAAATTAGTATAATCTCTCTTTTCTGTTTTTGTTGGGGGGTAAGATCAGAGTGTAAATCCTTTGGCCACATTTTCCACATTTTAAAAAAATACTTAGAAGGGCAAATAAGAAAAGAAAGCCTTGCTGAAAGCCTTCAAAACGTTGCTCAGGGCTATCTATTCTTTCTTTTTCCAGTTATAAAGGAGGAACAAAAGTTCATGAAAATGAACAGAACATCAATAATCCATTACCTATTTAATGCTTGGTATAATGCTCTGATGTTATTGTTAAGAAGCTATTTATTTACTAGCAGATCTCTAACATGGAAAATCACAACAGACACTGAAGAGTGATGCTGAGCATCTTCAGGGTTGTACACTTACCTCCTGTCCCATTTGTGGTGACCGATGTGCTGCTGAGATTAGCCTTCTCCAATTTGGAGCTACCAGAAGTATCGCTGCCTCCAAGAGGATGAGGACTGGCTAGGTCCTGCATTTCCATAGACCTGTGAGGGAGAAATTTTAAACTTTAGCAACAGTTTCTTAATAAACTACATGTATCACTCCTCTCTAATCAAACAACAAGGATTGAAACCCACTGCTAAGCCTTTTTGTTAACTAGGTGAACATGTCAGTCCATGAAAAACTAATGAATAGGAATGTTTCCATGATAGTTAAGCCTCCTAATTTGTTTGTTATTTGTAATAACCAGGCAAAAACTCAGATCTACTGGAAGGGATGAAAACTGACAGAAAGGTAAATGGAAGTAATTACAAAAGCTTATATTATATCTCTCTAAATTTATGAAAGTCAGTTGAACTGAGCAATTGATGACATATAAGTAAACTATGACAGCAACAGCATAAAGAATAGCTGCCGGAGTAGGACTGGGGCAGAGATGGATAGGCAGAGCACACAGAATTTTTAGGGCAGTGAAAATACTCTGTATGATAGTGCAATGAAAGATGTATGCCATTATACAATATCCAAATCCACTGAATGTACGACACCAAGACTTAACCCCAAGGTGAACTATGTACAACGTAGGTTCATTCTTGGTAACCAATCAACCATTCTGGCTATCTATGCTGATAATAGGAGAGGTTATGCGAGTGGGGTAGACAGTAGACGGGAAATCTTTGTACCTACCTCTCAATTTTGTTGTAAATGTTAAACTGCTCTAAAAAAATAAACTCTTAGGAAAAATCGCATCGAAACTTGTGGTATGCAAATAAAGCAGTGATTACAGAGAATCATTTACCTTTAAATGGTTATGTATGAGAAAGGAGGATTTAAAATCTGTGATCTTAAGAAAGATCTTGCCACCTTAAGAAACCAGTGAAAGAAAATAAATTGAACTCAAAAGAAATTGAACCCAAAGTAAGTAGAAGGAATGATAAAAAGCAGAATTTGCCAAAACAGAAAATCATGAACAACAGAGATAATCTACAAATTCAGACTTCAATCATTAGAGGTACTAAACATTTTAAAAAGGATAAGAGGATATTACAGAAAAACATTATGCCAAATTATTCAATAATTTAGATAAAAACACTTTCTTGAAAGACACAAACTATAAAAACTTCTAACTTTAAAAAATGCTCCTCTATCAATTTAATTTCAATTAAAGAAATTGAATTTGTAATTAAACACTTAAACAACCTATAGGTATATATAATTTCATTAGTGAATATTAGCAGCCACTTAAGGAAAAATAACACTCTTTTAAAAATTCTTTTAGGAAAAGTAGGAGTGACCTTTTTAACTAGGTGAACATGTCAGTCCATGAAAACTAATGAATAGGAATGTTTCCATGATAGTTAAGCCTCCTAATTTGTTTGTTATTTGTAATAACCAGGCAAAAACTCAGATCTACTGGAAGGGATGAAAACTGACAGAAAGGTAAATGGAAGTAATTACAAAAGCTTATATTATATCTCTCTAAATTTATGAAAGTCAGTTGAACTGAGCAATTGATGACATATAAGTAAACTATGACAGCAACAGCATAAAGAATAGCTGCCGGAGTAGGACTGGGGCAGAGATGGATAGGCAGAGCACACAGAATTTTTAGGGCAGTGAAAATACTCTGTATGATAGTGCAATGAAAGATGTATGCCATTATACAATATCCAAATCCACTGAATGTACGACACCAAGACTTAACCCCAAGGTGAACTATGTACAACGTAGGTTCATTCTTGGTAACCAATCAACCATTCTGGCTATCTATGCTGATAATAGGAGAGGTTATGCGAGTGGGGTAGACAGTAGACGGGAAATCTTTGTACCTACCTCTCAATTTTGTTGTAAATGTTAAACTGCTCTAAAAAAATAAACTCTTAGGAAAAATCGCATCGAAACTTGTGGTATGCAAATAAAGCAGTGATTACAGAGAATCATTTACCTTTAAATGGTTATGTATGAGAAAGGAGAAGGATTTAAAATCTGTGATCTTAAGAAAGATCTTGCCACCTTAAGAAACCAGTGAAAGAAAATAAATTGAACTCAAAAGAAATTGAACCCAAAGTAAGTAGAAGGAATGATAAAAAGCAGAATTTGCCAAAACAGAAAATCATGAACAACAGAGATAATCTACAAATTCAGACTTCAATCATTAGAGGTACTAAACATTTTAAAAAGGATAAGAGGATATTACAGAAAAACATTATGCCAAATTATTCAATAATTTAGATAAAAACACTTTCTTGAAAGACACAAACTATAAAAACTTCTAACTTTAAAAAATGCTCCTCTATCAATTTAATTTCAATTAAAGAAATTGAATTTGTAATTAAACACTTAAACAACCTATAGGTATATATAATTTCATTAGTGAATATTAGCAGCCACTTAAGGAAAAATAACACTCTTTTAAAAATTCTTTTAGGAAAAGTAGGAGTAACACTTTTCACTCTATTGTATGGGACCAGAATCACCCTGATCCAAAATCTGCCAAAGGCAATGCCAAGAAAAGAAAATTATGGATCTATATTTCTCATGAACATAGATGAGTAAATAGTTTTGACAATATTATCAAATAAAATCTAGCAATAAAAAGGGAAGTATATGGTGACCACGTGTGTTTTATCCCAAGAATTCAAGTTGGGCTTCCCCTGGTTGTCCAGTGAGTAAGGACACTGCTTTGCAGTGCAAGGGGCGCCGGTTTGATCCCTGGCCTGGGAAGATTCCACGTGCCGCGGAGCGGCTGGACCGATGTGTCCAATTACCGAGCCGGAGCTTTGGCACGCGTGCGCCCAGAGCTGGTGCTCTGCGACAACAGAGGCCACCGCGATGGGAGGCCCACACAGGCCAAAGAACAAAGATCGCTGAAAATAGACAAATGAAAGACCAATAGAAGTGGCCCGCCTATTCCCCTCCCTCCCCAACCCGACCCCCGTCCAAAAATAAATAAATAAATAACTCTTTAAAAAAAAAAAGAATTCAAGTTAACAATTGAAAATCAATAAACGTAATTCAATATGTTAACAAAATATGTTTTCAATGGGTATAAATGACATTGACAATATTCATCATCCACTCATGATACAATTCTGAGGAAACCAGGAAAGAAGCCTTTTTCTACAGTATGATAAAGATCATTCTTGAAAATCCAAATCTTTTATTATATTTAATGATGAGATATTGAATTACATCTCACCAAGATCAGAACAAAGACACAAATATCTCTTTCCCACTTCAAAGTAAGTAGAAGGAATGATAAAAAGCAGAAAAAAATTCAAAGGTCTACAAATTCAGACTTCAATCATTAGAGGTACTAAACATTTTAAAAGGATAAGAGGATATTACAGAAAAACATTATGCCAAATTATTCAATAATTTAGATAAAAACACTTTCTTGAAAGACACAAACTATAAAAACTTCTAACTTTAAAAAATGCTCCTCTATCAATTTAATTTCAATTAAAGAAATTGAATTTGTAATTAAACACTTAAACAACCTATAGGTATATATAATTTCATTAGTGAATATTAGCAGCCACTTAAGGAAAAATAACACTCTTTTAAAAATTCTTTTAGGAAAAGTAGGAGTAACACTTTTCACTCTATTGTATGGGACCAGAATCACCCTGATCCAAAATCTGCCAAAGGCAATGCCAAGAAAAGAAAATTATGGATCTATATTTCTCATGAACATAGATGAGTAAATAGTTTTGACAATATTATCAAATAAAATCTAGCAATAAAAAGGGAAGTATATGGTGACCACGTGTGTTTTATCCCAAGAATTCAAGTTGGGCTTCCCCTGGTTGTCCAGTGAGTAAGGACACTGCTTTGCAGTGCAAGGGGCGCCGGTTTGATCCCTGGCCTGGGAAGATTCCACGTGCCGCGGAGCGGCTGGACCGATGTGTCCAATTACCGAGCCGGAGCTTTGGCACGCGTGCGCCCAGAGCTGGTGCTCTGCGACAACAGAGGCCACCGCGATGGGAGGCCCACACAGGCCAAAGAACAAAGATCGCTGAAAATAGACAAATGAAAGACCAATAGAAGTGGCCCGCCTATTCCCCTCCCTCCCCAACCCGACCCCCGTCCAAAAATAAATAAATAAATAACTCTTTAAAAAAAAAAAGAATTCAAGTTAACAATTGAAAATCAATAAACGTAATTCAATATGTTAACAAAATATGTTTTCAATGGGTATAAATGACATTGACAATATTCATCATCCACTCATGATACAATTCTGAGGAAACCAGGAAAGAAGCCTTTTTCTACAGTATGATAAAGATCATTCTTGAAAATCCAAATCTTTTATTATATTTAATGATGAGATATTGAATTACATCTCACCAAGATCAGAACTAAAGACACAAATATCTCTTTTTCCCACTTCAACACAGTATTTTACTGGCACTCTTAGCCAGTGGGAAATTATAAAAGTGAGTAAATAAAAGAGGCAAAACTTAGAAAATTTGTTAATTCATAGAAAACATACTTGTTTATATAAAAAACTCTGAGAAATCCATTAAACAACCCAATTGTAACTAATGGGCGAATTTATCAAAGTTACAGGTACAAGGGTGATACTAATACCAAATAAAAACATAAACCAAAAATATGTGAAACTTCAATCGATGTCTCTTTAGTTTAAATACTGAACTATCAAAACAGTGTTTGCTCTGGAGGTTGGAAGCTAGGTTATTCAACTGTCTCTCCAGTTAAAGTCAATTCCAGGAGGTGTTCAAATGATCAGACCCTCACTTTCACTGCCAGATAGAGTAAAGGACTTAGATTTTTTGAGAAATACAACAAAACAAATATCATGCTTAAGTCTCTATTGAGTTTCTGCACATAATCTTGAGAATACTACAGATACATAATGTTCAGAATACTATACATATTTTGTACACAATGTGCAGAATGGCATTTTGAGTCATAACAGAAGCAGGAATATATCACCATAGCAGAGAGAAAACACAGTGCATAGAAGCAGACTTGCAGACTTTCGGAGAAGCAGAAAAGGATTTAAAACCTCTTGTGCATATGTGAAATAATTTACAGAAAAAGATACATACACAAAGCCTATACATACAAATATACCATATATATGCATATATATATGTGTGTGTGTATATATAGATATACACGTGCCATATATTATTTTTTTATGTGCTTTTGTGCATGCTAAGTTGCATCAGTCATGCCTGAGTCTTGGCAATCCTATGGGCTGTAGCCTGCCAGGCTTCTCTGTCCATGGGATTCTCCAGGCAAGAATACTGGAATGGGTTGCCATGCCCTCTTTCAGGGGAACTACCTGACCCAGGGATTGATCCTGCATCTCCTGCAGTTACTGTGTTGCTAGGCGGATTCTTTACCACTGAGCCACCAGGAAAGCCCAGATATTTTATATATACATATAATTATGGATGTAATATGTATTTATTAATGTCTATGTACTACTTATAGAAAAGAGATGAAAAATCCAAAAAATACCCAAATGAAAGTTTCTAGAATGAATATTTAAAAAATTAAATTAAATGAATATACTATAAAATAGAAAACAATAAAAATTAAATAAATGAATAAATAAATAGTAAATTAAAAAGTCTTTGATGGACTTATAAGGCACTGCAAAAACAAAAAAACTCGTAAATCTGAAACTGAGCCAGTAGAAATTATCCAAACTGAAGTAGAGAGAAAATAAAACGGAGGAACACACTGCAGAGCAACTAAGCCCGTGAGCCACGACTATGGAGCCTGTGCTCTAGAACCTCAGAGCCACAACTATTGGCCCATGTGCCAAAACTACTGAAGCCCGTGTGCCCTAGAGCCCGAGTTCCACAACAAGAGAAGTCACCACAACAAGAAGCCTGCTCACCTCAACGAGAGAGTAGCCCCCACTCCCTGCAACTGGAGAAGAGCCTGTGGCAGCAGTGAAACCCCAGACTAGGCAAAAATAAATAAACAATTTTTTTAAAAAAGAAAGGGAATGAAACAGAATAATTTCAGAATAAATAATGGCCAAGTTTTATAAATCAACAGCTACCCAATGTAAAGATTTTTAATTAAATTGAGCAAAAAAATGAATCACTGCTTATTATGTGCAAAGTATGGTCTCAGGGTGTTTGGACTGCTGAGTGTAGTCTTACCCTTAAAAAATTTATGATCTAAATCTAAATGAGAAAACAGTTCCTATGCATAGAAAACAACAGTACAGTAAATGTCTGCTGAGTGGAACAGACAGAAATCAGTGAGTTAGAGAGTTTGGAAAATTTTCTCAGAACTTGTTAGCTGGGTTTTGATGAATTCAAAGAAAGGGGTCTAGGAAGAGGATCTAGTCAGGGGTATTACTGAAGTTGTGAGACAGTGTGAGGCTCACAGCCAATGTGAACCACATGCGAAAGGAGAAGGTAGGAAAATCAGTAAGGAGTAAAAGCACGGAGCCCACACCACAGAGAGGAGCAGGAATATGTCACTCCTGCAAAACAAAACAAAACTCCTGCAAAAAAAAAAATTGTCTTTGTATCTTACACTCCTGTTTCCAGGAATCCAAAATGCAATCATCTGAATCCTTAATATTAAGTCTCCTGTACTTGAATTCATTTTCACGGGCTTGAGATTTCTTACAATTAATAGAGAATAAGCATGCATTATTGCCATCAACTATAAAGGAAGAGTATTCCTGTGCTTTCTTCTGTATGTTAAACTTCAGATTCCTTTTAAGTGTAATTTGTATAAAATGTAATATATAAAATATAAAGTTCACCTTAGAGTGAAACAGCAGAAAATGATTAACAGCTACCAGTTTTTACTGAGTACATACTATAAGACACAGCCTATGCTTGGCATTTCAAATAAATCCTCTCTGTTAAGCTTTACATAAACACACTGATGTGGATATTATATTCCTTATATTATAGATAAAGACATAGAGGCTCATAGAGCATGCCCAAGACCTTCTACAGGAAAGCAGGAGCAGTAAAACTGGAACCCAAGTCTATTTGATGCCAGAGTCCAGGTTCTTCCTGTCACAGTGTATGTTTCCCGCCCCTCCACCTTTATAAAAAAAATTTTGGCCTCTTTTATTGTTTTTTTTTTAATTTATTTATTTTCATCCATCTTTATTCTTTGGCCTATGTGGGCCTCCCATTGCAGTGGCCTCTCTCGTCGCAGACCACCGGCTCTGGGTGCATGCAGAGTGCTGGCTCGTAGTTGGACATACCAGTCCAGCTGCTCCGCAGCACGTGGGATCTATCCAGGCCAGGGATCGAACCGGTGCCCCTTGCACTGCAAGGAGGACTCTCTACTCACTGGACCACCAGGGAAGTCCTTCCATCTTTTTAAAAGTGACTTTCTTTCACATTGTGAAACCACTATCAGGAATGCATATTCCGGCAATAAAACACTGTGAATGGTTTTTAAAAGTGATTAAACTCAGTATAGGCATCTACTCTGTCAAATCCATATTTAAAGGTGATCCCTTTTTTAATAGTACAGAGAACTATATTCCATATCCTATGATAAATCACAATGGACAAGAATTTTTTTTAAAGAATGCATGTATATATATATATATATATATATATATATATATGTATATTTATATATGTATATTTATATGTATAAAGATAACACTTTTTTCTTCTAAGATACCATTTTCTACCCATGTCATAAGCCCATTTTAATGCTAGCATATTTCTGGACAAAAAAAAAAAAAAATAAACATACATAAACACAAAAACTAAGAATCTTGGTTCTTGTTTGTAACATTCTGTAGCAGATGGAATTTACTTCTAGCAGACTTAGTATTCTCTTCAAATCCAAGAAAGAGCATGCTTTATATTCATGCATTTAGAGTCTACTGTAACTCAGAAACCCTGATTCCTTCTGCACAGACCCTGGTAATGAGTCACAGCCTGTTTATTTACAGGCTGAGATTCCATCAATTCTTCATGGCCCAAGAAATGCAAAAGCATCCCAGACTTTCAAAGGCATTCCCGCTCATGTTAGCTTTTCTCTTTGCACAAAGTGAACCACATGTATGTAGGGCTGTGTCCCACACTCTCAGGGTCTACCTAACTAGACAATTCCCATTTTGACCATCAGGATGTATTTATGGGAAAGCATTCAGGTATTTGCTTTGCTAATAACTTCCTTTTTAATGGAATATAAGGATTTTCATGCTGAAAATCTCCTCAGCTGAAAAAACAGGAATAACACAATGAGCTTCTACTTTAATGAGAGTGTAGGTTTAAAATTTTTTCATCCATCTTTATTCTTTGGCCTATGTGGGCCTCCCATTGCAGTGGCCTCTCTCGTGCAGACCACCGGCTCTGGGTGCATGCAGAGTGCTGGCTCGTAGTTGGACATACCAGTCCAGCTGCTCGCAGCACGTGGGATCTATCCAGTCCAGGGATCGAACCGGTGCCCCTTGCACTGCAAGGAGGACTCTCTACTCACTGGACCACCAGGAAAGTCCTTCCATCTTTTTAAAAGTGACTTTCTTTCACATTGTGAAACCACTATCAGGAATGCATATTCCGGCAATAAAACACTGTGAATGGTTTTTAAAAGTGATTAAACTCAGTATAGGCATCTACTCTGTCAAATCCATATTTAAAGGTGATCCCTTTTTTAATAGTACAGAGAACTATATTCCATATCCTATGATAAATCACAATGGACAAGAATTTTTTTTAAAGAATGCATGTATATATATATATATATATATATATATATATATATATATATATATATATATATATGTATATTTATATGTATAAAGATAACACTTTTTTCTTCTAAGATACCATTTTCTACCCATGTCATAAGCCCATTTTAATGCTAGCATATTTCTGGACAAAAAAAAAAAAAATAAACATACATAAACACAAAAACTAAGAATCTTGGTTCTTGTTTGTAACATTCTGTGGCAGATGGAATTTACTTCTAGCAGACTTAGTATTCTCTTCAAATCCAAGAAAGAGCATGCTTTATATTCATGCATTTAGAGTCTACTGTAACTCAAAAACCCTGATTCCTTCTGCACAGACCCTGGTAATGAGTCACAGCCTGTTTATTTACAGGCTGAGATTCCATCAATTCTTCATGGCCCAAGAAATGCAAAAGCATCCCAGACTTTCAAAGGCATTCCCGCTCATGTTAGCTTTTCTCTTTGCACAAAGTGAACCACATGTATGTAGGGCTGTGTCCCACACTCTCAGGGTCTACCTAACTAGACAATTCCCATTTTGACCATCAGGATGTATTTATGGGAAAGCATTCAGGTATTTGCTTTGCTAATAACTTCCTTTTTAATGGAATATAAGGATTTTCATGCTGAAAATCTCCTCAGCTGAAAAAACAGGAATAACACAATGAGCTTCTACTTTAATGAGAGTGTAGGTTGCCTGTGCAGTTTCCCCCATGGCTCAGCAATAAATAATTCGCCTGCAACGCAGGAGACACAGGAGGTGCAGGTTCTATCACTGGGTTGGGAAGATCCCCTGGAGCAGGCCATATCAACCCACTCTAGTAATCTTGCCTGGAGAATCCCATGGGCAGTGTAGCCTGGTGGGCTACAGTCCATAGGACTGTAAAGAGGTTGCATTAGTACAGGGAATATTTTGTAGTCACTGCTTTTTCCTCTACACTTAGAATTGTGCCGGGTATTTAGTGAGTGCTAAGGATAAATAATAAAATAAGATGAAGTGATCTGAATTACTTGGAGTCACGTGGACTCTAGTTTAGCAAACATTGCTTAAGCATTCAGTAAGTTCTAGGGACATTTCTAAGAATCCAGAAGTAGCTCTTGAGCTTGGCGGCCAGTGGGAGAGTGAGGGGATAGGTGGAGGGAGATGGGAATTAGTAGTGTGATGTCAATTGTATGGAAGGTTTCTCATCTTCATGTGCAATGTTACGACTCCTAAACGGGTGAGGGGTGTGTATATGTATGTATACACATGTGTGTATGTGTGTGCAAGAGGGTGGGAAGGAAGGTGCTCTGCATGGATGCAGAAACCACTGGGCCAAAAGATAATAATAATAATAACGCCATTTGGTCAACTTAGATAAGATGAAAGTTACAGGCATGACACTACTGGGTACCAATTTCCACTCTCTGGAAAAGCATTTCTGGGCATCTTAAACCAACACATTTCAGATAAGGAGCCAAGAAATCCTCATCCCAGCTGCAGCCGGGAGCCAGTTTCTCCACCGACAGTCAGGCTGGGAATGTGGATGCTCTCTGCTACACGATGTCTATGTCACTGATCAGAGGGCCGGTCAGTCTCAGAAAGAGGCCTTCACGAGCCCACTTTAGCAGACATCATTAGAACTGGGCTCTGCTGCAGAGAAAAGGAAATGTTGGAGGAAGAAGACCCCTATCAGCGAGGACCAGGGAAGTGGGCCATGGATAATGGGAGCTGTTCTTGCCACTTGCCAGTGACCTCATGCCTGTCCCTGAGGCCAGCATGAATGCTTACAATGCAAGTGACCTCTCTGCCAGAGTGACCTCAGGCTTCAGAGTAACAGCAAGTAAAACCATGGACACACTGTTCTCTGGACACTTTTACAGCCCTTCCTTTCCAGGGCTTCCTCACTGGGTTGGGAAGATCCCTGGAGCAGGCCATATCAACCCACTCTAGTAATCTTGCCTGGAGAATCCCATGGGCAGTGTAGCCTGGTGGGCTACAGTCCATAGGACTGTAAAGAGGTTGCATTAGTACAGGGAATATTTTGTAGTCACTGCTTTTTCCTCTACACTTAGAATTGTGCCGGGTATTTAGTGAGTGCTAAGGATAAATAATAAAATAAGATGAAGTGATCTGAATTACTTGGAGTCACGTGGACTCTAGTTTAGCAAACATTGCTTAAGCATTCAGTAAGTTCTAGGGACATTTCTAAGAATCCAGAAGTAGCTCTTGAGCTTGGCGGCCAGTGGGAGAGTGAGGGGATAGGTGGAGGGAGATGGGAATTAGTAGTGTGATGTCAATTGTATGGAAGGCTTCTCATCTTCATGTGCAACGTTACGACTCCTAAACGGGTGAGGGGTGTGTATATGTATGTATACACATGTGTGTATGTGTGTGCAAGAGGGTGGGAAGGAAGGTGCTCTGCATGGATGCAGAAACCACTGGGCCAAAAGATAATAATAATAATAACGCCATTTGGTCAACTTAGATAAGATGAAAGTTACAGGCATGACACTACTGGGTACCAATTTCCACTCTCTGGAAAAGCATTTCTGGGCATCTTAAACCAACACATTTCAGATAAGGAGCCAAGAAATCCTCATCCCAGCTGCAGCCGGGAGCCAGTTTCTCCACCAACAGTCAGGCTGGGAATGTGGATGCTCTCTGCTACACGATGTCTATGTCACTGATCAGAGGGCCGGTCAGTCTCAGAAAGAGGCCTTCACGAGCCCACTTTAGCAGACATCATTAGAACTGGGCTCTGCTGCAGAGAAAAGGAAATGTTGGAGGAAGAAGACCCCTATCAGCGAGGACCAGGGAAGTGGGCCATGGATAATGGGAGCTGTTCTTGCCACTTGCCAGTGACCTCATGCCTGTCCCTGAGGCCAGCATGAATGCTTACAATGCAAGTGACCTCTCTGCCAGAGTGACCTCAGGCTTCAGAGTAACAGCAAGTAAAACCATGGACACACTGTTCTCTGGACACTTTTTACAGCCCTTCCTTTCCAGGGCTTCCTCACAGCTCTCCACCTGAGTCCTGCAGCTCTGGTGCTTTCTTCATTATGACTCTAACAGATTCTTCAGATAAAACATGGTCTCCCCACCCATGAAATGTGAGCAAACATTTTCAAATGTATTTCTCTAAATTTAGGTTTTCAGCACCCTCTTCCTTAACTTTGAAAACAAAGAGGAAAAAGAAGCCCAATGAATTCTCCAACTGTTATTTGAACAGTATAGTACTCAAGTTTCTGCTAGATCAGTTACAGACCATGGTTAATGAAGCAGGAAATTATTTCCCTCTAGCAAGCAGAAGAATAAAGTCATAGGCCACAATCAAAACATCTAATACTAGTAATTATACCAAGAAATACACAGACTCTTTTTCTAAGGAAAAAACTCTACCAATAAGGGTCAACCATCTTACTAGATGAATAAATGAGAGTTTTCCAATGCCAGAATATTGAATTTGAAAGAGTAAATCATCAGCATAATGTACAAAATAAAGATAGGTCTCTGTGAAAATGGTGGAATTTTGCAGTCTCCAGGGACAGTCAATGTCTTTGAAATGTAAAAATTTCATCATTTTACGCGCAAGGTTGTAAATGAGTGTGGTATTAAGGGCCTGTACTATGGACTGTATAGAAGAAGTGGACGACAGAGGAGCAGACGCTTGGATGACATCACCGACTCCATGGACACAAGTTTGAGCAAACTCCAGGAGATGGTGAAGGACAAGGAAGCCTGGTGTGTTGCAGTTCATGGAGCCACAAAGAGTCAGACATGACTGAGGACTGAATTGAACAGAAGGGAACTATAGACTGAATATGCCATGTGCTCAGCCATGTCTGACTCTTTGCACCCCACACACTGTAGCCTGCCAGTGTCCTCTGCCCATGGGATTTTCCCCAGTCTCAGAAAGAGGCCTTCACGAGCCCACTTTAGCAGACATCATTAGAACTGGGCTCTGCTGCAGAGAAAGGAAATGTTGGAGGAAGAAGACCCCTATCAGCGAGGACCAGGGAAGTGGGCCATGGATAATGGGAGCTGTTCTTGCCACTTGCCAGTGACCTCATGCCTGTCCCTGAGGCCAGCATGAATGCTTACAATGCAAGTGACCTCTCTGCCAGAGTGACCTCAGGCTTCAGAGTAACAGCAAGTAAAACCATGGACACACTGTTCTCTGGACACTTTTTACAGCCCTTCCTTTCCAGGGCTTCCTCACAGCTCTCCACCTGAGTCCTGCAGCTCTGGTGCTTTCTTCATTATGACTCTAACAGATTCTTCAGATAAAACATGGTCTCCCCACCCATGAAATGTGAGCAAACATTTTTCAAATGTATTTCTCTAAATTTAGGTTTTCAGCACCCTCTTCCTTAACTTTGAAAACAAAGAGGAAAAAGAAGCCCAATGAATTCTCCAACTGTTATTTGAACAGTATAGTACTCAAGTTTCTGCTAGATCAGTTACAGACCATGGTTAATGAAGCAGGAAATTATTTCCCTCTAGCAAGCAGAAGAATAAAGTCATAGGCCACAATCAAAACATCTAATACTAGTAATTATACCAAGAAATACACAGACTCTTTTTCTAAGGAAAAAACTCTACCAATAAGGGTCAACCATCTTACTAGATGAATAAATGAGAGTTTTCCAATGCCAGAATATTGAATTTGAAAGAGTAAATCATCAGCATAATGTACAAAATAAAGATAGGTCTCTGTGAAAATGGTGGAATTTTGCAGTCTCCAGGGACAGTCAATGTCTTTGAAATGTAAAAATTTCATCATTTTACGCGCAAGGTTGTAAATGAGTGTGGTATTAAGGACCTGTACTATGGACTGTATAGAAGAAGTGGACGACAGAGGAGCAGACGCTTGGATGACATCACCGACTCCATGGACACAAGTTTGAGCAAACTCCAGGAGATGGTGAAGGACAAGGAAGCCTGGTGTGTTGCAGTTCATGGAGCCACAAAGAGTCAGACATGACTGAGGACTGAATTGAACAGAAGGGAACTATAGACTGAATATGCCATGTGCTCAGCCATGTCTGACTCTTTGCACCCCACACACTGTAGCCTGCCAGTGTCCTCTGCCCATGGGATTTTCCAGGCAAGAAGACTGGAGCGGGTTGCAAGCCCCTTCCCAACCCATGTCTTCGGTGTCTCCTGCACTGCAGGTGGGTTCTTAATCTGCTGAGCCATTGGGAAGCCTGGATTTCAAACTCCATCTCTATCACTTACCAGTCTGTGGACTTTATGCTCAAAAATGGAGTCAATGACAACCCAGAAGGGTTACTGAGTGAATTAAGTAAGATCATGCACTCAAAGGACACGGAATTAGGCACACAATGCATCTTCATGACTGTCAGCCATTACTACAGTCACTTCTACAACACTATCAATAAATGCTTGATTTGTCCATTTGAATACCTATAGTACCAAGAAAATCATTTTCTTAAGAGGCAACCCATTTCATTTTCAGGTCACTCTTGTTATCATTAAGTTTTCTGAACATGGTTTTCATGCAAATTAGGTCCTGGAAGAAATTTAACCCATTGAGATGCAGTGAGTCTAAACTTTCTTTTCCATTACTGCCCTTCAATTATCAAAGAGAAATGTCCAGACTCAGAACCTTTATATATACAAAATATGGCAGGAATATTATAATGATCACTCTGAACTCATCAGTGTAGCCTGAAGAGTACACCAGCTTTACTATCAAACACTTTACAATATGAACATCTTCTGAAACCCAGCCAACCATCTGATGTGTTAGATCCTCTTTTCTCTCAGCCACAGATCATACAGTTGGCATTTGGAATCTAAGTGAACAGTTTTTCCTGTGTTTTTCTTAAAAGGTATCTTGTTGGACTGAGTCCATTATTTCATATTGTCCTGTTAGGTTCTAATTTTGTTCTTTCCCGTTCAGGAAATGTAAAAATTTCATCATTTTACGCCAAGGTTGTAAATGAGTGTGGTATTAAGGGCCTGTACTATGGACTGTATAGAAGAAGTGGACGACAGAGGAGCAGACGCTTGGATGACATCACCGACTCCATGGACACAAGTTTGAGCAAACTCCAGGAGATGGTGAAGGACAAGGAAGCCTGGTGTGTTGCAGTTCATGGAGCCACAAAGAGTCAGACATGACTGAGGACTGAATTGAACAGAAGGGAACTATAGACTGAATATGCCATGTGCTCAGCCATGTCTGACTCTTTGCACCCCACACACTGTAGCCTGCCAGTGTCCTCTGCCCATGGGATTTTCCAGGCAAGAAGACTGGAGCGGGTTGCAAGCCCCTTCCCAACCCATGTCTTCGGTGTCTCCTGCACTGCAGGTGGGTTCTTAATCTGCTGAGCCATTGGGGAAGCCTGGATTTCAAACTCCATCTCTATCACTTACCAGTCTGTGGACTTTATGCTCAAAAATGGAGTCAATGACAACCCAGAAGGGTTACTGAGTGAATTAAGTAAGATCATGCACTCAAAGGACACGGAATTAGGCACACAATGCATCTTCATGACTGTCAGCCATTACTACAGTCACTTCTACAACACTATCAATAAATGCTTGATTTGTCCATTTGAATACCTATAGTACCAAGAAAATCATTTTCTTAAGAGGCAACCCATTTCATTTTCAGGTCACTCTTGTTATCATTAAGTTTTCTGAACATGGTTTTCATGCAAATTAGGTCCTGGAAGAAATTTAACCCATTGAGATGCAGTGAGTCTAAACTTTCTTTTCCATTACTGCCCTTCAATTATCAAAGAGAAATGTCCAGACTCAGAACCTTTATATATACAAAATATGGCAGGAATATTATAATGATCACTCTGAACTCATCAGTGTAGCCTGAAGAGTACACCAGCTTTACTATCAAACACTTTACAATATGAACATCTTCTGAAACCCAGCCAACCATCTGATGTGTTAGATCCCTCTTTTCTCTCAGCCACAGATCATACAGTTGGCATTTGGAATCTAAGTGAACAGTTTTTCCTGTGTTTTTCTTAAAAGGTATCTTGTTGGACTGAGTCCATTATTTCATATTGTCCTGTTAGGTTCTAATTCTGCTGTTGAAAGTATTCTTTCCCTGTGTCAGGACACCTATAAACTTTCCTAGCATGCACCCATTGCCAAATCACAATAAGCATGTTGAACAAGGCCAATATCAAGGACAGTTCTTAAAGAGGGCACTAGAGTTATATTTCCAGAGCTACATCACTGGGAAATAGTTACTGCAATAGTAGCAGTACTATTTTTCAGTTTCTATTTTTCTATCTTCTCATAAATATATTTAAAGTCTTTAAGACACATAATGTCTAATCCAGTATGTACTAAGTATAAAACAGGCCTTTGTTCCTCTTTTCTGATATTGTTGCCAGGCTATTCTGGTATAGCTTTTGCTTAGAGAACTTCAGCTGGATTCTCACATCCTACTTTCTAATTATTTACATTTCATTATCTAGGAAGGTAATTTTATTTCTTGACATTGATTTAAAACTTTATTTTATTTTTTAATTTTTATTGAAGTATAGTTGACTTACAATATTGTTTCAGGTTCAGGTATGCAACAAAGGTCTACATACACAGATATATGAATATTCTTTTTCAGGTTATTGCAAAAACAGAGTATAGTCCCCTGAGCTATACAGTAGATTCTCATTGTTTATCTATTTTATATATAGTAGTATGTATATGTTAATATCAACTTCCTTATTTATCCCATTTATCCCTCCCCCTACCTTACCCCTTTGGCAGCCATAAAAATTTTCAGGTCACTCTTGTTATCATTAAGTTTTCTGAACATGGTTTTCATGCAAATTAGGTCCTGGAAGAAATTTAACCCATTGAGATGCAGTGAGTCTAAACTTTCTTTTCCATTACTGCCCTTCAATTATCAAAGAGAAATGTCCAGACTCAGAACCTTTATATATACAAAATATGGCAGGAATATTATAATGATCACTCTGAACTCATCAGTGTAGCCTGAAGAGTACACCAGCTTTACTATCAAACACTTTACAATATGAACATCTTCTGAAACCCAGCCAACCATCTGATGTGTTAGATCCCTCTTTTCTCTCAGCCACAGATCATACAGTTGGCATTTGGAATCTAAGTGAACAGTTTTTCCTGTGTTTTTCTTAAAAGGTATCTTGTTGGACTGAGTCCATTATTTCATATTGTCCTGTTAGGTTCTAATTCTGCTGTTGAAAGTATTCTTTCCCTGTGTCAGGACACCTATAAACTTTCCTAGCATGCACCCATTGCCAAATCACAATAAGCATGTTGAACAAGGCCAATATCAAGGACAGTTCTTAAAGAGGGCACTAGAGTTATATTTCCAGAGCTACATCACTGGGAAATAGTTACTGCAATAGTAGCAGTACTATTTTTCAGTTTCTATTTTTCTATCTTCTCATAAATATATTTAAAGTCTTTAAGACACATAATGTCTAATCCAGTATGTACTAAGTATAAAACAGGCCTTTGTTCCTCTTTTCTGATATTGTTGCCAGGCTATTCTGGTATAGCTTTTGCTTAGAGAACTTCAGCTGGATTCTCACATCCTACTTTCTAATTATTTACATTTCATTATCTAGGAAGGTAATTTTATTTCTTGACATTGATTTAAAACTTTATTTTATTTTTTAATTTTTATTGAAGTATAGTTGACTTACAATATTGTTTCAGGTTCAGGTATGCAACAAAGGTCTACATACACAGATATATGAATATTCTTTTTCAGGTTATTGCAAAAACAGAGTATAGTCCCCTGAGCTATACAGTAGATTCTCATTGTTTATCTATTTTATATATAGTAGTATGTATATGTTAATATCAACTTCCTTATTTATCCCATTTATCCCTCCCCCTACCTTACCCCTTTGGCAGCCATAAGTTTTCTGTTTTGTTTTGTAAACAAGTTCATTTGTTTCACTGGTTTGAAGTTTATTCTGTCATACAAGGAAACAAAGAAAAACTGACTTCTCCTAAGAAGTCTGATGCTAAAATGCACATAAGGCATGTGTTTTATTAGATGACAATATGGATTGGGAATCAGGAACAGGAATCTAAGTCTATGATCTGCTAGCTAGAAAAAGTTAATGGGTGTGTGAGTAGATAGTTTTCCAAATCTCTTCTCAGGTTTACAGGGCTCTTGAAATAACACTGCGAGCCTTCCACAGACAGGCATTCTGTACTCTCTCCCTTTTTATGCCAAGACATTCTGTATCTTTATGAGGTGACTCAACCCATTCACTTTGAACGCAAGGAAGTTAGCACCTGCCATGGGGGATCAGAATGTGAAATGTGAGGAGGGAGCCCTGTGATAAGTGCCTGACCTTAGCAAACAAAAATAAAACTTCTAAGAAAACCATGAGGAAAATGCAGCAATATACCACCAGTAATCCAACCAGAGTGTTGTGTGGTTCTGAATACAATCAACTCAATTTCTGCTCTGCAGGAAGCAGTGGTTGAGGCTGTGTGGGATTCCAAGAACAGCCAGCAACGCCAGAAGACGCCAGGGAGCTCCCCCACTACCCCAGTCCTCTTTAATGGAGACATGATAGTCTCCATTAAAAAAAAAAAAAGTCAACCAGCCATCTTAGTGATAGGAACCTGGGGCCCATTGCTCATCTGACATAATTCTTCACAGAGCAGGTCCAAACACAATGTAGGGCCCTTGAAATCAGCAGGAGCTCAGCACTCCGAACCATGCCAAAGAGCAAGATGAGAATTGATTTAGCTTTATTTTAAATTTTTTAATTTTTTTTTTTTTGAAGTTTTTAGATTGATTCTTACAATATTGTTTCAGGTTCAGGTATGCAACAAAGGTCTACATACACAGATATATGAATATTCTTTTTCAGGTTATTGCAAAAACAGAGTATAGTCCCCTGAGCTATACAGTAGATTCTCATTGTTTATCTATTTTATATATAGTAGTATGTATATGTTAATATCAACTTCCTTATTTATCCCATTTATCCCTCCCCCTACCTTACCCCTTTGGCAGCCATAAGTTTTCTGTTTTGTTTTGTAAACAAGTTCATTTGTTTCACTGGTTTGAAGTTTATTCTGTCATACAAGGAAACAAAGAAAAACTGACTTCTCCTAAGAAGTCTGATGCTAAAATGCACATAAGGCATGTGTTTTATTAGATGACAATATGGATTGGGAATCAGGAACAGGAATCTAAGTCTATGATCTGCTAGCTAGAAAAAGTTAATGGGTGTGTGAGTAGATAGTTTTCCAAATCTCTTCTCAGGTTTACAGGGCTCTTGAAATAACACTGCGAGCCTTCCACAGACAGGCATTCTGTACTCTCTCCCTTTCTATGCCAAGACATTCTGTATCTTTATGAGGTGACTCAACCCATTCACTTTGAACGCAAGGAAGTTAGCACCTGCCATGGGGGATCAGAATGTGAAATGTGAGGAGGGAGCCCTGTGATAAGTGCCTGACCTTAGCAAACAAAAATAAAACTTCTAAGAAAACCATGAGGAAAATGCAGCAATATACCACCAGTAATCCAACCAGAGTGTTGTGTGGTTCTGAATACAATCAACTCAATTTCTGCTCTGCAGGAAGCAGTGGTTGAGGCTGTGTGGGATTCCAAGAACAGCCAGCAACGCCAGAAGACGCCAGGGAGCTCCCCCACTACCCCAGTCCTCTTTAATGGAGACATGATAGTCTCCATTAAAAAAAAAAAAGTCAACCAGCCATCTTAGTGATAGGAACCTGGGGCCCATTGCTCATCTGACATAATTCTTCACAGAGCAGGTCCAAACACAATGTAGGGCCCTTGAAATCAGCAGGAGCTCAGCACTCCGAACCATGCCAAAGAGCAAGATGAGAAATGGGGCTGGTATAAATATTCATTGGGAAGCTACAGCCAAGCTCCTTGTGCTGGGTGTTTAGTGCAACTCAAAACTGCTCCACCTGGTCTCTTCTGGCTCCCTCATGTCTACCAGGGGCTGGCAGCTGGAAGGCAGGCTGAGCCTTTGAGATCTTTTAATTTGCTGTAGCACCAGAGGGGCAGGCAGGAGGGATGACAATGCACATGCTGGGATTCAATTACAGGGCTGTCTTTTTCCCAGGTGGGAGGTAACCCTGACTGCTGAGAATTCAATGCTTCATCTGTTAAGGTCCCTGAGGAAATGATGAGTAGTTTGCAAAAGCTGAGGGTGTGGGAATAATGCTGTATGGTTAGCAAAAAAAATATCCGGCACACTGAATGGTATTTTATTAGTCTTATGTGCAATCTTTCCTTTTTCTTGTTTTCTGAGGCAAAATCATTCCATGACTTCTGCCTGGAAAATAAGGGTGACTGCCCCTAAATTCTGAAGTCAGTTGCTGCATAGCTTATAGAGTGAGAGAAGCTTTGAGATCACTGTCCCAGGAGTCTCACTGCCAAAAAGGTTTTTCAGTATTGCATAAAGTTAGATGTGTTCCAGCCATGATTGCTTAAGGGGAACATAAAATGTTCTAAATTTAAAGCATTGCACCATTCCTAAAAGCTTGCCAAAATTACCTACAATGACACATTTCTTTGATAAGTGCCTGACCTTAGCAAACAAAAATAAAACTTCTAAGAAAACCATGAGGAAAATGCAGCAATATACCACCAGTAATCCAACCAGAGTGTTGTGTGGTTCTGAATACAATCAACTCAATTTCTGCTCTGCAGGAAGCAGTGGTTGAGGCTGTGTGGGATTCCAAGAACAGCCAGCAACGCCAGAAGACGCCAGGGAGCTCCCCCACTACCCCAGTCCTCTTTAATGGAGACATGATAGTCTCCATTAAAAAAAAAAAAGTCAACCAGCCATCTTAGTGATAGGAACCTGGGGCCCATTGCTCATCTGACATAATTCTTCACGGAGCAGGTCCAAACACAATGTAGGGCCCTTGAAATCAGCAGGAGCTCAGCACTCCGAACCATGCCAAAGAGCAAGATGAGAAATGGGGCTGGTATAAATATTCATTGGGAAGCTACAGCCAAGCTCCTTGTGCTGGGTGTTTAGTGCAACTCAAAACTGCTCCACCTGGTCTCTTCTGGCTCCCTCATGTCTACCAGGGGCTGGCAGCTGGAAGGCAGGCTGAGCCTTTGAGATCTTTTAATTTGCTGTAGCACCAGAGGGGCAGGCAGGAGGGATGACAATGCACATGCTGGGATTCAATTACAGGGCTGTCTTTTTCCCAGGTGGGAGGTAACCCTGACTGCTGAGAATTCAATGCTTCATCTGTTAAGGTCCCTGAGGAAATGATGAGTAGTTTGCAAAAGCTGAGGGTGTGGGAATAATGCTGTATGGTTAGCAAAAAAAATATCCGGCACACTGAATGGTATTTTATTAGTCTTATGTGCAATCTTTCCTTTTTCTTGTTTTCTGAGGCAAAATCATTCCATGACTTCTGCCTGGAAAATAAGGGTGACTGCCCCTAAATTCTGAAGTCAGTTGCTGCATAGCTTATAGAGTGAGAGAAGCTTTGAGATCACTGTCCCAGGAGTCTCACTGCCAAAAAGGTTTTTCAGTATTGCATAAAGTTAGATGTGTTCCAGCCATGATTGCTTAAGGGGAACATAAAATGTTCTAAATTTAAAGCATTGCACCATTCCTAAAAGCTTGCCAAAATTACCTACAATGCCATTTCTTTTACAATAAAATGGCACAATGTCACGACATTTTAGGACATACGCTCAATACTCTGTTAATAGTCTGATGGTATTAAGGGGAGAGGTGCTTTTATTGTGCCTTCTACAAAGCAAGGTTCACCAAATATGTAATATTGTATGTAGAATGGTTGACTAATCTCTGTTGGAACATTTCTGTACAAATAGTTACTGGGCTAATAACTACAACCAAATATTATCTATCAGAGTAGATCTGTCCTTGCTATTACTTGGACAAACAAGGGAGCTTCATTTTTATTCTGTATTTAAAAGGAAAAAAAAAAGTTGCGCTTGTTTTTATATCTAAATTTTATACTTATCCTAGGACATTCTCTTCTCCCTATGGTACTTAGAGCAGAGGTTTGCAATAACCAGCTCAAACCAATTTCAACTACTGCTTAAAACCCTCAAATGCCTTCCCATGCCTCCCGGAGAAATTCCCTAATTCCTCACCTGACCTTTCAGGTCACTTCCTTACCTGATCCACCAATGCCCCATTTCTCTGACCTTGGCTCCCAAGGCATTCCTTCACTCATGGAGCTCCCCCATCTCCCCAACCCTGACCTGCCCATCTGCAAACATACCCAACAGCCTCCCAGAACAACGACTCTGCACTTGCTGTTCACTTTTCCTGGAGCACAGTTTCCCCAGCCATTCTCCTTGTCCTGTTTCTCTGCTCAGATATCCCCTATTCAGAGAGCCTTTCTCTGTCCTTCTCATAGCAGCAACAAACCCACCCAGTGATTACATACTATCCAATTTATATGATAATTATGCCATGTATAATGCTGCTGCTTTATTCTTTTTTTTTTCTGGCCACTTCTATTGGTCCTTCATTTATTTCCATCTTTGTTCTTTGGCCTGTGTGGACCTCCCATTGCAGTGGCCTCTCCTGTAGCAGAGCGTCAGCTCTGGGCGCATGCGCTCAGAGCTCCTGCTCCATAGTTGGACAAATCCGCCCAGCCGCTCCATGGCATGTGGGATCTTCTCAGGCCAGGGACCGAACCAGCACCCTTGCACTGCAAGGCAGCGTCCCCACCTACTGGACCACCAGGAAGCCCACTGCTGCTTTATTCTACTTCAAGGCACTACTTCCCTTGACACAGTATATATTACTGTATTGTTTAATTGTCTTTCCTCTAGCATGTATGCTCATGAGAGCAGGGGTTTGTTCATGGCTGTAGCTCTAGTGCCTTGAACTGTCACCAAATATGTAATATTGTATGTAGAATGGTTGACTAATCTCTGTTGGAACATTTCTGTACAAATAGTTACTGGGCTAATAACTACAACCAAATATTATCTATCAGAGTAGACCTGTCCTTGCTATTACTTGGACAAACAAGGAGCTTCATTTTTATTCTGTATTTAAAAGGAAAAAAAAAAGTTGCGCTTGTTTTTATATCTAAATTTTATACTTATCCTAGGACATTCTCTTCTCCCTATGGTACTTAGAGCAGAGGTTTGCAATAACCAGCTCAAACCAATTTCAACTACTGCTTAAAACCCTCAAATGCCTTCCCATGCCTCCCGGAGAAATTCCCTAATTCCTCACCTGACCTTTCAGGTCACTTCCTTACCTGATCCACCAATGCCCCATTTCTCTGACCTTGGCTCCCAAGGCATTCCTTCACTCATGGAGCTCCCCCATCTCCCCAACCCTGACCTGCCCATCTGCAAACATACCCAACAGCCTCCCAGAACAACGACTCTGCACTTGCTGTTCACTTTTCCTGGAGCACAGTTTCCCCAGCCATTCTCCTTGTCCTGTTTCTCTGCTCAGATATCCCCTATTCAGAGAGCCTTTCTCTGTCCTTCTCATAGCAGCAACAAACCCACCCAGTGATTACATACTATCCAATTTATATGATAATTATGCCATGTATAATGCTGCTGCTTTATTCTTTTTTTTTTCTGGCCACTTCTATTGGTCCTTCATTTATTTCCATCTTTGTTCTTTGGCCTGTGTGGACCTCCCATTGCAGTGGCCTCTCCTGTAGCAGAGCGTCAGCTCTGGGCGCATGCGCTCCAGAGCTCCTGCTCCATAGTTGGACAAATCCGCCCAGCCGCTCCATGGCATGTGGGATCTTCTCAGGCCAGGGACCGAACCAGCACCCCTTGCACTGCAAGGCAGCGTCCCCACCTACTGGACCACCAGGGAAGCCCACTGCTGCTTTATTCTACTTCAAGGCACTACTTCCCTTGACACAGTATATATTACTGTATTGTTTAATTGTCTTTCCCTCTAGCATGTATGCTCATGAGAGCAGGGGGGTTTGTTCATGGCTGTAGCTCTAGTGCCTTGAACTGTTTCTGGCACAGAAATGAAGTTGCTCAGTCGTGTCCCACTCTTTGCGACCCATGGATGAGCCATAGAATTCTCCAGGCAAGAAGACCGGAGTCAGCAGCCTTTCTCTTCTCCAGGGTATCTTCCCAACCCAGGGACCAAACCCAGGTCTTCTGCATTGCAGGCATCTTTACCGTCTAAGCCTGACCAGAGAAGCCCTAGAATACTGGAGTAGGTAGCCTATCCCTTCTCCAGAGGATCTTCCTGACTCAGGAATTAAACCGGGGTCTCCTGCATTGCAGCCAGAGTCTTCACTGGCTGAGCTACATAAATGTTTAATTAATAGCTATTGACTGTATGAACAGATTTTTCAGTAATTTCAACAGACTGACCTAATTACTCCTAGTTATCTAGGCTTGGTCATCCACCTTAATATCATTAGCTTTCTGTGACAGAATTTTATTGTTTTTTAGAATCAACTCCCTGATAATTTAAAAATACAGTTCAAATATAAAGAATTTTACAGTCTGATTGACAGAATCACCAGTATTTCTCATCTTTAAATTTGAAGAATAAATTAATAATTACTTAATGAGGGCTTCCTTGGTGGCTCAAATAGAGAATCCACCTGTAAAGTAGGATGACTCAGGTTCAATCCTTGGGTCAGGAAGATTCCCTTGAGAGAAGAGAATGGCTCTCCACTCCAGTATTCTTCCCTAGAGAATTTCATGGACAGAGAAGCCTGGTGGGCTACAGTCCATGGGTCACAAAGAGTTGGATACGACTAAGTGACTAACACTTTCCACACTTAGCATGTGTCAAGTACTGTGCTCTCTATATTTTTAGTAACAGTTTTACCTGAAATTAAACATGTTCTTGTTTCTTTACAGAATTCAAATTTTTTCCTTAAGCTAAGATACTCCATAGTTGGACAAATCCGCCCAGCCGCTCCATGGCATGTGGGATCTTCTCAGGCCAGGGACCGAACCAGCACCCTTGCACTGCAAGGCAGCGTCCCCACCTACTGGACCACCAGGAAGCCCACTGCTGCTTTATTCTACTTCAAGGCACTACTTCCCTTGACACAGTATATATTACTGTATTGTTTAATTGTCTTTCCTCTAGCATGTATGCTCATGAGAGCAGGGGGGTTTGTTCATGGCTGTAGCTCTAGTGCCTTGAACTGTTTCTGGCACAGAAATGAAGTTGCTCAGTCGTGTCCCACTCTTTGCGACCCATGGATGAGCCATAGAATTCTCCAGGCAAGAAGACCGGAGTCAGCAGCCTTTCTCTTCTCCAGGGTATCTTCCCAACCCAGGGACCAAACCCAGGTCTTCTGCATTGCAGGCATCTTTACCGTCTAAGCCTGACCAGAGAAGCCCTAGAATACTGGAGTAGGTAGCCTATCCCTTCTCCAGAGGATCTTCCTGACTCAGGAATTAAACCGGGGTCTCCTGCATTGCAGCCAGAGTCTTCACTGGCTGAGCTACATAAATGTTTAATTAATAGCTATTGACTGTATGAACAGATTTTTCAGTAATTTCAACAGACTGACCTAATTACTCCTAGTTATCTAGGCTTGGTCATCCACCTTAATATCATTAGCTTTCTGTGACAGAATTTTATTGTTTTTTAGAATCAACTCCCTGATAATTTAAAAATACAGTTCAAATATAAAGAATTTTACAGTCTGATTGACAGAATCACCAGTATTTCTCATCTTTAAATTTGAAGAATAAATTAATAATTACTTAATGAGGGCTTCCTTGGTGGCTCAAATAGAGAATCCACCTGTAAAGTAGGATGACTCAGGTTCAATCCTTGGGTCAGGAAGATTCCCTTGAGAGAAGAGAATGGCTCTCCACTCCAGTATTCTTCCCTAGAGAATTTCATGGACAGAGAAGCCTGGTGGGCTACAGTCCATGGGTCACAAAGAGTTGGATACGACTAAGTGACTAACACTTTCCACACTTAGCATGTGTCAAGTACTGTGCTCTCTATATTTTTAGTAACAGTTTTACCTGAAATTAAACATGTTCTTGTTTCTTTACAGAATTCAAATTTTTCCTTAAGCTCAAGTATCCTAGTATGGTCAGGCTGCTATAACAAAATACCACAGACTAGCTAGTCTATACACTATGGAAATTCATCGCTCACAAGCTGGATGTTAGAAAGTCCAAGATAAAGGAAGCAATGGGGTTGACTTCTCTGGTGAGGGCCCACTTCCTGGTTCATCTTTTGTGCTTTCCCACTGTGTCCTCCTGTGGTGGAAGGGGCAAAGGAACTCTCTGGACCCTCTTATAAGTAACTAATTCTATCCTCGAGGGCTCTACCTATATGATCTAAGCATCTCTCAAAGGCACATCTCCTAACACTATCATCTTTGGGGGTTACGATTTCAACATATGAGTTTTGAGGAGACACACATATTCAGACCAGAGCATCAAACAATGAAGCTGAAAGTAAAACTGTTCTAATTTCAGACCCCAAACAAATATTTTTTCAAGTCTCAGTGAAGTATAACATTTAAAATCTTTCCTAAACACACATATACATAAAATAAACATTATATTATTTTCCTAATATTTCTAAGTTTAATAACTCTGTGATGCTAAATACAAAAATTAAAATAACCAGTTTTTCTTTTTCTGCCTTTAAAATGATGAGAACTCAAGAGAGCTTGACAAGTTGACTAAACTCAAACAACTGGTCATTGGAACAGCCTTTGACAGAACCTAATCACGATTCATGGACTAGACTCTGAAACATTAATTGATGGTTGCACAGTACCACTCCTCTTACTATTTTCCCCCTCCAGCTGCTATAGAATCTTCAAATGAGGTTCAATGCTTTGTATGTTCTTTGTCACCTCACAGTAATCCTCTATCCAATCAGTAAAGTAGGATGACTCAGGTTCAATCCTTGGGTCAGGAAGATTCCCTTGAGAGAAGAGAATGGCTCTCCACTCCAGTATTCTTCCCTAGAGAATTTCATGGACAGAGAAGCCTGGTGGGCTACAGTCCATGGGTCACAAAGAGTTGGATACGACTAAGTGACTAACACTTTCCACACTTAGCATGTGTCAAGTACTGTGCTCTCTATATTTTTAGTAACAGTTTTACCTGAAATTAAACATGTTCTTGTTTCTTTACAGAATTCAAATTTTTCCTTAAGCTCAAGTATCCTAGTATGGTCAGGCTGCTATAACAAAATACCACAGACTAGCTAGTCTATACACTATGGAAATTCATCGCTCACAAGCTGGATGTTAGAAAGTCCAAGATAAAGGAAGCAATGGGGTTGACTTCTCTGGTGAGGGCCCACTTCCTGGTTCGTCTTTTGTGCTTTCCCACTGTGTCCTCCTGTGGTGGAAGGGGCAAAGGAACTCTCTGGACCCTCTTATAAGTAACTAATTCTATCCTCGAGGGCTCTACCTATATGATCTAAGCATCTCTCAAAGGCACATCTCCTAACACTATCATCTTTGGGGGTTACGATTTCAACATATGAGTTTTGAGGAGACACACATATTCAGACCAGAGCATCAAACAATGAAGCTGAAAGTAAAACTGTTCTAATTTCAGACCCCAAACAAATATTTTTTCAAGTCTCAGTGAAGTATAACATTTAAAATCTTTCCTAAACACACATATACATAAAATAAACATTATATTATTTTCCTAATATTTCTAAGTTTAATAACTCTGTGATGCTAAAAACAAAAATTAAAATAACCAGTTTTTCTTTTTCTGCCTTTAAAATGATGAGAACTCAAGAGAGCTTGACAAGTTGACTAAACTCAAACAACTGGTCATTGGAACAGCCTTTGACAGAACCTAATCACGATTCATGGACTAGACTCTGAAACATTAATTGATGGTTGCACAGTACCACTCCTCTTACTATTTTCCCCCTCCAGCTGCTATAGAATCTTCAAATGAGGTTCAATGCTTTGTATGTTCTTTGTCACCTCACAGTAATCCTCTATCCAATCAGTTTCCAGAGTCTACCCAGACTTACCTCCTCCTAATTCCTAATCTGATGGGTTTTTTGCCTTTTTTTTCAGCTCTTAGTTTGGCCCTTCTTTGGCATTTCATGTTGATAATGCCTTCTCCTCAAAATTTCTTCCTCTTAGGCTTATCAAATACTTCTATGGCAGAAAGTGAAGAGATATTAAATAGACTCTTGATGAAGGTAAAGGAGAGTGAAAGAACCAGCCTAAAACTAAATATTGAAACAACTAAGACCATGCCATCTGGCTCCATTACTTCATGGCAAATAGAACTGAAAACAGTGGAAGCAGTGACAGATTTCCTCTTCTTGGGCTCTAAAATCACTATGGATGGTGACTGCAGCCATGAAGTCAGAAGATTACTTCTTGGCAGGAAAGCGATGACAAACCTGGACAGTGTGTTGAAAAGCAGAGACATCACTTTGCCAACAAAGGTCCACACAGTCAAGGCTACAGTGTTCCCAGTGGTCATATCCAATTGTGAGAGCTGGAGTGTAAAGAAGACAGTGTAACAAAGAATTGATGCCTTCAAGCTGTGGTGCTGGAGAAGACTCTGGAAAGCCCCTTGTACAGCAAGGAGATCAAACCAGTCAACTTTAAGTGAACTTAACCCTGTATACTCATTGGAAGGACTGATGTTGAAGCTGAAGCCCCAATGTTTTGGTCACCTGATGAGGACAGCCAACTCATGGGAAAAGTCCCTGATGCTGGGAACGACTGAGGGTAGAAGGAGAAGAGTGTGTCAGAGGATGAGATGTCTAGACTGCATCATGATACAATGAACATGAACTTGGCAAACTTCAGGAGCTGGTAAGGGACAAGGAGGCCTGGTGTCTGTAGTCCATGGGGTTTCAAAGAGTCAGAAATGACCGGGTGACAGAACCTAATCACGATTCATGGACTAGACTCTGAAACATTAATTGATGGTTGCACAGTACCACTCCTCTTACTATTTTCCCTCCAGCTGCTATAGAATCTTCAAATGAGGTTCAATGCTTTGTATGTTCTTTGTCACCTCACAGTAATCCTCTATCCAATCAGTTTCCAGAGTCTACCCAGACTTACCTCCTCCTAATTCCTAATCTGATGGGTTTTTTGCCTTTTTTTTCAGCTCTTAGTTTGGCCCTTCTTTGGCATTTCATGTTGATAATGCCTTCTCCTCAAAATTTCTTCCTCTTAGGCTTATCAAATACTTCTATGGCAGAAAGTGAAGAGATATTAAATAGACTCTTGATGAAGGTAAAGGAGAGTGAAAGAACCAGCCTAAAACTAAATATTGAAACAACTAAGACCATGCCATCTGGCTCCATTACTTCATGGCAAATAGAACTGAAAACAGTGGAAGCAGTGACAGATTTCCTCTTCTTGGGCTCTAAAATCACTATGGATGGTGACTGCAGCCATGAAGTCAGAAGATTACTTCTTGGCAGGAAAGCGATGACAAACCTGGACAGTGTGTTGAAAAGCAGAGACATCACTTTGCCAACAAAGGTCCACACAGTCAAGGCTACAGTGTTCCCAGTGGTCATATCCAATTGTGAGAGCTGGAGTGTAAAGAAGACAGTGTAACAAAGAATTGATGCCTTCAAGCTGTGGTGCTGGAGAAGACTCTGGAAAGCCCCTTGTACAGCAAGGAGATCAAACCAGTCAACTTTAAGTGAACTTAACCCTGTATACTCATTGGAAGGACTGATGTTGAAGCTGAAGCCCCAATGTTTTGGTCACCTGATGAGGACAGCCAACTCATGGGAAAAGTCCCTGATGCTGGGAACGACTGAGGGTAGAAGGAGAAGAGTGTGTCAGAGGATGAGATGTCTAGACTGCATCATGATACAATGAACATGAACTTGGCAAACTTCAGGAGCTGGTAAGGGACAAGGAGGCCTGGTGTCTGTAGTCCATGGGGTTTCAAAGAGTCAGAAATGACCGGGTGACAGAACAACAATGATACTTCTGTAGTGATCCTGCTGCCTGGTTATGGGTTCACCACTTTATATTCATTTCCTTTTGCCCAAAAGAATCTTAATTTTTGTTCAAGTATTCATTTTCCATCAACATAAGTCAGCATATCAGGGAAAGCTAAATCTACCCTCAGTTCCAGGTGATGGCAGACTAACCCTACTTCCCAGTTAATGACTGTTTCAGGAATCGTAAGGTAATCACATCTGTACCAATGGAAGACAAGAATATTTTGCTGGACACTCATGGGTTCCACAGAGTGGAAGTTCCCTTTTCACACTTCTGGATGATCTGCCAGACCCAAACTGTGTCTTCAACTGGATGTGAATGAGGGAGAGTGAGGTGTTGATTTCTACCCCACCTCTGACCCTGGCACCCATCATTTTAACCCCAGGGGAAATACAGACTGAGGTCAAACCCAAAATTATGGAGGGCAGAGCAAAAGAAGGCAAAGGAAAGTGATTTCTCCATGAAGTTATTGAGTGGCTGGATCAACAAATGTGAGGTCATTCTACTTCTGGAATTCCAGTTATATGAACCAATAAATTACCTTATTGTTTAAAGCTTGGTGAGTCAGATTCTCTATTACCTTTACTGGAAACCATCTTAACTGATACAACTACTCTTTCCTGGTTTCTTGACGTCACATCTGGCCATCAATGTTCAGATTGCTTTGTGGGTCATTCTTGGTCCTCTTAACCTACTGATGTCCATGATCCATGTCCATGTAGTCTCAGCCCTCATTTCATGTCACTCAGGTAAACACCCTTCTGGGGATTTTCCACATAGCTTTATGTCTTTAACAACTATTTTTTTGTTAATCAATTCAAAATCACTCCCTCCACAGCCCTCTATCTCTTCTAGATACTGGGTTTTATCTAAAATGCTATACTGGTCACCTCCACCAAGATATCTCACAAGACTCTTCTAACCTTCTGTGTCAACAGCTAAACTCATCACCATCCCTTTCACACTTACTCATGTTCTTATCTCTAATTGTACTATTAAATTGGTCGCTCAAATCACAACCCTAGGAGATAGCCTAGATTGCCTTGTGGCTCATCAGTAAAGAATCTGCCTGCAGTGCAGGGGAT
Organism: Tragulus kanchil; assembly: GCA_022376925.1. Taxonomy (NCBI): domain Eukaryota; kingdom Metazoa; phylum Chordata; class Mammalia; order Artiodactyla; family Tragulidae; genus Tragulus; species Tragulus kanchil. The sequence goes on from JAIOJX010000026.1 coordinate 203,430,813, forward strand.
GCAGGAGACACAGGTTTGATCCCTGGGTCAGGAAGATCACCTGGAGGAAGGCATGGCAACCTATTCCAGTATTCTTGCCTGGAGAATCTCATGGACAGAGGAGCCTGACAGTCTACAGTCCATAGGTGGGGACACAAAGAGTCAGACATGACTGAAGTGACTGAGCACACATAGAGGCGATATCCTCCAGCCGGCTGTCTTTACTAAGTTCACCAAATATTTTCAGTGTTTCTGCCTAAATAGATTCCAAAATACTCACTACTTTTCAGCCTCATCAGTATTTAAATTAGGTCTTCACAATTCTTTACTTCATCTTTGCTGCAGGCATATGAACCATATAAAATCTTAGCAGTTTACTCATTCTTAAGTGCACACCAAGTAGTAGGGGCTCTGACCATAACTTGGTGAATGAACAAATTGCTTCCTGGTATCTCTATCTTTTCTCCAAATCACCCTCCAGACAATCATCAGAATTATTTTTGTCAAATACAATTATAACCATGTCACTTCTGTTCTTAAATTCCTATCCTCCTCTAGCCCTGAGGAAAAAAATAAGGTTCTCCAGTGGTTTAAGTTCAAATATATAACACCTATCAGACTCTGGGTTAAGAATTTTGCAAGAGTGAGCTATGATTTTCTTCTTTCAACAACTGCATACATTTAGGAAAGAGTTGGTAAATGACCTTAGCCACAGTAAGAAGCTTTCTGCAATGTGGAAGGCTGGGGTTCAATCCCTGGGTTGGAAAGACCCCCTGGAGGAGGGCATGGCAACCCACTCCAGTACTCTTGCCTGGAGAATCCCCATGGACAGAGGAGCCTGGTTGGCTACAGTCCATGCGGTTGCAAAGTTGGCCATGACTGAGCAATTGAGCACAAAGCACGTGATGAAACACAGGTATCATCATTCTATCCTGAATCTGAGAACCTATAGTTCTTTCCTGTGAGCTGGAATATATTCATCATTTTTTATGTTCTGTCTGTCTAGACCTATACTGGAATGACCTTGATAATTCATTTTCATCTTATATTAATGTATAAGAATTCCAGAAAACATATGATTGACTAATTCACACTGCCAGGCACAGAAATTATTTTCAGAAACTGCTCTACAATTCAGAATTTACACACTCCATTTTAGATAATTACAGTGATTTGCTGGTCTTGTGGTTCCACCTAAGACATTACCTCTAATGTGTCACATTCTTTAAAATTCAGAGATCACTCAAATTTGTTCATATTTCCTTCTAAGTTTTCTTCTGAAAGAAGAAAGGATTGTTTGAATCCCCACCATGTACTGGACAATTTCATACCTTTATTTAATTATTTGACAACTATTTGGATGCTCAAGTGTCCTTGATTTTCCTTTATAAACAAAACAAATTTCCTGCTTTCATGGAGCTTACATTCTAAAGTGAGGGAGGGGAGAAGGAAATGCATAGCCTTATATTGTAACTATCATTCACTGTGAAATATTGCAATAGGTAGGTTATTTCATCTATTTATCGGATTGTCTATGATGCAGTTAGATTCTGAGTGCTATAGATCAGAAATACCAAAGGTGTCTATGGGAGATATGGCTCAGCTACAAAGGTAAAACTCTAACAAAACAAATTATGAGCGGAATTCAGATACATGGAGGTGAGAATACAGGGTATTCTGGCGAGAAGATAGACTTGAACCTTGGAAAACAACTCGAATGAACACAGCTTGGCATGGAGAAAGGGAAAGAATGGGTCAACTAAAAATAAGAATATGTGTTGGGAGAAGAGAAACAGTTCAATTACTAGCATAACTAGAGCTTCTGAAAGTCAGGCAGTGGGATCAGATGGGGGGAGGGTACTATAAATAAAGCACTCATTGTATGAACTTAGTCTAGCTAATCTGCATTAGTATGGTTTAGAGAAAAGGGAGAAGTTATTGACACAAGCTCCTTTGGATGCTGATGCAACACTTCAGGAACTTAAATGGTCTTTGACTAAGGTGGAAGCAGGATTGAAAACAACTGAAAGGTATTAAACATTTTTGGCTGGAAAATTACAACTTGATGATCAGACATTTAAGTCAGACGTTCATTTATTCACATGCACTGAGTACCACAATTAGAGTTACTCATCTTTTTTGAGCAGCCAACGTATTTATTGAACACTTGCTAGGTAACTGCCATCATTAGATTCAAAAGAAAAAAGTCATGGTCTCCACACTCTGTAACTGTGCTCATAATCCAGTAAGGAAAATGGAACAACAGCACAACATAAGGGCAGTGTTATGGATATTGACCACAGAGGGGAGAGGGTTAACTTTGCTGGGTTTTATGTAAATGAAAGTGCATGTGTGTGCAGAGCTAAAGGAAAGCTTCAAGACTGAGTTCTGAGAGACTTTCCCTGGTCAGAGCTGCTGAGGGAATTCAGAAAATGGGAAGACAGTTTTACCCAAAGGCATGGAGATGGGAAATGATTTAGTATGCTAGATACCTGGAATATAAATATAGGTTTATATCTCTGCATCCTAGAGATTATGTAGCAGGTTAGAAGGATACAGAAGTCTATGGAGAAGACAGAGTTGAAAACTGATGCCTTTGAATTGTGGTGTTGGAGAAGGCTCTTGAGAGTCCCTTGAACTGTAAGGAGATCAAGCCAGTCAATCCCAGGAGAAATCAACCCTGAATATTCATTGGAAGGACTGATGCTAAAGATGAAGCTCCAATACTCTGGCCACCTGATGCGAAGAGACGACTCATTGGAAAAGACCCTGATGCTGGGAAAAAAAGAAGGCAAAAGCAGAAAGGGATGACAGAAGACAGAAGATGGTTGGATGGCATCACTGAGTCAATGGACATGAGTTTGAGCAAGCTCTCGGAGATGGTGAAGGACAGGAAAGTCTGGCATGGTGCAGTCCGTGGGGTCACAAAGAGTTGGACATGACTGAGTGACTGAACTGAGTTGTATCCTGCTGGCAGGGAGGAGCAAATGGACACCAGGGAGCAGCAGTGCAGTAATTCTAAAATCACACTTTAGAAAAATATGTGAAGAGCACCTGGAGATTAAATTACAGAAGGGAAAACTGGAATAGTGGGCGAGGGGGCAAGATGAGACGCTACTGCTCTGCTAAAGCAGGAGCTGGAAAAAGAATGAACTAAGGCATGACAGGGGCAATGCAAAGACGGTCACACCAGATGCTGGGCTACCAGAACTTGGAAACTAAGTGGATGTGAAGAGACAGAAATTTCAGAGATGATTTAGATTTTGGGAAGAGGGATGGAACAAAACAGGAACAAACTGGAGACTGTTTTCAGTAAAAGGCGCTGATGTGTCGCCTTGAAGGAAAGATTTGCAAGTAAGCAGTGGCCCTTGAGGAAAACCTGATTTCCAGAACTTGGTTACATTCAAAAGAAAAAGTCATGGTCTCCACACTCTGTAACTGTGCTCATAATCCAGTAAGGAAAATGGAACAACAGCACAACATAAGGGCAGTGTTATGGATATTGACCACAGAGGGGAGAGGGTTAACTTTGCTGGGTTTTATGTAAATGAAAGTGCATGTGTGTGCAGAGCTAAAGGAAAGCTTCAAGACTGAGTTCTGAGAGACTTTCCCTGGTCAGAGCTGCTGAGGGAATTCAGAAAATGGGAAGACAGTTTTACCCAAAGGCATGGAGATGGGAAATGATTTAGTATGCTAGATACCTGGAATATAAATATAGGTTTATATCTCTGCATCCTAGAGATTATGTAGCAGGTTAGAAGGATACAGAAGTCTATGGAGAAGACAGAGTTGAAAACTGATGCCTTTGAATTGTGGTGTTGGAGAAGGCTCTTGAGAGTCCCTTGAACTGTAAGGAGATCAAGCCAGTCAATCCCAGGAGAAATCAACCCTGAATATTCATTGGAAGGACTGATGCTAAAGATGAAGCTCCAATACTCTGGCCACCTGATGCGAAGAGACGACTCATTGGAAAAGACCCTGATGCTGGGAAAAATAGAAGGCAAAAGCAGAAAGGGATGACAGAAGACAGAAGATGGTTGGATGGCATCACTGAGTCAATGGACATGAGTTTGAGCAAGCTCTCGGAGATGGTGAAGGACAGGAAAGTCTGGCATGGTGCAGTCCGTGGGGTCACAAAGAGTTGGACATGACTGAGTGACTGAACTGAGTTGTATCCTGCTGGCAGGGAGGAGCAAATGGACACCAGGGAGCAGCAGTGCAGTAATTCTAAAATCACACTTTAGAAAAATATGTGAAGAGCACCTGGAGATTAAATTACAGAAGGGAAAACTGGAATAGTGGGCGAGGGGGCAAGATGAGACGCTACTGCTCTGCTAAAGCAGGAGCTGGAAAAAGAATGAACTAAGGCATGACAGGGGCAATGCAAAGACGGTCACACCAGATGCTGGGCTACCAGAACTTGGAAACTAAGTGGATGTGAAGAGACAGAAATTTCAGAGATGATTTAGATTTTGGGAAGAGGGATGGAACAAAACAGGAACAAACTGGAGAGACTGTTTTCAGTAAAAGGGCGCTGATGTGTCGCCTTGAAGGAAAGATTTGCAAGTAAGCAGTGTGGGACCTCCTGATGTCAGAGTATAGGAAAAATATCACTGATTTCAGTTCAGTTCAACTGTCCCATGTTTGTTTACTTAGGTTTGCCTGCTTTGTCTTACTCACCAACTTTTAGATTTACAACAGACATTTTATTCTTTCAGCACATAATTATGGAACACCTATGCATGCCAGATACCACCCCAGACACTGATTAATAACAGGTATTATTTCATGTTTTGCTAATAAGAACATTTATGGATATATATTTCTTCTAAAACAGGTGAAGCAATTCAATAACTGGAAACAATACAACTGTTCACCAAGGAAGTGAATGGCCAAATGGTGGTACCACCAACCATAGAATATACAATACAAAGGAATGACCCTCTGCTAGATGCTCACAGCGTGGAGGAAAGTGAAAGGAAATAAAAGGAGATCTGTCGTTGTTGGGAAATGGGGGTAGGGGAAGTTGAAGGGAGGTAGGAACAATTATTAAAAGGCAGGAGTAAACTTTAGGTGATGGATAAGTTGATAAATTGTGGTGATGGCTTCACATATGTCAGATCATCAAATTGAACACTTAAAAGATATTCATGTTAAATATATCTCAATAAAGTTATTTTTAAGTAGTAAAAATCATAGTTATATTTTAGTTTTGGTTTAAAATTTCTTTTTATTTATTTTCTCTTTTTATTGGCATGACGAGTGTGACACCGGGAGGGAGGCAAATGGACACCAGGGAGCAGCAGTGCAGTAATTCTAAAATCACACTTTAGAAAAATATGTGAAGAGCACCTGGAGATTAAATTACAGAAGGGAAAACTGGAATAGTGGGCGAGGGGGCAAGATGAGACGCTACTGCTCTGCTAAAGCAGGAGCTGGAAAAAGAATGAACTAAGGCATGACAGGGGCAATGCAAAGACGGTCACACCAGATGCTGGGCTACCAGAACTTGGAAACTAAGTGGATGTGAAGAGACAGAAATTTCAGAGATGATTTAGATTTTGGGAAGAGGGATGGAACAAAACAGGAACAAACTGGAGAGACTGTTTTCAGTAAAAGGGCGCTGATGTGTCGCCTTGAAGGAAAGATTTGCAAGTAAGCAGTGTGGGACCTCCTGATGTCAGAGTATAGGAAAAATATCACTGATTTCAGTTCAGTTCAACTGTCCCATGTTTGTTTACTTAGGTTTGCCTGCTTTGTCTTACTCACCAACTTTTAGATTTACAACAGACATTTTATTCTTTCAGCACATAATTATGGAACACCTATGCATGCCAGATACCACCCCAGACACTGATTAATAACAGGTATTATTTCATGTTTTGCTAATAAGAACATTTATGGATATATATTTCTTCTAAAACAGGTGAAGCAATTCAATAACTGGAAACAATACAACTGTTCACCAAGGAAGTGAATGGCCAAATGGTGGTACCACCAACCATAGAATATACAATACAAAGGAATGACCCTCTGCTAGATGCTCACAGCGTGGAGGAAAGTGAAAGGAAATAAAAGGAGATCTGTCATTGTTGGGAAATGGGGGTAGGGGAAGTTGAAGGGAGGTAGGAACAATTATTAAAAGGCAGGAGTAAACTTTAGGTGATGGATAAGTTGATAAATTGTGGTGATGGCTTCACATATGTCAGATCATCAAATTGAACACTTAAAAGATATTCATGTTAAATATATCTCAATAAAGTTATTTTTAAGTAGTAAAAATCATAGTTATATTTTGTATGGATTATGGGTTAACCTTTTCCAATCCTCTTATTACTTTTTATTTATTTTCTCTTTTTATTAACTTTTTAATATAGCCCTGTAGCCATACAGCTATATTAAAATATTCAGTAGCTACAGGGAAGAACCTTATCCTTATATATCTCTTAAGATCTTCTTTACTAAATCTTCTTTACTAAATAAATATATACTCAATTTTATGCTAAGTACATATACGTTTATTTAATACATTTAATTTAAATACCTCTGAAGAGTCTGGAGGTACCTTAAAAAAACTAAAAATAGTTACCACATAATACAGCGATCCTGCTCCTGGGTGTGTACACACACACACACACACACACACACACACACACGCACAATGGAATACTACTTAGTCCTAAGTAGAATGAAATAATGCCATTTTCAGCAACATGAATGGACCTAGAGATTATCATACCAACTGAAGTAAGACAGAGAAAAACAAATATCATTTGATATTGTTTATATACAAATCTAAAAAAAAATTATGGGCTTCCCTGGTCACTCAGCTGGTATAGAATCCACCTGAGGTGCAGGAGACCCCAGTTAGATCCCTGGGTTGGGAAGATCCACTGGAGAAGGGATAAGCTACCCATTCCAGTATTCTTTGGTGGCTCAGATGATAAAGAATCCACCTGCAATGCGGGAGATCTGGGTTCGATCCCTGGGTTGGGAAGATTCCCTGGAGGAGGGCATGGTAACCCACTCTAGTATTCTTGTCTGGAGAATGCCATGGGCTACAGTCCACAGGGTTGCAAAAAGTCAGACATGACTGAAGTGACTAAGCACACACAAAAAATGATACAAATAAACTTATTTACAAAGCAAAGACCTACAGACATAGAAAACAAACTTATGATTATCAAAGAGAAAAGAGAATAAATGAGTGACTAGGGATTAATATATACACACTACTATATATATAAAATAGATAACAAACTGGGACCTATTGTATAGCAGAGGGAACCACACACACACACACACACACACACACATCACTTTGCTGGACATTGGAAATTAGCGCAACTTGCAAATCAACTATATCTAAATAAAAATAAATACTTCTGAGGAAATTTTTCTGTATACCTCACAAGTGGAGAGTCATTGTCACAAAAGCAGCTGATTTTAATTTTCTTCTTTTGCTTTCTTACTTTTTAAATATGATGCTACAAAACTGCACTATGTTAAACTAATAAAATCCATTTCAAAACTTGTAAAAATTATAAAAAGAACACTGGCCAGGTAACGCAATGCCTCTCTTAATAGTCAAAGAACTGTAACTTTTAATAGCAATGAAACACTGCATTAAACCCATCAGACTGGCAAATACTACAAAATCAGATAAGGTCAAATGTTGGCTAGAGTGTGGTAAGGGAGTAAGCCTGGAACTCCTGATGGATATGAAAATCAGCACAGCTCATTTGGGAAAGAAACACTACAACATCTAATAAACATGTAAATGTGTTTATATCATTGATGACGGCAGAATCAGTCTTTAATTTTCCAGTATTCTAGCTACTTGGGAATTAAAACAATATCAGAATCCTTTTGGGGGGTATATTTTGTGTGACTATTCCACAGCTTAGTTCGTCTTCCTCAATTTCTTTCAAATTCCTCTCTCTGCCTCTGTCCCTCCTCCTCCTCCTCTCTGACAGCCTCACTGAAAGCCCTCCAGTCACTGCTCCACTCCTGGAGACCCTCTGCCACATGACTGTTCTCTTTCTAGTCCCCATCCAAGCCTCCCCACTTCAAGCCCACCTTCATCTCACCAGAAAGGGTGAGCAGGGATCAGAAGTGTCACCTCGAGAAGACACATCTCTCTGGCACTGGGCAGGACGGGTAGAGGGAGGCGATCTTACCATGGGAACCACGCAGGCAGGTCCTGCCAGCCCTTACAGTGAAATGGCCACATCAAGGGCATCCAGCTGAGGTAACAACAGCCAGGAGTGGCAAAGGCAACAGCAGCAATGGAGGTAGCTTCGAATTTTATAATTTGTAGTTATTCATATTTTATTGTGACATTTTATATATTTAGTGTCACAAAGTGTTTTTATTAATGCACACATTCTGACACTTATATACTGTTTTAGTAAGTTCCCTACAAACTTTCAAGTTGAGAACTTTCAAAGATGGAATGTACCCCCACTTGCCAGCTGCTGTACTGTATTACTGTACTCTTCAAAGACCATACTCCAGAATTCAACATGTTTTCTTTATTCTTTGTGTTTATTTTTAATGTATTACTTGCATGAAAACTATTATAAACCTACTACAGTACAGCACTATATAGCTGATTGTTACTGGAAACATAGGGTAACTTTGTTGGACTTATAAACAAACTGGACTTACGAATGCACTCTTAAGCTTGTTCAAAAGGGAACTTACTGTAGTAATACTTGTATTACAAAATAGATGATGAAAGATGAAGGTTGTAATTTGTTTGGGGATACAGCAAATGCCACATCCGTGAATTCTTCTTTTCTGTTTCAACTCCAAAAAAATCACTCCAAAACACTATTTGTAAAAGTAAGCAATTAGGGACAATTTAAATGTACATCTGGAAAAGAGTGCAGATTATCTGGGTTCCATAGATATAATATTCCATAAATACAGTACTATACAATATAATAAATGAGCTAGAGCTACACACGTGAAAGTCAGTCAGCTGCATCTGACTCTCATGGACTATAGCCTACCAGGCTCCTCTGTCCATGGAATTCTCCAGGTAAGAATACTGGAGTAGGTTCTCTTCTCCAGGGGATCTTCCTGATTCAGGGATTGAATCTGGGTCTCCTGAACTGTAGGAGATTCTCTATCATCTGAGCTACTAGAGAAGCCCTACATATATTAATACAAAAAAGAACATAGGAACTTCCCTGATGACCCAGGTTAAGACTCTGTGCTCCCAATGCAGTGGGGCTAGGGTTCGATTCCTGATCAGGGAACTAGATCCCACATGCCTCAACTAAGACCCAGCACAACCAAATAAATAAATGATTTTTTTAAAAAAAGAAAACAACCTTAGAGGAAAAAAGTCATAAAAATATGCATATTGCTTTATAGTCACATGGTGTCTAAAAATTGACAAAAGCATATTATATACTGCTTCTGTATTCAAAAAAGCAAATAAATAAATTGATTTTTTAATACAAAGTTCCCTTGACACTTATATACTGTTTTAGTAAGTTCCTACAAACTTTCAAGTTGAGAACTTTCAAAGATGGAATGTACCCCACTTGCCAGCTGCTGTACTGTATTACTGTACTCTTCAAAGACCATACTCCAGAATTCAACATGTTTTCTTTATTCTTTGTGTTTATTTTTAATGTATTACTTGCATGAAAACTATTATAAACCTACTACAGTACAGCACTATATAGCTGATTGTTACTGGAAACATAGGGTAACTTTGTTGGACTTATAAACAAACTGGACTTACGAATGCACTCTTAAGCTTGTTCAAAAGGGAACTTACTGTAGTAATACTTGTATTACAAAATAGATGATGAAAGATGAAGGTTGTAATTTGTTTGGGGATACAGCAAATGCCACATCCGTGAATTCTTCTTTTCTGTTTCAACTCCAAAAAAATCACTCCAAAACACTATTTGTAAAAGTAAGCAATTAGGGACAATTTAAATGTACATCTGGAAAAGAGTGCAGATTATCTGGGTTCCATAGATATAATATTCCATAAATACAGTACTATACAATATAATAAATGAGCTAGAGCTACACACGTGAAAGTCAGTCAGCTGCATCTGACTCTCATGGACTATAGCCTACCAGGCTCCTCTGTCCATGGAATTCTCCAGGTAAGAATACTGGAGTAGGTTCTCTTCTCCAGGGGATCTTCCTGATTCAGGGATTGAATCTGGGTCTCCTGAACTGTAGGAGATTCTCTATCATCTGAGCTACTAGAGAAGCCCTACATATATTAATACAAAAAAAGAACATAGGAACTTCCCTGATGACCCAGGTTAAGACTCTGTGCTCCCAATGCAGTGGGGCTAGGGTTCGATTCCTGATCAGGGAACTAGATCCCACATGCCTCAACTAAGACCCAGCACAACCAAATAAATAAATGATTTTTTTAAAAAAAGAAAACAACCTTAGAGGAAAAAAGTCATAAAAATATGCATATTGCTTTATAGTCACATGGTGTCTAAAAATTGACAAAAGCATATTATATACTGCTTCTGTATTCATAAATATGTAGTAACAGAAAACACACTCATGGAAATAATTTCCTAATTCAGAACAGTACTTTCTCAAGGAGAAAGGGAACAGGTAGGTAGCTAAGTACACAAGGATCTGCATCAGTGTCTGTAGTGCGTATTTCCTTTGTTTTGAAGTCAATACAAATTGATGTTAAGGTCTCATGTAAAGTGTGGGTACAAATTCTTGCAAGTGAGTGAAAACGAAAAAACAGTCTTATTTGCTTTTAAACCAGAAAGATTGGTACCAAAGCAATTTCACATTTTCTATTATAGTGCAAAAACAAAAATACAAAAGCATATCTTATAGATACATGATGCCTTTAAAACCCCACTATAATAGAAAACAGTGCACTATTCAGTTGTAACAGAAGTGATGAAGGCTGACTAGGTTTCACTTCTGAATTCACACTCATCTATGAATTTATGAACACGAGGAAAGTGTCCCGGTTAAGTTGATCTGGTAAACAGCTCGGCTTTTGATGATGCACATGTTTTCTAGGAAAACATCGTCTCAAGCTGAGCCACTACTGGGGCATGAAGAAGGCTAAGTGCTGAAGAACTGATGCCTTTGAACTGCGGAGAAGACTCTTGAGAGTCCTTTGGAATGCAAGGAGATCAAATCAGTCAATCCTAGAGTAAATCAACCCTGAATATTCATTGGAAGGACTAATGCTCAAGCTGAAGCTCCAGTACTTTGGCCACCTGATGCAAAGAGATGACTCACTGGGAAAGAGCCTGATGGGTGGGGAAAATAGAAGGCAAAAGGAAAATGGGATGACAGAGGATGAGTGGACAAAAATCAGAACTGGCCCAATTAATACAAAAAGAACATAGGAACTTCCCTGATGACCCAGGTTAAGACTCTGTGCTCCCAATGCAGTGGGGCTAGGGTTCGATTCCTGATCAGGGAACTAGATCCCACATGCCTCAACTAAGACCCAGCACAACCAAATAAATAAATGATTTTTTTAAAAAAAGAAAACAACCTTAGAGGAAAAAAGTCATAAAAATATGCATATTGCTTTATAGTCACATGGTGTCTAAAAATTGACAAAAGCATATTATATACTGCTTCTGTATTCATAAATATGTAGTAACAGAAAACACACTCATGGAAATAATTTCCTAATTCAGAACAGTACTTTCTCAAGGAGAAAGGGAACAGGTAGGTAGCTAAGTACACAAGGATCTGCATCAGTGTCTGTAGTGCGTATTTCCTTTGTTTTGAAGTCAATACAAATTGATGTTAAGGTCTCATGTAAAGTGTGGGTACAAATTCTTGCAAGTGAGTGAAAACGAAAAAACAGTCTTATTTGCTTTTAAACCAGAAAGATTGGTACCAAAGCAATTTCACATTTTCTATTATAGTGCAAAAACAAAAATACAAAAGCATATCTTATAGATACATGATGCCTTTAAAACCCCACTATAATAGAAAACAGTGCACTATTCAGTTGTAACAGAAGTGATGAAGGCTGACTAGGTTTCACTTCTGAATTCACACTCATCTATGAATTTATGAACACGAGGAAAGTGTCCCGGTTAAGTTGATCTGGTAAACAGCTCGGCTTTTGATGATGCACATGTTTTCTAGGAAAACATCGTCTCAAGCTGAGCCACTACTGGGGCATGAAGAAGGCTAAGTGCTGAAGAACTGATGCCTTTGAACTGCGGAGAAGACTCTTGAGAGTCCTTTGGAATGCAAGGAGATCAAATCAGTCAATCCTAGAGTAAATCAACCCTGAATATTCATTGGAAGGACTAATGCTCAAGCTGAAGCTCCAGTACTTTGGCCACCTGATGCAAAGAGATGACTCACTGGGAAAGAGCCTGATGGGTGGGGAAAATAGAAGGCAAAAGGAAAATGGGATGACAGAGGATGAGTCAATGGACATGATCTTGAGAAAGCTCCAGGAGATGGTGAAGGACAGGGAAGCCTGGTGTGCTGCAGTCCATGACGTTTCAAATAGTCAGACACTACTGAGTAACTGAACTGAACTGAGCTGTTGGGTTAATTTAGCCTTAAGCAAAATAATAGATAATCATGGTTTCAACCCTCATTACATGATGTCCAATTTCAGAACACTCTGGATGTTGCAATCACCTCGAAGTGACATAGAGCTTCAAGGATACCAATGGAAGTATCTCCTAAACATAAGAACATTACGACGAAGACTATCTGGGCTTCTCCTGAGGACACATGCCAAACGAAACCTATTATGACCAAATTTCAGGCATGTGGAATACATTCCAAACATTGTGGCTTGCCACAAGCTCAGAGTATTAAACCTTATCCCAAATGAGATGTTACTTGATTTATGCAGACTCCTTGGCATGTCTGGATTCATGCGCTGGCAGTTTAAGCAGCTCTTGCTGGATTCTTACAAGAATTCTTAGATAGAAGAGCTAAGGTAATCTGAATGACATTTATATTGGAACCTGACTCCAGGTGCAATTATAGTTAGCATGGGTTGGGGGAGGGCAGGGAGAGCTGCTGAGCATGTCGTCATGGGGCAGGGGCTGGGGGAAGAAGCAGATGGGTCACTCCAGCCTGCCTCTTGTAGGTGGCATATAGCCTCATCTTCCTAGAGTGGACGTACTGTCTGTGAATGAGGCAAATGGGAGAAAGAAGGAGGTGTGTGTGTGTGTGTGTGTGTGTGTGTGTGTGTCCATCTTCTTTCTGCAGAGAAATTCAGCTTAGAGGGCAGGCTACAGAATAAGCAGCGAGAGGAAAAGGATGAAAGGCTGTGAAACAGTGGTTTCTTCTGTACCAAGCAAGGATGCACAGACTTCTTGAACGATTGTGGAGCCTCCTCGATTTGCACTTAATTGAGCATTAGAGTTTAGAGAGCTGCTTGTTGGATCTCCCGGGTGCATGCCATCACCAACGTTAGCTCTAGCAGTGTGCCACGCTGCAGGGTGGGCCCTTTTGCTTCCAGCCACCAACAGGCACACCACACACGGGCTCTTGATCCGGCAGAGTGGATTTGGCTCATGCTCACACAAGTGTTAAAGCCTTCAATGTCATCCAGGTCGCCCCTCCTTCGAACACTGTATTTAGCAAAAGGTAAACTCATGAAACCACTTTCAGAGTTCTATTTTAAAAGTCCAACTGGCCTGGCGAGAAGAATGGCATGTCTGGAAGGCCTGGACTCCAGTCTCCACTCTTTCTCGGGGGGAAGTGACATTACTTAAACTCTCCTGAACCTCTATTTCTTCATTGAGAGAACCAGGAAAATAGCGCTTGTCCTGCCAACAAGGTAGATTCGGATAAAGGCCACAGAATACGTTTGGGAAGATACTTTTAAAATTATAAATCATATGCAAATGCAAGATATTTTTTGTAATAACAGCAAAAATCACCATCAGGGGAAAGAGACCTTATATTTATGTATGAAGTTCCTCCTCTTTCTATTCTCTTACAGTGTTAGCTTAACACTGGATATTTATCAGTAGGCTATCAGCTCTGCACACAGGGATGCTGAGTAAATGTTAGCAGGTTTCATTTATATTGGAACCTGACTCCAGGTGCAATTATAGTTAGCATGGGTTGGGGGAGGGCAGGGAGAGCTGCTGAGCATGTCGTCATGGGGCAGGGGCTGGGGGAAGAAGCAGATGGGTCACTCCAGCCTGCCTCTTGTAGGTGGCATATAGCCTCATCTTCCTAGAGTGGACGTACTGTCTGTGAATGAGGCAAATGGGAGAAAGAAGGAGGTGTGTGTGTGTGTGTGTGTGTGTGTGTGTGTGTCCATCTTCTTTCTGCAGAGAAATTCAGCTTAGAGGGCAGGCTACAGAATAAGCAGCGAGAGGAAAAGGATGAAAGGCTGTGAAACAGTGGTTTCTTCTGTACCAAGCAAGGATGCACAGACTTCTTGAACGATTGTGGAGCCTCCTCGATTTGCACTTAATTGAGCATTAGAGTTTAGAGAGCTGCTTGTTGGATCTCCCGGGTGCATGCCATCACCAACGTTAGCTCTAGCAGTGTGCCACGCTGCAGGGTGGGCCCTTTTGCTTCCAGCCACCAACAGGCACACCACACACGGGCTCTTGATCCAGCAGAGTGGATTTGGCTCATGCTCACACAAGTGTTAAAGCCTTCAATGTCATCCAGGTCGCCCCTCCTTCGAACACTGTATTTAGCAAAAGGTAAACTCATGAAACCACTTTCAGAGTTCTATTTTAAAAGTCCAACTGGCCTGGCGAGAAGAATGGCATGTCTGGAAGGCCTGGACTCCAGTCTCCACTCTTTCTCGGGGGGAAGTGACATTACTTAAACTCTCCTGAACCTCTATTTCTTCATTGAGAGAACCAGGAAAATAGCGCTTGTCCTGCCAACAAGGTAGATTCGGATAAAGGCCACAGAATACGTTTGGGAAGATACTTTTAAAATTATAAATCATATGCAAATGCAAGATATTTTTTGTAATAACAGCAAAAATCACCATCAGGGGAAAGAGACCTTATATTTATGTATGAAGTTCCTCCTCTTTCTATTCTCTTACAGTGTTAGCTTAACACTGGATATTTATCAGTAGGCTATCAGCTCTGCACACAGGGATGCTGAGTAAATGTTAGCAGGTTTCATTATAAATATGAAAGCAAGCATGAAGATATGATTTTTCCCCTAAAAGAATGCCTCTCAAGTTATAAGAAATACTTACATGCTGTTGTGTCGTGCCACACTGTGTCACTCAGTCATGTCAGACTCCTTGTGACCCTGTGGACTGTAGCTTGCCAGGTTTCCCCATTGATGGGGATTCTTCAGGCAAGAGTACTGGACTGGGTTGCCATGCCTTCCTCCAGGGGATCTTTTCAAACCAGGCATCAAACCCAGGTTTGCAGATTCTTTACCATTTGAGTCACCAAGGAAACCCAAGAATACTAGAGTGGGTAACCTATCTCTTCTTCATGGGATCTTCTGACCCAGGAATCGAACCGAGGCCTCCTTAACTGCAGGTGGATTCTTTATCAGTTGAGCTACCATGGAATCCCTATGTGCTATTATGAGTGATTTTTTGGTGGTGTTCTACATAGAAACCAGAACCACAGATCTCGTTATAGATCTCCTGAGCAGTCCTTTGCCCAAACACAACCCCATAGGTCCTCCACCATAGTAGGTCACCTCAGAGATGTGCTTCCCATGTTTGTGTGGGTGCTAGTCAGTTGTGTCCAACTCTGTGTGATCCTATGGACTGTAGCCTGACAGACTCCTCTGTCCATGGGATTCTCCATGCAAAAGTACTGGAATGGGTTGCCATGCCTTCCTCTTTCACAGGGATAAAACCTGTGTCTCTTACATCTCCTGCATTGGCAGGTGTTTTATTTACCACTAGCACCTCCTGGGATCCCCCAAAAACATACTAAAAAGGACCCCCAAGCAGAAGTAATAGTATGAAGCATCTCTTCTGGTTTTACAGGTGTGAGGTATTTCATTCATTCATAAATTTCTTTCTCTGACACCCACTGTGTGCTGGGTATTAAGAGAGACATTCCATATACAAGATGAAGAGGTAGTGGTTCTTCCTCATAAATGAGATCTCGCCTATTCAGACCGTCATGGCTGATACACTGTTGGACTCTGTTGCATTCCTGTTAAAATGGACAGAAATGGCTTCATTAGGCATATTTTTGTAATAACAGCAAAAATCACCATCAGGGGAAAGAGACCTTATATTTATGTATGAAGTTCCTCCTCTTTCTATTCTCTTACAGTGTTAGCTTAACACTGGATATTTATCAGTAGGCTATCAGCTCTGCACACAGGGATGCTGAGTAAATGTTAGCAGGTTTCATTATAAATATGAAAGCAAGCATGAAGATATGATTTTTCCCCTAAAAGAATGCCTCTCAAGTTATAAGAAATACTTACATGCTGTTGTGTCGTGCCACACTGTGTCACTCAGTCATGTCAGACTCCTTGTGACCCTGTGGACTGTAGCTTGCCAGGTTTCCCCATTGATGGGGATTCTTCAGGCAAGAGTACTGGACTGGGTTGCCATGCCTTCCTCCAGGGGATCTTTTCAAACCAGGCATCAAACCCAGGTTTGCAGATTCTTTACCATTTGAGTCACCAAGGAAACCCAAGAATACTAGAGTGGGTAACCTATCTCTTCTTCATGGGATCTTCTGACCCAGGAATCGAACCGAGGCCTCCTTAACTGCAGGTGGATTCTTTATCAGTTGAGCTACCATGGAATCCCTATGTGCTATTATGAGTGATTTTTTGGTGGTGTTCTACATAGAAACCAGAACCACAGATCTCGTTATAGATCTCCTGAGCAGTCCTTTGCCCAAACACAACCCCATAGGTCCTCCACCATAGTAGGTCACCTCAGAGATGTGCTTCCCATGTTTGTGTGGGTGCTAGTCAGTTGTGTCCAACTCTGTGTGATCCTATGGACTGTAGCCTGACAGACTCCTCTGTCCATGGGATTCTCCATGCAAAAGTACTGGAATGGGTTGCCATGCCTTCCTCTTTCACAGGGATAAAACCTGTGTCTCTTACATCTCCTGCATTGGCAGGTGTTTTATTTACCACTAGCACCTCCTGGGATCCCCCAAAAACATACTAAAAAGGACCCCCAAGCAGAAGTAATAGTATGAAGCATCTCTTCTGGTTTTACAGGTGTGAGGTATTTCATTCATTCATAAATTTCTTTCTCTGACACCCACTGTGTGCTGGGTATTAAGAGAGACATTCCATATACAAGATGAAGAGGTAGTGGTTCTTCCTCATAAATGAGATCTCGCCTATTCAGACCGTCATGGCTGATACACTGTTGGACTCTGTTGCATTCCTTTTAAAATGCACAGAAATGTTTTTGGCTTAGGCAGTATGATATTTTGGCTTGTTTGATTCTTCTTTTCCAAACTCTATCCTACTCCTTCATTCATAAGGCTATGCAAACTCTGCACTTATCAAAATCATATCAGATATTAAAGAACTTGAGCAATTTTTGGAATGAATATGGAGATACTATTCATAGTCCTATCTTCTACAGTAAGAAGAAAAGAGCATCCCATGTCCTATGAGTGAATATGATGAGACAGCCTAGCCTTAATAGTGGCTCAGAAATGAGTGAGACAAACTCACTGACACAGAGAGTAGACTTGAGGTTTCCAAGGGGGAGAGGGGAGAGGAGGGATGAATTGTGGGTTTGGGATTAGCAGATGCAAACTATTTATAGAATGGATAAACAACAAGACTCTACTGTATATAGCACAGGGAACTATATTCAATATCCTGTGATAAACCATAATGAGAAATATAAAAAGGCATATATGTAACTGAATCATTTTGCTGTACAATAAAAATTAACGCAACATTGTAAATGATAAAAATAATTTTTAAAAAATATCTTTTAAAAAAAGAAACAAGATAAAGAAAGCTGTAAGTTATATCATTCTATTTATGCTTATCAATCACAGGAACAAAATGCCATGGAAGTAAGTCTTCATCAATTTAGAATTTGCTGCTGGCTTAGCTATTTCCTCTATTTTCTTTTTTTTTGGGGGGGGGCAGGTTGGGGAGTGAAGGGGGCGGGCAGGTCACTTCTGTTGGTCTTTCATTTATCTATTTTCATCCTTCTTTGTTCTTTGGCCCGTGTGGGCCTCCCATCGCAGTGGCCTCTGTTGTCGCATGGGGGCACCGGCTCTGGAGAACACATAGTATGAAGCATCTCTTCTGGTTTTACAGGTGTGAGGTATTTCATTCATTCATAAATTTCTTTCTCTGACACCCACTGTGTGCTGGGTATTAAGAGAGACATTCCATATACAAGATGAAGAGGTAGTGGTTCTTCCTCATAAATGAGATCTCGCCTATTCAGACCGTCATGGCTGATACACTGTTGGACTCTGTTGCATTCCTTTTAAAATGCACAGAAATGTTTTGGCTTAGGCAGTATGATATTTTGGCTTGTTTGATTCTTCTTTTCCAAACTCTATCCTACTCCTTCATTCATAAGGCTATGCAAACTCTGCACTTATCAAAATCATATCAGATATTAAAGAACTTGAGCAATTTTTGGAATGAATATGGAGATACTATTCATAGTCCTATCTTCTACAGTAAGAAGAAAAGAGCATCCCATGTCCTATGAGTGAATATGATGAGACAGCCTAGCCTTAATAGTGGCTCAGAAATGAGTGAGACAAACTCACTGACACAGAGAGTAGACTTGAGGTTTCCAAGGGGGAGAGGGGAGAGGAGGGATGAATTGTGGGTTTGGGATTAGCAGATGCAAACTATTTATAGAATGGATAAACAACAAGACTCTACTGTATATAGCACAGGGAACTATATTCAATATCCTGTGATAAACCATAATGAGAAATATAAAAAGGCATATATGTAACTGAATCATTTTGCTGTACAATAAAAATTAACGCAACATTGTAAATGATAAAAATAATTTTTAAAAAATATCTTTTAAAAAAAGAAACAAGATAAAGAAAGCTGTAAGTTATATCATTCTATTTATGCTTATCAATCACAGGAACAAAATGCCATGGAAGTAAGTCTTCATCAATTTAGAATTTGCTGCTGGCTTAGCTATTTCCTCTATTTTCTTTTTTTTTGGGGGGGGGGCAGGTTGGGGAGTGAAGGGGGCGGGCAGGTCACTTCTGTTGGTCTTTCATTTATCTATTTTCATCCTTCTTTGTTCTTTGGCCCGTGTGGGCCTCCCATCGCAGTGGCCTCTGTTGTCGCAGAGCACCGGCTCTGGGCGTATGCACTCCTGAGCTCTGGCTTGGTAATTGAACACATCGGTCCAGCCGCTCCGCGGCACGTGGGATCTTCCCAGGCCAGGAATCAAACCAGCACCCCTTGCACTGCAAGGCGGTGTCCTTACCCACTGGACCACCAGGTAAGCCCCCGCTATTTTCAAATACCTATCAAAAAAAGAAGTATACAATATTCTAACCTGGAAATGCCAAAATTGTAAACTTCATAAAACCACAATTTATCTTTAGATTCCTTACTGTATCTATTTGGTTAATCTGTATATAGAGCTATCCTGGGTTACTAAACTAACATTTCCACAGCTAACCTGTGCAAAACATAAAGTATTCAGGTCGAACAAAACGTTAAGTTCACATAGCTGATTTAATATAATTTATCTGTGTAATGTCTTAACAATTATGTATATTTGAAATATACTGGGAATAAACACCGATCTTATATATGTGTGTGTGTGTGTGTGTGTGTGTGTGTGTGTGTGTGTGTGTGTATGCTTAGTCACCCAGTTGTGTTTGACTCTTTGCAGCCCTATGGACTGCAACACATCAGGCTCCTTTGTCCATGGGATTCTCCAGGCATGAATACTGGAGTGGGTAGCTTATCCCTTCTCCACAGCATCTTCCTGACCCAGGAATTGAACTTGGATGTCCTGCATTACAGGTGGATTCTTTACCAACTGAGTTACTACATAAGTCCTGTGTGTGTGCATAAATATATATAGGACTTATGTGTGTGTGTGTATACACACACACACACACACACACACACACACATAATGAATGTGTGTATATGTGTATCAGTATACATTTCAATGTTCAGTGTCATCGGGAAAAGTCCACAGAATAATGACAGCAGTAACTTTCACTGATCGTGCATTCGGCAAAGATTCTTCAGCAATCTGTATATGTGAGGTGCTTTGCTGGGCTGTGTAGGAAGAAGAGATTTACTAGACGTCTCACAGTCTAGCATATACATAACAAAGTCCAAAGCTCAGCCACAGCTGTCACATCTTCTTTGTGAAAAATGTGGGCTGTTACTCAGCCACCACTGGGAAGACAGGCTCTACGAATACACTCCTAGCAGATAGTCAATAAGGACATAGACTCTACACCGTGTTACTGGGTAGCACATAGATTCACAGTGCATATTGCTTTCCCCTAACTACAGAAGGGTGAAAACCTAAAGTGGGAAAACTAAAGACCATAAGCAAAACTAATGCCACAGTGCAGGACATCATGAGATGAGTCATCAAACACAGGAAAAAGCAGTAAAGGCAAAACAAATCTGTAAAATCAAAGAGGATGTGGAGTCTACTTCTGAGGCAGGAATGCTATGCAGCACATATAATAAAAGAATAAAATGATATATCTGGTTTAAAGACCAGTCATGGTAGAAAACAAACATAATGTTCCCTATATATTTTGGGTAATTAAAAATATTTCTGTAGAAAGATCCAGATTTTAATTCAAGAAGTGTGTCTTCAAATCTCACTTCAGTTCTTCATAGTACTTTGTGATTTGGGGCAAACATTTAACGTCTCTAAGCTTTACTTCTATCTATATAGTGGAAACAATATATATCAGTGTTATTGTAAAGATTAAAGGAACAAATTGTTTTTGGTGGTTATTTTTTTTACTAATATGAATGAATGAGTATCCAATTTAGATTGCATTTGTGGTGTGTATGAGGGCTGTGTGTATGCACGCATGCATACAAAGGTAAATCCTTATACACTCCACATTTCACAACATATACATTATCTATCATGTGTGCAAATATTGTACATTAAACAACTCATCTGGAGAAGGGCATGGCAAACAACTTCAGTATTCTTACCTGGGTAATTCCATGGATAGAGGAGCCTGGTGGCATGGAGGACTGTCCCTGGGGCCACAGACAGTCAGACATGACTGAAGTGAGTTAGCACCAACTTATCATAAGCCCAGTGAGTTTATCTTGAAAAGAGGCCCATGATCACCTTTTATTTCTTATTCCCCTTTCCTTCATTTAAAGAATTTTTTTTCTTTTTCCCAATCATGCCTCTTTTTTGTTTATATTTATTTTCATCCATCTTTTTATTCTTTGGCCTGTGTGGGCTTCCCATTGCAGTGGACTCTCTCACTTTAGAGCACTGGCTCTGGGTGCATGCACTCCAGAACACTGGCTCATAATTGGACACACCGGTCCAGCCATTCCATGGCACACGGTATCTTCCCCGGCCAGGGATCGAACTGGTGCCCCTTGCACTGCAAGGCAGACTCTTTTACCCACTGGACCACCAGGGAAGCCCTTATTCCCCTTTCCTTCACCCTAACCTTGACCTCTCTGTTTCAGGTGTGCATCGTAATGCCATCTGGGCCTCACTGCTTAAAACATAATTACCGGGCTTCCCTGGTGGTCCAGGGGGTAAGGACATCACCTTGCAGTGCAACGGGTGCCAGTTCGATCCCTGGCCTGGGAAGATCCCACATGCTGTGGAGCAGCTGGACTTTTGTGTCCAACTACCAAGCCAGAGCTCTGGAGCGCATGTGCCCAGAGTCGGTGCTCTGAAGCGAGAGAGGCCACTGTGATGGAAGGTCCACACAAACCAAAGAACAAATATAAATAAATCAAAGACCAATAAAGTGGTTCAAAAAAAAAAAACCCAAAAAAACATAAATTACCTACCAATAGGTCGATAGATCCACCTTCTTGAAAGATGGCTTTCCTTCTCCTGTTTAGGCAACACACAGCTTACAGAGTAAAATGGGAAGAGAACTGAAGTGTGAACCAAACACACCCTCAAACTCTCCATATACTGAGAAAATCACTTAACCTCTCTGACCTTTAGTTTCTGCCAAAATTTTTACCTTACCTGTGTGCAAATATTGTACATTAAACAACTCATCTGGAGAAGGGCATGGCAAACAACTTCAGTATTCTTACCTGGGTAATTCCATGGATAGAGGAGCCTGGTGGCATGGAGGACTGTCCCTGGGGCCACAGACAGTCAGACATGACTGAAGTGAGTTAGCACCAACTTATCATAAGCCCAGTGAGTTTATCTTGAAAAGAGGCCCATGATCACCTTTTATTTCTTATTCCCCTTTCCTTCATTTAAAGAATTTTTTTTCTTTTTCCCAATCATGCCTCTTTTTTGTTTATATTTATTTTCATCCATCTTTTTATTCTTTGGCCTGTGTGGGCTTCCCATTGCAGTGGACTCTCTCACTTTAGAGCACTGGCTCTGGGTGCATGCACTCCAGAACACTGGCTCATAATTGGACACACCGGTCCAGCCATTCCATGGCACACGGTATCTTCCCCGGCCAGGGATCGAACTGGTGCCCCTTGCACTGCAAGGCAGACTCTTTTACCCACTGGACCACCAGGGAAGCCCTTATTCCCCTTTCCTTCACCCTAACCTTGACCTCTCTGTTTCAGGTGTGCATCGTAATGCCATCTGGGCCTCACTGCTTAAAACATAATTACCGGGCTTCCCTGGTGGTCCAGGGGGTAAGGACATCACCTTGCAGTGCAACGGGTGCCAGTTCGATCCCTGGCCTGGGAAGATCCCACATGCTGTGGAGCAGCTGGACTTTTGTGTCCAACTACCAAGCCAGAGCTCTGGAGCGCATGTGCCCAGAGTCGGTGCTCTGAAGCGAGAGAGGCCACTGTGATGGAAGGTCCACACAAACCAAAGAACAAATATAAATAAATCAAAGACCAATAAAGTGGTTCAAAAAAAAAAAACCCAAAAAAACATAAATTACCTACCAATAGGTCGATAGATCCACCTTCTTGAAAGATGGCTTTCCTTCTCCTGTTTAGGCAACACACAGCTTACAGAGTAAAATGGGAAGAGAACTGAAGTGTGAACCAAACACACCCTCAAACTCTCCATATACTGAGAAAATCACTTAACCTCTCTGACCTTTAGTTTCTGCCTCTATAAAGTGAGTAAATTTGAGCTAAATGATTCTTGAATTTCTTTCAACACTAATATTCCCAACTTTAAATTTAATATTCAAGTGACACATCAAAAGCCTAAATCAAAAAACCTACAGCCAAGATAGCTGTCCCACTGTATATCTGTCAGAATGGCTACTAATAGAAGGCCAAGAAATAAGTATTGGTGAGGATGTGGAGAAAAGGGAACTCTCCCCTCTCCGGCACCGCTGGGAGAAATGCAAACTGGTACAGCCACTAGGGAAAACAGAGTGGCGGGTCCTCACAAAATTAAAAAGCAGAACTACCATATGACTTAGCAATTCTTCTTTTGGGTATTTGTGCAAAGAAAATAAAAACACTAATTTGAAAAGATATGTTCACTGCATTACATACAATAGCCAAGATATAGAAGCAACCTAAGTATCTACTAATGAATGAATAAAGAAGATATACATACACACACACACACACAGATATGTACACACACAATAGTGCATGCACTACTCAGTCAGGAAAATGAATGAAATCTTGCCATTTGCAACAACATGCATGGATCTTGAGGGTATTAGTATAACTGAAATAATTCAGACAAAAAAGACAAATACTGTAAGATTTCACTTTTATGTGGTGTTTAAAAAGCAAAACAAATGAACAAACAAAAGGAAACATAACCAGGCTCACAGAAAGAGACTGGACTGGTGTTTACCAGAAGGAAAGGGGGTTGGAGGGTGGATGCAATGGGCATAGGGGTAAGGACATCACCTTGCAGTGCAACGGGTGCCAGTTCGATCCCTGGCCTGGGAAGATCCCACATGCTGTGGAGCAGCTGGACTTTTGTGTCCAACTACCAAGCCAGAGCTCTGGAGCGCATGTGCCCAGAGTCGGTGCTCTGAAGCGAGAGAGGCCACTGTGATGGAAGGTCCACACAAACCAAAGAACAAATATAAATAAATCAAAGACCAATAAAGTGGTTCAAAAAAAAAAAACCCAAAAAAACATAAATTACCTACCAATAGGTCGATAGATCCACCTTCTTGAAAGATGGCTTTCCTTCTCCTGTTTAGGCAACACACAGCTTACAGAGTAAAATGGGAAGAGAACTGAAGTGTGAACCAAACACACCCTCAAACTCTCCATATACTGAGAAAATCACTTAACCTCTCTGACCTTTAGTTTCTGCCTCTATAAAGTGAGTAAATTTGAGCTAAATGATTCTTGAATTTCTTTCAACACTAATATTCCCAACTTTAAATTTAATATTCAAGTGACACATCAAAAGCCTAAATCAAAAAACCTACAGCCAAGATAGCTGTCCCACTGTATATCTGTCAGAATGGCTACTAATAGAAGGCCAAGAAATAAGTATTGGTGAGGATGTGGAGAAAAGGGAACTCTCCCCTCTCCGGCACCGCTGGGAGAAATGCAAACTGGTACAGCCACTAGGGAAAACAGAGTGGCGGGTCCTCACAAAATTAAAAAGCAGAACTACCATATGACTTAGCAATTCTTCTTTTGGGTATTTGTGCAAAGAAAATAAAAACACTAATTTGAAAAGATATGTTCACTGCATTACATACAATAGCCAAGATATAGAAGCAACCTAAGTATCTACTAATGAATGAATAAAGAAGATATACATACACACACACACACACAGATATGTACACACACAATAGTGCATGCACTACTCAGTCAGGAAAATGAATGAAATCTTGCCATTTGCAACAACATGCATGGATCTTGAGGGTATTAGTATAACTGAAATAATTCAGACAAAAAAGACAAATACTGTAAGATTTCACTTTTATGTGGTGTTTAAAAAGCAAAACAAATGAACAAACAAAAGGAAACATAACCAGGCTCACAGAAAGAGACTGGACTGGTGTTTACCAGAAGGAAAGGGGGTTGGAGGGTGGATGCAATGGGCATAGGCATCAGGCATTAAACATGCTCCCACAGCCTCCCTTGTACCCACAGGGCTGTAACCATAGAGGTCAGCTGGCCCTACCATCTCTGCTCATTTCCATGAGATGAGGTTGGATGTTGAGAGAGAGGTGGTGCTTTGTCCTACTCTGCCATTCATGTATGAGCCTTAGCATTTAAACAGAGGGACATAAAGGGAATACGTCATTTCACCTCAATGAACGTGGGTCTACTGCTTTCTTCGCCAAGCGTGCTGGAATAATCAGATTTGGGCCCTTTATTTTCACTGTGAAAATCTGATTGCTCTGAACGCAAAAATATAGGTATATAAACTCATGCACGTGCAATTTTGTCTATGGTAACAACATACTATAAGATATATACAATGCTTTATCTTTTCTGTGCAATTTTGAAATACTCTCTGAATCCCCATCTCCTGATGTACATGTCCCTCATTCATATTCCCCTCATAATCCTCCTCAAATACGTAAAAACACAGGATGCAATCTTTTCTTTCAGTCAAGATGGTGCTGAAAGTTGATGGAAGTTTACTTACCCTCCCATCTGAAAGAACTTAAAAGCAAACAAACTCAACATGTACAATAACAGTTTTCTAGACACTGAACATTAAGCAGCATATAACAGTGATCCCTGAGAGATGAGGAGCAAGTCAGGTGAGACTACTAACCTAGTTTGTGGAGAAAAGTTTCAGGTCATGGTGAAGAAAGGAAAAACCAGCTGGAGTCCAGTGAATTAAGGAGCTAGCACCTGGTCCAGCAGAAGCCAGTGCAGATGCTTGGTCTGCTGCTATTTTGATTGAGTGAGGAATAAGACAGAGTTTCTACCCTCAAGAAGCTCAAAGGCCCATTACAAAGAAGAGTACGGATGTTCCTCAAAAAACTAAAAACAGAGCTATTGTATGATCCTGTAGTCCCACTCTTGGGCACATATCTGAAGAACATCATAATTCAAAAAGATACATGCACTCCAATATTCATAGCAGAACCATTTACAATAGCCCAGACATGGAAGCAACCTAAGTGTCCACTGACAGATAAATGGATAAAGGAGATGTGGCATATACATACAACAGAATATTACTCAGTCATAAAAAGAATGAAATAATGCCATTTGCCAACATGGATGGACCTAGAGATTATCATACTAAGTAAAGTCAGTCTGATAGAGAATGACAAATATTATGACATTTGTGTATATGGAATCTAAAAATAAATGATATAAATTATCTTATTTACAAAACAGAAATAGACTCAGAGACATAGAAGACAATTTATGGTTACCAAAAGGGGAAGGGAAGGGAGAGAGAAATTTGTGGCTTAGGATTAAAATATTAACACTACTATATATAAAGCAGATGCCAATAAGAACCTACTGTATAGCAAACAGAACTATATTGAATATCTTATAATAACCTATCAATAAAAAAAATAAAATACATATATGAGAATATATATATATATATACATATATATATATATATATATATACATGTATAACTGAATACATTTGCTGCAACCTGAAACTAACACATCGCAAATCAACTATATTTTAATAACATTGTTTTAAAAAACAAAGGAGCTGGAAAAATATCTCAAAGGCTAGTGGGGATTCAGACATATACAATGAAAAATTACAATACAATTTTGTAAGTTCTCTACAATGGGGTAAACATGCAATCATTTGGGAATATATGAGGCTTCCTTCACCAACCCTTGGAGGGGGCAGATGAGACAAAGCTTCCTAGCAGAGGAGATCAAATGCTATGTTCTAAAACCAAAATCGGAGCTGGGCTAAGGGAACGTATTTGGGAGAAAAGTTTCAGGTGAGACTACTAACCTAGTTTGTGGAGAAAAGTTTCAGGTCATGGTGAAGAAAGGAAAAACCAGCTGGAGTCCAGTGAATTAAGGAGCTAGCACCTGGTCCAGCAGAAGCCAGTGCAGATGCTTGGTCTGCTGCTATTTTGATTGAGTGAGGAATAAGACAGAGTTTCTACCCTCAAGAAGCTCAAAGGCCCATTACAAAGAAGAGTACGGATGTTCCTCAAAAAACTAAAAACAGAGCTATTGTATGATCCTGTAGTCCCACTCTTGGGCACATATCTGAAGAACATCATAATTCAAAAAGATACATGCACTCCAATATTCATAGCAGAACCATTTACAATAGCCCAGACATGGAAGCAACCTAAGTGTCCACTGACAGATAAATGGATAAAGGAGATGTGGCATATACATACAACAGAATATTACTCAGTCATAAAAAGAATGAAATAATGCCATTTGCCAACATGGATGGACCTAGAGATTATCATACTAAGTAAAGTCAGTCTGATAGAGAATGACAAATATTATGACATTTGTGTATATGGAATCTAAAAATAAATGATATAAATTATCTTATTTACAAAACAGAAATAGACTCAGAGACATAGAAGACAATTTATGGTTACCAAAAGGGGAAGGGAAGGGAGAGAGAAATTTGTGGCTTAGGATTAAAATATTAACACTACTATATATAAAGCAGATGCCAATAAGAACCTACTGTATAGCAAACAGAACTATATTGAATATCTTATAATAACCTATAATTAAAAAATATAAAATACATATATGAGAATATATATATATATATACATATATATATATATATATATATACATGTATAACTGAATACATTTGCTGCAACCTGAAACTAACACATCGCAAATCAACTATATTTTAATAACATTGTTTTAAAAAACAAAGGAGCTGGAAAAATATCTCAAAGGCTAGTGGGGATTCAGACATATACAATGAAAAATTACAATACAATTTTGTAAGTTCTCTACAATGGGGTAAACATGCAATCATTTGGGAATATATGAGGCTTCCTTCACCAACCCTTGGAGGGGGCAGATGAGACAAAGCTTCCTAGCAGAGGAGATCAAATGCTATGTTCTAAAACCAAAATCGGAGCTGGGCTAAGGGAAGGTAGGGCAATCAAGGCAAAGTGGAAAACACACTTAAAAGCCAAGACATGGGAAGTAGCATGGAGGAAAGGAAAATACAAAAGGTAAAGAAAGAGGAAGAGTAGTAGAGAGATCAGCAGACAGTAGATCATAAAGAGCTTTCCATGTCTGGCTAAGAAAGTGGATTAATACTGCAAGCAATGGGGACAACCTGTGGTTTAAGAAGAGAAACTACTGAAATATGTATTTTGTATGAATCATTCTGCCTAATGGGGAAAGTAGACTGAAAGGGAAAACAAGATGCAAGGAAATTACTAGGAGACTGCTATTTAGATGACGGATTATGGATATGAACTAGAGCAGTAGTAGTAGAGATCAGTAAAAGTCAATGGATTCTAGAAACTCTAGAATTTAGTTAGATTTTTCTAAAGCATCACTAATCAACCAAGCGGGGAGAGCATTAAAAAAGAATCAGGATAGGATTTTCAGATTTCTAAGGTAGAGAAGGTACTGTTCATTGAGATAGGAAGCAAAGAAAGAGGAGAAAGTTTGAAGATTTATGAGTTCAATTTTAGATACGCTGAGTTGACAGGGCCCAAGGGACATGCTATCAGACACATTCAGCAGTCAACAGGGAGCTTGGAGGAGTTGTCTGAACTGGAAACATATTGAAATTTATCAGCCTAATATTCATCAGCTCTGCGTAAGGAAAAAAAATCACTGTAGGAAACAGTGGTAAGTGAGTAGATAACAGTGGTAGAATACTGGGATGCACCACTGCTTAAAGGTCACAGGAGAGGAACACAAAACAGACATCAGAAAAAAGAAAGAATGAAGAAATGGAAGGAAAGTCAGGAAAGTATGGTCTCAGGATAGTTAAAAAATATTCACTGTATTAATACCAGAAGTTATTAGTGACCTCTGTAGTTATAAGGGACCGAGAACATATATGGGAGAATTGGCCTTTGACAACACAAGAGGCAAAGAAAAATGAGGTAAGATACCGAGAAGAGATAAGAGAAGAAGCAAAGGAAATTCCTGGCTACAGTTTTTGGTTTATCTGGGAAGTAGGAAGCAATGTATTCAAACATGGGAATGGAAAGATGACGTAGAAGAAGGCTAAGGAGAGTGGAGAATGTTTTGAATAAATACTACCAGAAATGAGAAAGGGACTTGTTTGTGAAACAGAATAAATGCCAAGCAGGAGTGAAATTCCAGTTGGAAAATGAAGGATGAATTGGTAGGTATTTCTGGCACACTTGTAATTCCTCAGTATTTTGTGGTTCCCTTCTTTCTTTGTAATAAATGGGATTTCAGTTGTGCTCATGGCCACCGAACCATACTTCTGCATTTCGCAACCTCTTTTACATGTGGGCTTGAACACTTAATTGCATTCTAACCAAAAGGACCAAGTGTCATTTCCATTTGGGTTGGTCTTCCATATCCTTACTCCTTTCAGCAGCTGTGAAATGGTAAGGACTACAATCACCACTTTGGATCCACCAAGGAAAGTCAAGTGAAGACAAAACCAACCTCCAACTCTTGATCACCCATCAACCTCTGGAATGTTATGTGAGAAGGAACATCTACCTTGTTTAATTGTGGGGGCTCCTAGATTTCTTTGTTAGTCTATTACATAAGGTAAGTCTTCAAACATTTGAAAGCCATGAATGTATGAGCAGAGAAGGCAGACAATTTTGAATTTGCTATGGGGCTTCCCTGGTGGCTCAGATGGTAAAGAATCTGCCTGTAATGCAGGAAATGTCCATTTGATTCCTGGGTTGGGAAGATGCCCTGGAGAAAGGAGTGGCTACCCACTCCAGCATTCTTACCTGGAGAATTCCATGGACAGAGGAGCCTGGTGGTCTATAGGTCATGGGTCTCAAAAAGTCAGACACAACTGAGTGACTAACACATACACAGAGACTATGCTGAAAAGGGGATAGGAAACTAAGACTCCAGGCAGTTGAGTGGTTGAAAAGGTGAGTCATGAGATCTCACCCAGACAGGACGTGATGATCATTCAGAGGTGATGTATTAATACCAGAAGTTATTAGTGACCTCTGTAGTTATAAGGGACCGAGAACATATATGGGAGAATTGGCCTTTGACAACACAAGAGGCAAAGAAAAATGAGGTAAGATACCGAGAAGAGATAAGAGAAGAAGCAAAGGAAATTCCTGGCTACAGTTTTGGTTTATCTGGGAAGTAGGAAGCAATGTATTCAAACATGGGAATGGAAAGATGACGTAGAAGAAGGCTAAGGAGAGTGGAGAATGTTTTGAATAAATACTACCAGAAATGAGAAAGGGACTTGTTTGTGAAACAGAATAAATGCCAAGCAGGAGTGAAATTCCAGTTGGAAAATGAAGGATGAATTGGTAGGTATTTCTGGCACACTTGTAATTCCTCAGTATTTTGTGGTTCCCTTCTTTCTTTGTAATAAATGGGATTTCAGTTGTGCTCATGGCCACCGAACCATACTTCTGCATTTCGCAACCTCTTTTACATGTGGGCTTGAACACTTAATTGCATTCTAACCAAAAGGACCAAGTGTCATTTCCATTTGGGTTGGTCTTCCATATCCTTACTCCTTTCAGCAGCTGTGAAATGGTAAGGACTACAATCACCACTTTGGATCCACCAAGGAAAGTCAAGTGAAGACAAAACCAACCTCCAACTCTTGATCACCCATCAACCTCTGGAATGTTATGTGAGAAGGAACATCTACCTTGTTTAATTGTGGGGGCTCCTAGATTTCTTTGTTAGTCTATTACATAAGGTAAGTCTTCAAACATTTGAAAGCCATGAATGTATGAGCAGAGAAGGCAGACAATTTTGAATTTGCTATGGGGCTTCCCTGGTGGCTCAGATGGTAAAGAATCTGCCTGTAATGCAGGAAATGTCCATTTGATTCCTGGGTTGGGAAGATGCCCTGGAGAAAGGAGTGGCTACCCACTCCAGCATTCTTACCTGGAGAATTCCATGGACAGAGGAGCCTGGTGGTCTATAGGTCATGGGTCTCAAAAAGTCAGACACAACTGAGTGACTAACACATACACAGAGACTATGCTGAAAAGGGGATAGGAAACTAAGACTCCAGGCAGTTGAGTGGTTGAAAAGGTGAGTCATGAGATCTCACCCAGACAGGACGTGATGATCATTCAGAGGTGATGTACTGGGTTAAGAGACTGGGTGTCTTACTGGGGTCTCGCATATTAGGGTCACTTAATAGAAATCAATGGAGACTAAAGCAAATATAGACCAACACACTGCAATATGGATGAACTTTTAAAAGTTAAGAAAAGGAATTCAGACACATAAAAGTGTATACAGTGCATATATCATTACACTAATGCAAAGCAAAAAACAGGAAGTATCAAACTGTAATGTTAGGGCTTCCCTAGTGGTCCAGTGGGTGAGGACACTGCCTTGCAGTGCAAGGGGCTCCGGTTCTATCCTTGGTCTGAGAAGATCCCATGTGCCGCTGAGCGGCTGGACCGATGTGTCCAACTACCGAGCCAGAGCTCTGGGGTGCATGTGTCCAGAGCTGGTGCTCTGCAGTGACAGAGGCCACTGTGATGGGAGGCCCACACAGCCCAAAGAACGAAGATGGATGAAAGTGAATAAATGAAAGACCAATAGAAGTGCCTCCCCCCACCCCAAAAAACTGGAATGTTAAAGGGAAGAAGAGAGATGATTATGGCTGAAAAGGGAGCATGAGGGGGGTTGCTGGGAGCTGGCCAGGCTCTGTAACTTCTCTGGTCCTGAATAAATACACTGGTGTCCAGTTCCATGAAATTCACAAACCTGCACACTTACGTGTGCATTTGTGTGTGTGTGTGTGTATAATGTTACACATAAAAAAACTACATGTTAAAGCTATCTAACTGAAAAAAACATATGCCTTCTTAATTTCTCAAAATAGCAAAAGTTATTATTAAAAAAAAGACCTAATTCTCATTGCTGGCAGGCATGCGACAAAAACTCCTGTGCCCTCCTGGTTTGACTTTCAAATGGCACAAGCTTGTGGAAAGCTATCTGGCAAAATGATTCAAGAGCTTTAAAATATGCATGGCCCTTGACCTAGAATTCCATTTCTAGAAGTTCATTCTAAGAAAATTAGAAATATGAGGAGGCTTACACATAAATATATTCAATGAATTATTTATAAGAGGGGAAACCTTGAAAGGAACACAAGCGTCCTCAAATGGGAAAATGATTACATAAACTTCTATATCCTGTGATGTGATAAGTATGCAAATAATTTTCAATTACATGGTGAAATGATCATAAAGTAGAGTTTTTAAAAATGCAAGATAGAAAAAAAATGAATAGAGAGTATTACAATTCCAGAAATACATAAAAATATGTATCAAAGTGCTGTTATGTCTGGGTAGAGTGATTCTGATTTTGTTTTAATAAATTTTGTATTTCCTACATTTTCTAAGAAAAGTTCACAATATCTTGTAGATTTAAAAATAATCATGTTGGTGTTGCATTTTTATTTGCTTCTCTCATGAAGTTTGATATTATTATCACAACACAAGTAACAATCAAATTCTGTTCCATAAGCATGCACTGACTATTGGACTCTGAGCTGCTTGAGGGCAGGGTGTGTCTTATTTATCTTAAGTTTCCTCCACAGTACTTTGGAAAACATTCTATATGATCAAAAAATACTGACTCAAAAAACAATTAACACAGCATCTGTTCTATTTATCCAGTTGTGTACTCTACAATTTATATAAACATCATGGAGCATTAAATCTTTGTTGTTTGCGTTTAAAAGTATAAATAAAATACTTCAAGCTGCCAGATTTATGGTTTAGCCACACTCTCACCAGAGGTGTTCTGGGTAGACACAAAAGATAGTTCTGAGGGTTCAATTCTACCTCAAAAGCTAGCACCAAAGCACCAGGGCTTTGATCTTCTATCTCACCCCTGCCCCCCAACCAAGGACTCAAGGCTGCGGGAGGTAAATCCCAGCAGTGCCAAGGGTGAATTAACACCTGGGGGGAATCATTTAGCCGGCCCAATGGGGGACTAGAAAACTGTTTGAAGTGGACTGCAGGGAGCCTATGGAGGGGGAGAAAGCCTGGTCAACAGGAAAGACAGGCCACAGGAGAGTAGGGAGCCTTCAAGGAGAAAGGGAAGACTCATGATTGATAGAAGAAATTAAAATCTTACTTCAGTGAAAAAAACAAATGGAGAATATTATTCTGGAAGGATCTCCTTCATAGTCAAATTGTAATCTTTACCTTCGTAAGAAGTTGCTCATTTTTAGAAAAAAGGGGCTTACACATAAATATATTCAATGAATTATTTATAAGAGGGGAAACCTTGAAAGGAACACAAGCGTCCTCAAATGGGAAAATGATTACATAAACTTCTATATCCTGTGATGTGATAAGTATGCAAATAATTTTCAATTACATGGTGAAATGATCATAAAGTAGAGTTTTTAAAATGCAAGATAGAAAAAAATGAATAGAGAGTATTACAATTCCAGAAATACATAAAAATATGTATCAAAGTGCTGTTATGTCTGGGTAGAGTGATTCTGATTTTGTTTTAATAAATTTTGTATTTCCTACATTTTCTAAGAAATTCACAATATCTTGTAGATTTAAAAATAATCATGTTGGTGTTGCATTTTTATTTGCTTCTCTCATGAAGTTTGATATTATTATCACAACACAAGTAACAATCAAATTCTGTTCCATAAGCATGCACTGACTATTGGACTCTGAGCTGCTTGAGGGCAGGGTGTGTCTTATTTATCTTAAGTTTCCTCCACAGTACTTTGGAAAACATTCTATATGATCAAAAAATACTGACTCAAAAAACAATTAACACAGCATCTGTTCTATTTATCCAGTTGTGTACTCTACAATTTATATAAACATCATGGAGCATTAAATCTTTGTTGTTTGCGTTTAAAAGTATAAATAAAATACTTCAAGCTGCCAGATTTATGGTTTAGCCACACTCTCACCAGAGGTGTTCTGGGTAGACACAAAAGATAGTTCTGAGGGTTCAATTCTACCTCAAAAGCTAGCACCAAAGCACCAGGGCTTTGATCTTCTATCTCACCCCTGCCCCCCAACCAAGGACTCAAGGCTGCGGGAGGTAAATCCCAGCAGTGCCAAGGGTGAATTAACACCTGGGGGTAATCATTTAGCCGGCCCAATGGGGGACTAGAAAACTGTTTGAAGTGGACTGCAGGGAGCCTATGGAGGGGGAGAAAGCCTGGTCAACAGGAAAGACAGGCCACAGGAGAGTAGGGAGCCTTCAAGGAGAAAGGGAAGACTCATGATTGATAGAAGAAATTAAAATCTTACTTCAGTGAAAAAAACAAATGGAGAATATTATTCTGGAAGGATCTCCTTCATAGTCAAATTGTAATCTTTACCTTCGTAAGAAGTTGCTCATTTTTATATTAGGGGATAATTTTTTTTGAAAATGTATGTCCTAAATGTTAATTACCTAATGCTGTTAATTCAACTGGATTCACACCAACTCAGCACTTTTTCAAAATTTGTTTTCTTTTTTTTCTAAGTCTTAAGACACAGCTGTTTAGGCGAATGTTTAGATCAAAACTGGAGGAAAAGTGGCATGTAATTTATATTTAAGAAACACCAATAACATTCATATTTTAAAATATATATATTTTGCATGAACATTTTCGTCTTGTATCATATTCCCTAAGAAGCTTTCTAGGATGTTAACTTTCCACTTAGGCAAGTTAGAATCTATATATACCACTGTATCTCATTTAATCAATGAAAGAGATTTAACCAACAGATGTTAGAAGCACATAGGCTATCCAGGTCATGACACGGCTTTACAAATATTAATAAATTTGAAATGTTAAACTTTTAATAGACATGCTTTGGTTGTAGCTGTATTTGAAGTGTTTCAAAAGCTTAACAGCCCTTTATTTGTTTTAAAGTCCACTCAAATGACTCTGAAAAAAGTGAATATAAATTTTAAAGCCTTAATTTTGGTTGGGAGAATAGATGCTTGCAAATTATCTTGCCAATCCAGCCTCAAATGCTGTCTTTGACTGTTAGAATCCAAGTTTTTACCATGTACAATGGCAGCGAAAACCCAGGACCTCAGGACCACTGAGGGTTCAATTCTACCTCAAAAGCTCAAAGCACCAGGGCTTTGATCTTCTAACCCCTGCCCCCAACCAAGGACTCAAGGCTGCGGAGGTAAATCCCAGCAGTGCCAAGGGTGAATTAACACCTGGGGTAATCATTTAGCCGGCCCAATGGGGGACTAGAAAACTGTTTGAAGTGGACTGCAGGGAGCCTATGGAGGGGGAGAAAGCCTGGTCAACAGGAAAGACAGGCCACAGGAGAGTAGGGAGCCTTCAAGGAGAAAGGGAAGACTCATGATTGATAGAAGAAATTAAAATCTTACTTCAGTGAAAAAAACAAATGGAGAATATTATTCTGGAAGGATCTCCTTCATAGTCAAATTGTAATCTTTACCTTCGTAAGAAGTTGCTCATTTTTATATTAGGGGATAATTTTTTTTGAAAATGTATGTCCTAAATGTTAATTACCTAATGCTGTTAATTCAACTGGATTCACACCAACTCAGCACTTTTTCAAAATTTGTTTTCTTTTTTCTAAGTTTTAAGACACAGCTGTTTAGGCGAATGTTTAGATCAAAACTGGAGGAAAAGTGGCATGTAATTTATATTTAAGAAACACCAATAACATTCATATTTTAAAATATATATATTTTGCATGAACATTTTCGTCTTGTATCATATTCCCTAAGAAGCTTTCTAGGATGTTAACTTTCCACTTAGGCAAGTTAGAATCTATATATACCACTGTATCTCATTTAATCAATGAAAGAGATTTAACCAACAGATGTTAGAAGCACATAGGCTATCCAGGTCATGACACGGCTTTACAAATATTAATAAATTTGAAATGTTAAACTTTTAATAGACATGCTTTGGTTGTAGCTGTATTTGAAGTGTTTCAAAAGCTTAACAGCCCTTTATTTGTTTTAAAGTCCACTCAAATGACTCTGAAAAAAGTGAATATAAATTTTAAAGCCTTAATTTTGGTTGGGAGAATAGATGCTTGCAAATTATCTTGCCAATCCAGCCTCAAATGCTGTCTTTGACTGTTAGAATCCAAGTTTTTACCATGTACAATGGCAGCGAAAAACCCAGGACCTCAGGACCACTGACTCACCAACTACATTTTCACTTATAATAAAATCCAGATTGGAACAGGGGTTTTGTAAGATCAAAGTCTAGTTCGAGGAAGGTGAACTCTTTTTTCACTACTTAAAAAGAACTGAAGTTGCTCTCCACTAAATATGACCAAACATCGGAATCCTGTCACACACACGCACAAAAACCTCGAAAGCACTTCTCAGCTAAAACTAAATTTAATCCTAAATCACATAAAACCAAGAACATGCTCTAGTCTGATGAATATAATACACAGGTATGACATCACAAGTACTCATGGAGTATTCAGTATATACCAGGCACTGTCCTAAAAACTTTGAGGGGTAATCATGTTTACCCCTCATAGAAATATCTGAGGTGGGCACTGTTACCATCCCTCATGTCTGGATAGGGAAACTGAAGCACTAGTTAGATAAGAAACTTATCCAAGGTCTCATAGATAACAAGTGATAAATGGAGGTTTCAAATCAACTCACAGAATCTACTTTCTACCAATTTACTAGATTATTCTAAGAACATCTTTTATTTTAGCCTGCTGAGATTTTTTTTTTTTAATTTTGGCCTCTTCTTTATTTTTTAATTATTTATTTTCATCCATCTTTATTCTTTGGCCTGTGAAGGCCTGCCATTGCAGTGGCCTCTCTCACTGCAGAGCAGCGGCTCTGGGTGCATGTGCTTCAGCCGCTCCACAGCTGTGGGATCTTTCCTGGACAGGGATTGAACCCCTGCCCCTTGCATGGCAAGAAGGACTCTCCATCTACTGGACCACCAGGGAAGCCCCTGCTGAGATTTATTTAATCCTGTGTGTAGGATCTAGAAATTAGACAAAGGTTGTTTTTCTTTTTTATTAAACCTTCACACAAATCATTTCAAAAGCTTAACAGCCCTTTATTTGTTTTAAAGTCCACTCAAATGACTCTAAAAATATAAATTTTAAAGCCTTAATTTTGGTTGGGAGAATAGATGCTTGCAAATTATCTTGCCAATCCAGCCTCAAATGCTGTCTTTGACTGTTAGAATCCAAGTTTTTACCATGTACAATGGCAGCGAAAAACCCAGGACCTCAGGACCACTGACTCACCAACTACATTTTCACTTATAATAAAATCCAGATTGGAACAGGGGTTTTGTAAGATCAAAGTCTAGTTCGAGGAAGGTGAACTCTTTTTTCACTACTTAAAAAGAACTGAAGTTGCTCTCCACTAAATATGACCAAACATCGGAATCCTGTCACACACACGCACAAAAACCTCGAAAGCACTTCTCAGCTAAAACTAAATTTAATCCTAAATCACATAAAACCAAGAACATGCTCTAGTCTGATGAATATAATACACAGGTATGACATCACAAGTACTCATGGAGTATTCAGTATATACCAGGCACTGTCCTAAAAACTTTGAGGGGTAATCATGTTTACCCCTCATAGAAATATCTGAGGTGGGCACTGTTACCATCCCTCATGTCTGGATAGGGAAACTGAAGCACTAGTTAGATAAGAAACTTATCCAAGGTCTCATAGATAACAAGTGATAAATGGAGGTTTCAAATCAACTCACAGAATCTACTTTCTACCAATTTACTAGATTATTCTAAGAACATCTTTTATTTTAGCCTGCTGAGATTTTTTTTTTTTAATTTTGGCCTCTTCTTTATTTTTTAATTATTTATTTTCATCCATCTTTATTCTTTGGCCTGTGAAGGCCTGCCATTGCAGTGGCCTCTCTCACTGCAGAGCAGCGGCTCTGGGTGCATGTGCTTCAGCCGCTCCACAGCTGTGGGATCTTTCCTGGACAGGGATTGAACCCCTGCCCCTTGCATGGCAAGAAGGACTCTCCATCTACTGGACCACCAGGGAAGCCCCTGCTGAGATTTATTTAATCCTGTGTGTAGGATCTAGAAATTAGACAAAGGTTGTTTTTCTTTTTTATTAAACCTTCACACAAATCATTCAGGAGGACAAGACAGTGCAGACAGTACATCTGCATAGTAACCACATGAAAGACTTCCGGACAAAGTCGAGCCCATTAACTAAAGTACACACAGGGCTCTGCCAAGGAGCCAGATGCTGCCCTAAGAAGAGGAGTATCTCCCATAGCTCATTACCCAGAACTTTAGCTGAGCAGTCTCCATGAAGAGACGAAGGAGGGAGGGATAGTCTTTCCATCATCTGAAGGGTCCAAATATAAAATGTATGGTGTCTTTAGTAAGAACCATTGTATGTGAGAGTGTGTGCATGTGGGCGTGCCCACAGTCATGCCCAACTCTTTGCGACCTCATGGACTATAGTCTGCGAGACTACCCTGGCCGTGGGATTTCCCAGCCAAGAATACTGGAGTGAGTTGTCATTTCCTACTCCAGGGGATCTTCCCTACCCAGGGATTGAACCCAAGTCTCCTGCATTGGCAGGTGGATGCTTTACCATTGCACCAGCTGTTGTTCAGCCGCTCGGTCTCTTTGCAATCCCATGGACTGCAGCAAACCAGGCTTCCATGTCCTTCACCGTCTTCCAGAGTTTGCTCAAACTCATGTCCACGAAGAAGGTGATGCCATACATAAGAACCATTAAGTCCTTAGCAATAAATGCTGTTTAAGTCTTCCCAGGTAGCAGAGTGGTAAAGTATCCACATTCTAGTGCAAGAGACATGGGTTCCATCCCTGTGTCTGGAAAAGCCCCTGGAGTAGAAATGGCGACTCATTCCAGTATTCTTGCCTGGACAATGCCTTGGACGGAGGAGCCCTGCAGGCTACCGTCCATGGGGTTGCAAAGAGTGGGACATGACTGAGGGACTGAGCACACACACAATAAATGCTCTTGAGCAAAACCAAACTGCAGCACCCCCAGTAAAAAGGCATGCATAATAATTCTGGGAATGTTTGCATAATTAAATAAATTAAAGCTCATCCTAATCCCCTTTTCATGTTTAGCTCTTAACTAGGTCTTTTTATTTTACCCCCTACTTTAAATCCTCCAAAGAATGCTAGAGAAAATCAGGCAACCAAACAAGCAGCTTTTGATTTTCTGGCACTCTCCCATTAGGAAAATAGCTTTGAACTGCATGATAGATAGTGGTCTAGGAATTTAAGAACCATGAGCTTGGTTTCAATAAGAAATACCTTTACAGGGAAGCTGAAAAATGGAAAAGAGCAGCCGTGCTTTTTTTCTTCTTCCTGAAGAAGAAAATCAGCAGCAAACATAGGAGCCATAGGTTGGATTTGAATCTGCAGAGAGTTCATCAGTTGATTTACAAATTACTACTAGGCTCAACTGAATTGAATGAAGGAGACTAAAATCACTGGACCTGAGAAGATCTATTATTGCATTCATCTGTGGCATAAGAGTTCTTCGGATTATTCAAGAGTCAAGGAACAGGCGTCCTGGTCCCCTAAGAACTGTCTCCGTTATGCTGGATTTAATGTGATGCCACTGGGATGTCAGGGGAGAAAGCAGTCTTCTAGAGTGAGGAAAGGAGTGAGTGAGCAAGAGCCAAGTTCTGGTGATTGGGAGAGTTTGCTCCTGTGGGATCTGTCTCCATTCATTCTCATCACTCTCATTTAACATCTAGTACAATCATCTCCCAATTTGAGGAATACTAACAAATTCCCAACAAGATGAGATAGAATGATCTAAATAAACCTTTTATGATGAATACTTTTCTTTCAATGAAAAAAATGCCTGACCTAGGTCATTTAATGATGTAAATTGATAAAATGATAGCACATGACTGATAAAACTGAACTAGCACTTAAACAATTAAAGAGTTCAATTATAGAGTTTTAATGAATCCTTGCCCTAATAAAAAGGTGATAACAAAGTTTTTATTTTCTTTCTAAATTCAAAGACATAGTCTATTATGTATTTCTCTGAGATTTTACACCAACTGTTATATGCAAAATCTACTAAAGAGAATACAGACAACACATATGAAAGTTAAAAGGCAAGTAAGTGAAGATGAATAAGTGATTATGTTTATCTTCCAACTCCTGGAATAATCAGTGTTCTAGACATGTTTTCTTTCTTGTGATCTTTCTCTATAATTATAAAGAAGCTTAATTTATTGTTTTCAGAATGTTTTAAAAAGAGCTAGAGAAAATCAGGCAACCAAACAAGCAGCTTTTGATTTTCTGGCACTCTCCCATTAGGAAAATAGCTTTGAACTGCATGATAGATAGTGGTCTAGGAATTTAAGAACCATGAGCTTGGTTTCAATAAGAAATACCTTTACAGGGAAGCTGAAAAATGGAAAAGAGCAGCCGTGCTTTTTCTTCTTCCTGAAGAAGAAAATCAGCAGCAAACATAGGAGCCATAGGTTGGATTTGAATCTGCAGAGAGTTCATCAGTTGATTTACAAATTACTACTAGGCTCAACTGAATTGAATGAAGGAGACTAAAATCACTGGAGCTGAGAAGATCTATTATTGCATTCATCTGTGGCATAAGAGTTCTTCGGATTATTCAAGAGTCAAGGAACAGGCGTCCTGGTCCCTAAGAACTGTCTCCGTTATGCTGGATTTAATGTGATGCCACTGGGATGTCAGGGGAGAAAGCAGTCTTCTAGAGTGAGGAAAGGAGTGAGTGAGCAAGAGCCAAGTTCTGGTGATTGGGAGAGTTTGCTCCTGTGGGATCTGTCTCCATTCATTCTCATCACTCTCATTTAACATCTAGTACAATCATCTCCCAATTTGAGGAATACTAACAAATTCCCAACAAGATGAGATAGAATGATCTAAATAAACCTTTTATGATGAATACTTTTCTTTCAATGAAAAAAATGCCTGACCTAGGTCATTTAATGATGTAAATTGATAAAATGATAGCACATGACTGATAAAACTGAACTAGCACTTAAACAATTAAAGAGTTCAATTATAGAGTTTTAATGAATCCTTGCCCTAATAAAAAGGTGATAACAAAGTTTTTATTTTCTTTCTAAATTCAAAGACATAGTCTATTATGTATTTCTCTGAGATTTTACACCAACTGTTATATGCAAAATGTACTAAAGAGAATACAGACAACACATATGAAAGTTAAAAGGCAAGTAAGTGAAGATGAATAAGTGATTATGTTTATCTTCCAACTCCTGGAATAATCAGTGTTCTAGACATGTTTTCTTTCTTGTGATCTTTTCTCTATAATTATAAAGAAGCTTAATTTATTGTTTTCTGTATCTCTTCCTAATTAACTCAAGACATTTTAGAGAAGTGAAATAATACATAAATTTCATTTTAATTTGGATTAAACAATTTCCAGACTTAAAAAATCATAGTAGTGTCCTGGAAATTATGTTGTTTAGTTATTGAGTTGTTCATGTCCAAAAATTCTGTGACCCCCATGGACTATAACCCACTAGGCTCCTCAGTGCATGGGATTTCGCAGGCAAGAATACTACAGTGGGTTGTTATTTCTCCAGGGGATCTTCCCCTTTCCCCGGGATTGAATCCTCATCTCCTGCTTGGCAGGGGGACTATTTACCATTGAGCCACATGGGGTACTCATTACACTCATTCATTTAGAACCATTTGGACTATAAGTGTATTTCATTCTGGTTTTACTGGCAGAGGCTGGTTGCCAAAATGATGCTGATCCATTCATTCATTCACATATTAAGGAGATATTTTATGATACCCACCTCCTGTGTCCCAGCAGATGGCTAAGTCTCTTGGAATACAAATAAAAACCACAGTCCCTACAAAGTCAAAGACTGGTTATAGTGACAGGGCATCAGACAATATTCTGTCTCAGTACAGTAAGGCCATGACTGTGGTGAGCATAGGAGACAACTAATGAAATGGATAGGGAAGGCAATTCAAACTCATACACTAAGAAAAATACTTTTTAGGAAGTGAAAGTGAAGAAAGTTTCAATGATGTAAATTGATAAAATGATAGCACATGACTGATAAAACTGAACTAGCACTTAAACAATTAAAGAGTTCAATTATAGAGTTTTAATGAATCCTTGCCCTAATAAAAAGGTGATAACAAAGTTTTTATTTTCTTTCTAAATTCAAAGACATAGTCTATTATGTATTTCTCTGAGATTTTACACCAACTGTTATATGCAAAATCTACTAAAGAGAATACAGACAACACATATGAAAGTTAAAAGGCAAGTAAGTGAAGATGAATAAGTGATTATGTTTATCTTCCAACTCCTGGAATAATCAGTGTTCTAGACATGTTTTCTTTCTTGTGATCTTTTCTCTATAATTATAAAGAAGCTTAATTTATTGTTTTCTGTATCTCTTCCTAATTAACTCAAGACATTTTAGAGAAGTGAAATAATACATAAATTTCATTTTAATTTGGATTAAACAATTTCCAGACTTAAAAAATCATAGTAGTGTCCTGGAAATTATGTTGTTTAGTTATTGAGTTGTTCATGTCCAAAAATTCTGTGACCCCCATGGACTATAACCCACTAGGCTCCTCAGTGCATGGGATTTCGCAGGCAAGAATACTACAGTGGGTTGTTATTTCTCCAGGGGATCTTCCCTTCCCAGGGATTGAATCCTCATCTCCTGCTTGGCAGGGGGACTATTTACCATTGAGCCACATGGGGTACTCATTACACTCATTCATTTAGAACCATTTGGACTATAAGTGTATTTCATTCTGGTTTTACTGGCAGAGGCTGGTTGCCAAAATGATGCTGATCCATTCATTCATTCACATATTAAGGAGATATTTTATGATACCCACCTCCTGTGTCCCAGCAGATGGCTAAGTCTCTTGGAATACAAATAAAAACCACAGTCCCTACAAAGTCAAAGACTGGTTATAGTGACAGGGCATCAGACAATATTCTGTCTCAGTACAGTAAGGCCATGACTGTGGTGAGCATAGGAGACAACTAATGAAATGGATAGGGAAGGCAATTCAAACTCATACACTAAGAAATACTTTTTTAGGAAGTGCATTTCTAAGTGAGAAAGAAAAGTAATAGTAACTTGCAAGGGGGACCGAGCAAATGTGTTCAAGTAGGAAGAAGAGCACATCAAATGTAGTTAAGAATAAGTGAACAGGTACTGTTGGGAAGTTTGAAGATCAAATGCAAAAGAAGATGCTGAGTCAAGTGAGCAAGGAATTGTGGTTTCTCCTTTCTGTGCCTTTGTTGCAGGGAGAAAATCAATTCTGGCTCCATGT
Organism: Tragulus kanchil; assembly: GCA_022376925.1. NCBI lineage: Eukaryota > Metazoa > Chordata > Mammalia > Artiodactyla > Tragulidae > Tragulus > Tragulus kanchil. The sequence goes on from JAIOJX010000026.1 coordinate 203,474,270, forward strand.
TGCAAACTGTCTCTCTGACTTGCTTTCCGTTGTTACTGTTATTATAATCATACTTAATGGCTTGCCTCAGGGACCCTACCTCTCTGTCACATTGTGAAGTAAAATACCTTTGTTCAAGAATCCTGTACACCTGCAGATGGCAGGAAGAGAGAGGTTAACACTTCCCTGTCTGAGGCTTGCCATTCTATGAGACGTCTGCAAGATTGATGGCCTTTTTACTTTGCTTCCTCACCTCCCCCTATGTCTGATCTATAAAATAACCTGGCATCCAACCCCAGATAAGATGGTTTTTTTGAGGCGCTAGCCTACCGTCTTCTCGGTCAGCTGCTTTCCGAATAAAGTTGTTTTCCTTGCCTCAACACCTTGTCTCTCGGATTCATTGGCCGCGCGGGCAGAGCGAGCTTGGACTTGGTAACAACAACGAACAAGTGGACTAGAAGCTGAATACAAGCAAACAGCTTTGAGATGGCCAATAAAGCCAAGGCATAGGGAGACCAGAAGTCCATCTCAAGACTAAACGAAAATACTTCCTGTTATTCATACATTTCTATAATCTGATAAATCTAAAGAACCATTTGGACTATAAGTGTATTTCATTCTGGTTTTACTGGCAGAGGCTGGTTGCCAAAATGATGCTGATCCATTCATTCATTCACATATTAAGGAGATATTTTATGATACCCACCTCCTGTGTCCCAGCAGATGGCTAAGTCTCTTGGAATACAAATAAAAACCACAGTCCCTACAAAGTCAAAGACTGGTTATAGTGACAGGGCATCAGACAATATTCTGTCTCAGTACAGTAAGGCCATGACTGTGGTGAGCATAGGAGACAACTAATGAAATGGATAGGGAAGGCAATTCAAACTCATACACTAAGAAATACTTTTTTAGGAAGTGCATTTCTAAGTGAGAAAGAAAAGTAATAGTAACTTGCAAGGGGGACCAAGCAAATGTGTTCAAGTAGGAAGAAGAGCACATCAAATGTAGTTAAGAATAAGTGAACAGGTACTGTTGGGAAGTTTGAAGATCAAATGCAAAAGAAGATGCTGAGTCAAGTGAGCAAGGAATTGTGGTTTCTCCTTTCTGTGCCTTTGTTGCAGGGAGAAAATCAATTCTGGCTCCATGTTGCAAACTGTCTCTCTGACTTGCTTTCCGTTGTTACTGTTATTATAATCATACTTAATGGCTTGCCTCAGGGACCCTACCTCTCTGTCACATTGTGAAGTAAAATACCTTTGTTCAAGAATCCTGTACACCTGCAGATGGCAGGAAGAGAGAGGTTAACACTTCCCTGTCTGAGGCTTGCCATTCTATGAGACGTCTGCAAGATTGATGGCCTTTTTACTTTGCTTCCTCACCTCCCCCTATGTCTGATCTATAAAATAACCTGGCATCCAACCCCAGATAAGATGGTTTTTTTGAGGCGCTAGCCTACCGTCTTCTCGGTCAGCTGCTTTCCGAATAAAGTTGTTTTCCTTGCCTCAACACCTTGTCTCTCGGATTCATTGGCCCGCCGTGCGGCGGGCAGAGCGAGCTTGGACTTGGTAACAACAACGAACAAGTGGACTAGAAGCTGAATACAAGCAAACAGCTTTGAGATGGCCAATAAAGCCAAGGCATAGGGAGACCAGAAGTCCATCTCAAGACTAAACGAAAATACTTCCTGTTATTCATACATTTCTATAATCTGATAAATCTAAAGAAAATTATTAGTATCAAGTACTTTATATTAGGAAAAAGCCTTTAATAAGTCAAGTCAACAATGGAAGTTTTCTTATCACTGAAAGAAAACTGTGGGAGCTGGAAATACAGATTTCATTTTATTTACATATGACTGAGTGATATATTATATATTATATATTATTATATTATTTAGATGTATATTATACATCTAAAGGATGTATAATATATCATATTTGTAATATGAAAAAGCAGCTCTGAGTATTTTAGGAAAAATATTGAACTAGGAACCACTATTTTTCAAACCCATTAAGAAGAGCTTATACTGTCTTTTCAAAGGAGAACAGTGACTGGATGAACATAGGGCCTCAATAAATACCAGCTAACTGGATATGGATGAATTAATGGAATAAAATTATTCATTGCTTCAGTAACTAGGAATCTTATCTACTCTGCCCTCATTACTAAATAACAACAGGATTGGAAAATAGGCCATGTGTTTTATTTTTTAATTTAATCTCTTTTTGGCAACACTCAGGATTTTACAAAGTAAACAAAGGAAGCAGCCCCAAAACTTAAGTTTTTAAATTCCCAAGATATTTTTTCCCAAGATATTTTTATTATGAATATATGATGGGGAAAGATATCTCCCAGTTTAAGGTACTGGCTGTAGAACAGCTTCTTTTCTAAGACAGTATAAATTACGAACATGCAAATAGAAGATTATTATCATTCAGATTTGAATAGACTGTTTTAAGGAGATGAGTTCAATCATAACGAATAAACTGTTCTTGGAAAATCCTGTAGAACAGCTTCTTTTCTAAAAAATAACCTGGCATCCAACCCCAGATAAGATGGTTTGAGGCCTAGATCTCGGTCAGCTGCTTTCCGAATAAAGTTGTTTTCCTTGCCTCAACACCTTGTCTCTCGGATTCATTGGCCCGCCGTGCGGCGGGCAGAGCGAGCTTGGACTTGGTAACAACAACGAACAAGTGGACTAGAAGCTGAATACAAGCAAACAGCTTTGAGATGGCCAATAAAGCCAAGGCATAGGGAGACCAGAAGTCCATCTCAAGACTAAACGAAAATACTTCCTGTTATTCATACATTTCTATAATCTGATAAATCTAAAGAAAATTATTAGTATCAAGTACTTTATATTAGGAAAAAGCCTTTAATAAGTCAAGTCAACAATGGAAGTTTTCTTATCACTGAAAGAAAACTGTGGGAGCTGGAAATACAGATTTCATTTTATTTACATATGACTGAGTGATATATTATATATTATATATTATTATATTATTTAGATGTATATTATACATCTAAAGGATGTATAATATATCATATTTGTAATATGAAAAAGCAGCTCTGAGTATTTTAGGAAAAATATTGAACTAGGAACCACTATTTTTCAAACCCATTAAGAAGAGCTTATACTGTCTTTTCAAAGGAGAACAGTGACTGGATGAACATAGGGCCTCAATAAATACCAGCTAACTGGATATGGATGAATTAATGGAATAAAATTATTCATTGCTTCAGTAACTAGGAATCTTATCTACTCTGCCCTCATTACTAAATAACAACAGGATTGGAAAATAGGCCATGTGTTTTATTTTTTAATTTAATCTCTTTTTGGCAACACTCAGGATTTTACAAAGTAAACAAAGGAAGCAGCCCCAAAACTTAAGCTTTTAAATTCCCAAGATATTTTTTCCCAAGATATTTTTATTATGAATATATGATGGGGAAAGATATCTCCCAGTTTAAGGTACTGGCTGTAGAACAGCTTCTTTTCTAAGACAGTATAAATTACGAACATGCAAATAGAAGATTATTATCATTCAGATTTGAATAGACTGTTTTAAGGAGATGAGTTCAATCATAACGAATAAACTGTTCTTGATACAAAGGAAAATCCTTAAAGTTAAATATAATCTTAATAAATACCTTTGTCAAATTGTCATTTTAATATGGAACTAACATTGTACACTACACCACCTTTGTCTTAAAACATTCCAGAACAAAGCAGTATTTATTTTTTCATTTCAGTTAAAAAAGGCATTCTCAGGGAAATCAAAAGATTATTTCTTTGAAATGATCATGCGGTCTGTGAAACACTATTGCTTGGCGAGATCTTTAGGACTTGACGGCTATGGAAAATATCAACAATGCAAGGAAACTGGCTGTTTCACAGTCTTCATTGTCTATCTTGCCAATTTCTGTTTTTCTATATAAACAAATTAAGATGGTTTGAAAGGACTTTTTAAAGAACCTTCTCTGCCTTTAGAATCCCAGAATCTCACCTACCGCTAGGCATACTAAAACCGCTAGGATTTTAATTTACCAAACCCTAGCCCTGCCTTCAGCCTGCACAATGCTAATTCTTCTTTTTACATAAACTTATGCACACAATGGTAGTAACAGAAATAATAATAATAAAAAAGCCAGCTGACACTATTCTAAAGGCTAAACTCATTACTTAACTTCATCCTCACAGGACTTCAGGAAGGAAAGCATTGTTATTATTCCTATGATAAAAGCAATGATGGAAAGCACAGAGGTTAGGAGCAGGGCTCCCCAGATGGATTTGCAAATGTCAAAGTGCTGGATGCCACCTAGACTGTCTCCAGGGCCTATGCCCTACACAGTGCAATTTCTCGGATACTCTATAAAAGCTATTTATTAGTATTATTATCTTCACAACTGAAGAAAGCAGTAAAGCTTCTCCCTAATTCTTACTGGTCTTTGTTCCTTATTACCCTCTCCCTTATTTTTCTACAAACCTGAGATTTTATTATGTTTTCAAATGAATCCATTCTATTATTCTTTGGGTTTTCAAGTCTAATCTTCCTGGCTTAATATGTACCTAACATAATTCTAATTATTATTGATTAGGCTAATATATAAAGACCACACTTAGTGATGGCTCAGAATTTTTACACAAAGGATTAATAGAGAGAAACAGCTCCTACAAGTCAGAAGTCAAGAGCATCTTGTACTGCAGTGCTCCCTGAATCACTAAACAAACAGGCTGCGTACCGTTCTCAACTACCATCAGAGATTCTCACAGTGCTTCAGCCAAATGAATTTGCTTAGGGAAAATTGGACTGTTCTGTTCTGTGTTGCCAACTAAGCAGTCTGAATTTAAGCTTCCAGATACTTAACTAGATTCTCTTTTTATAATTCTGTTTTAGTCTATGATTTAAAAAAAAAATCTGATAGGATTAAAAATGATAGGTGTTGCAGTTAACTGTTTACTAAGTAACTAATTAAATAACTGCTTCCCTGGTGGTTCAGTGGCAAAGAATCTACCTGCAATGAAGGTAGATTTGGGTTTGATCCATGCGGGGGGAAGACCCCTGGAGAAGGAAATGGCAACCTTTATCTAGTATTCTTGCCTGGAAAATCTTATGGACAGAGGAGCCTGGCGGGCTGCAGTCCATGGTGTTGCAAAAGAGCTGGACACGACTGAGCAACTAAACAACCACCACCACAACAATTAAACTATAAATATAACATAATAAGAGCCTGTCACTCTGCAAGTTAACAGATGCCCCAAAGTACTTCACCCTACACACGTATGCACTTCTTCCTAATAAGAAGTTTTAAGAGTTAGCACTAGATATCCTTCTGTGTCATTATGCCATCTGTGGTAGGTGTGCATGCTGGGATCACGAAACTATAATTATATATACAAGATACGTGTGTATGTATACATACACATAGGTAAATTCCTCCTCCCAAGAATCATATAAATACTTTTGAAAAAAATATATTTCGCTTGAAATTATCTAGACATCACTTGGAGCAGAGAAGTCAAGGAAAGTCCTACCATAGTAGTAAAGAGAGATGGTCATGATGGAGTGGTGGCACTCCCCAGCACTCTACCCTTTCCCCCTGAGTTCACTGGGGTTACTGCTCTAAGGACAGAAAAAGCAGTGCAGTCTCCTGGAACACTGATGCTGCCTGACATCTTTTCACTAGGTCTGCTAAAATACTGTGTTTCTGGTGTTAGACAACACTATGTAGAAAAAGACCCTCAAGGTTCCTTATTTCTAGGAAAGCTGAGCCCTGGATTCTACTACATTTGAAACAGATCAAGTCATAAGTCTCAGCTCAGCTATGTATATTTGGGAAGATAACTACCTTTCACTGAGTGTTTACTAGGTGTCAAACATTAACATAAAATCATCTAATTTAGTCCTCATGAAAACAAAAGACGCTGGTACCAGACTTCTCGGGGAAAAGAGGAGAGGAAACTTAAATGTCAGGAAGCAGGATGAAGATATTTGAACTCAGGTATCTTTGTGTCTAAAGTCTCTGCTTACTTGATTTTGTTTTTAATTGAAGTATAATTGCGTTGTACAATTTTTTAAAATACATTGCTTCCCTGGTGGTTCAGTGGCAAAGAATCTACCTGCAATGAAGGTAGATTTGGGTTTGATCCATGCGGGGGGAAGACCCCTGGAGAAGGAAATGGCAACCTTTATCTAGTATTCTTGCCTGGAAAATCTTATGGACAGAGGAGCCTGGCGGGCTGCAGTCCATGGTGTTGCAAAAGAGCTGGACACGACTGAGCAACTAAACAACCACCACCACAACAATTAAACTATAAATATAACATAATAAGAGCCTGTCACTCTGCAAGTTAACAGATGCCCCAAAGTACTTCACCCTACACACGTATGCACTTCTTCCTAATAAGAAGTTTTAAGAGTTAGCACTAGATATCCTTCTGTGTCATTATGCCATCTGTGGTAGGTGTGCATGCTGGGATCACGAAACTATAATTATATATACAAGATACGTGTGTATGTATACATACACATAGGTAAATTCCTCCTCCCAAGAATCATATAAATACTTTTGAAAAAAATATATTTCGCTTGAAATTATCTAGACATCACTTGGAGCAGAGAAGTCAAGGAAAGTCCTACCATAGTAGTAAAGAGAGATGGTCATGATGGAGTGGTGGCACTCCCCAGCACTCTACCCTTTCCCCCTGAGTTCACTGGGGTTACTGCTCTAAGGACAGAAAAAGCAGTGCAGTCTCCTGGAACACTGATGCTGCCTGACATCTTTTCACTAGGTCTGCTAAAATACTGTGTTTCTGGTGTTAGACAACACTATGTAGAAAAAGACCCTCAAGGTTCCTTATTTCTAGGAAAGCTGAGCCCTGGATTCTACTACATTTGAAACAGATCAAGTCATAAGTCTCAGCTCAGCTATGTATATTTGGGAAGATAACTACCTTTCACTGAGTGTTTACTAGGTGTCAAACATTAACATAAAATCATCTAATTTAGTCCTCATGAAAACAAAAGACGCTGGTACCAGACTTCTCGGGGAAAAGAGGAGAGGAAACTTAAATGTCAGGAAGCAGGATGAAGATATTTGAACTCAGGTATCTTTGTGTCTAAAGTCTCTGCTTACTTGATTTTGTTTTTTAATTGAAGTATAATTGGTTTACAATGTTGTACTAAGTTTCTGCTGTATAACAAAGTACATCAGTTATATGTGTATATGTCCCCCTCCCTCTTAGTTCTGCCTCCCACCGCTCCATCTCACCTATCTAGGTCATCACAGAGCGCCGAGCTGAGCTCCCACTGCTATACCGCAGGCTTCCACTAGCTGTCTATTCCACACGTGGTACTGTATTTACGTCAAACCCAATCTCCCAATTCATATGGCCCTCCCCTGGCCCTACTTCCCATGTCCACACATCTGTTCTCTACATCTGCATCTCTAGTCCTGTCCTGGAACTAGGTTCATCCGTACCATTTTTCTAGATTCCACATGCATGCATGAACATATGATACTTGTTTTTCTCTTTCTGACTCCACTCCGCATGACAGCCTCTAGGTCCACCCACAGCTCTACAAATGATCCAATTTTGTTCCTTTTTATGGTTGAGTAATATTTGCTATCAGTTTTAAAGAAGCAAGGGATAGAACAAAGTAGAAAAACTTGAGTTCTGTCCCTCAGTTTAATTCCCAAAGCAAAGCTGCCCATATGAGTCATTTCAAACTCTTTTTCTCCCTTCTTACAGAGGTGAGAATTGATTAGACTATATGCCAAGTGAGGAAGAAAAACTACAGTTCAGCATAAAAGGAGCAAATGCTAACTAACTGAAGTTGGCTGGAAACCAAATCGTAATTTAGAGCATATTAAAGGTATTTAGAAAAATAACACTCAGAGAATATAACCAATAATACTTTGTGTACTACACTACTGTCCTTAAGTGTGGTAGCTTTGAACATGATATCCGAGGGCACAAATTCAAAGCCAATTTTCATAAACTTTGCTAAATAAAGTCTTATATTGGTGTGGACTGTTTACACAAGAGGGCTTGCATGTAATTTTCTCACTTTTACCTGGGTCAGTTTGGGTAATGATGTTGCTTTGCACATGATGCGTAGGTGTGTTTCATTTTGTATGAAACTTTTAAAAGAGAATACGTAAGTGTAAATAACCTAGAAATAAGTAGATAAATACACTGTGAATCTGATGTGTATATTCAGAAACATAAAATATCAAGGATTGGGGGGAGGTTCGCTGGAGAGGGGAAATATGTATACCTATGGCAGGCTCAGGTCAATGCATGGCAGTAAACAACAAAACTGCAAAAAATAAATAAAAACTTTTTAAAAAATCAAGGAATGTCAGAGAATGCAAAAAATTCTTACGGATATTATGAAATTTGGAAACCTGAGCTGCCATTTTTTTCAGATCTAACTATGTAACTAACTGTTTCTTCCACCTATGTTTTTCCAGTAATTATACAAAACTCTCTCTTTGCATTTTCTCTTATTTAATTTTATTTTTACTGTGGCAAAACTTTACACACTGTCATTAAACAATTATCGTCCCATCAAAATTATTTTAGATCTCTACTTTGGAATCAAACGGGCCTGTTGCTAATTTATCTGTGGAATTTGGAGGCGCAAAAAAGGCTGTGAACATTTTTAAAAGTCAGGAGACTATACTTTTAAAGCCAGAAAAATACAAACTATTGTCATTTAATGAGAACTTTGCTTCATGTCACAGTATAAATTCCTGCTAGAATCCAATGCTCTATAGCTACTTATATTTTGATTTTCAGCAGATGTAGTCAAAGTTGACAACATTCTTCTGTGACTCATTAGAAGCTATTTTCACTGAAAACATATTCTTGATTTAGAACATAAGTGTTCTCATCTGATTTTTTCCTCAACAGTCTGTGTCAACCTGTTTTTAACTCCCCAACTTTTCCCACTTTTTTCACCCCACAGAGACATCTTGATCTAGTGAACAATCCAGATAATGAGTAACACTGAATATCAGCTTCGCATAGAAATCCCCTACTTGAAACAGGGACAAAATATACCAAAATCTTCGTTTAACAAAAGTAATTTCCTTCTGCCTTTAATGCTTCCTTAGGAATAATTTATATTTGCTCCAAATTAAATGGTTTACAATCATAAAGAATTATGACATAAATATGCTTGTTCTGACACTGGAAAAAAAAAAGAGCAAGTATAAATTATGCCTAGAAAATCCACTAGCAAAGCAAGCTGATGCCCTTCAGATACTGACCTGGATTTAGCATGACCTGGGCTGGCACTGCTCTGAACAGAGGAGTGAATGACTGCAAACCTTGGGAGGCACACAATAGCCAGAAGATGAATATGTGGTTACATATTGATGTTGTACCTTATACTTATTTAACTAACTTTTATCCACGTACTTTATGATTAATCCTTAAACAATTTCAATCCTTTCACACCATGGATCTGAGACTGCATCAACTCTAGGAACCCTGTGCAGGTTTCTGGTTCATACACACATTTCACTAGTTAACAGTTAGAGGCAAGATTTTACTAAATACAATTTTAACCTGTAAACTGGCCTCTTTTTAAAGAAGACACTCCAGGACTTCCTTTAGGAAACTGCCTTTTCCAAATCTACAGTATGGGCAATTTTAACAACAACAACAAAAACAAAAAAGGTCCATAGTTTCACTGAAATTTTGGACTCTACTAATTTAAACCAACAATCTCAAAGGTTTCCAACATACCTATAGCACACATGTAAGAGAAACAATTTTATGGGAGAACTTTGAAATAAGAAACACATGTCAGACTTACTACTGACGGTATCACCAGAAAAGCCTACTGGGTAAAAGTAACATGGAAATACGATGAAAAAAAAAAAAAAAAAAAAACAGCTGGATAGATCGGACTCCCTAACAAAGAAGAAATGGAAACCTGTCCTGACAGTCGTTCAGTCAGTGAGAGTTCAACCGACTAATGTAGCTTCACTCCAGAGGTGAACATTCAATTTAATGAAAGTATACTGCATTTTCTTGTGAAAGAAGAGAGACTATTTAAAAAGTAGAAAAACTCAAAATATTTAAAATAAACTAGTTTAAATGACCCTTCACCCTTCCCAGGGATTCTCTCATAGTTCAGCCCTAAAGAGTTCAGCCTGCAATGCAGGAGACCCTGGGTCGATTCCTGGGTTAGGAAAAACCCCTGGAGAAGGGAAAGGCTACCTACTCCAGTATTTTTGCCTGGAGAATTCCAAGGCTCAACTATGGGTTGCAGAGTCCCATGACTTCACTTAGACTTTTCAATTTCACCCTTCCCAACACACATAGAATCAATTCACATGGTTTGTAAAACCAGTTTGGTTACTCTTGGGAGTCTCAGGGTAGAAAACATCTGATTCTTGACCTGAACACAAACCTACATTTTGCACGTCTTCTCTTTTTTCCAATTTGATTCAGCAACCACTTAACTTTAATTAGGAGGACCCTGAATGCATTAACATGGAGGAAAGAATACTCAAAAGAAGGAATTTATCATATCAGTATATGATATATGAGTATATCACAGAGCACTCATAAATGAGAAATTAAAGGGCAATTTGATCAAAGCCAATTATTCCTAATATTCCTCAAAGATCATGACTCCTCTTCACATGAAGAAAAAAATTCCATAAAGTAAAATTCAATTTTATAAAAAGTCATATGCCCTAATATCAAGAATTTGTCAGACGAAATTGAATAGCTTAAAAATGGAATAGTAAGAATAAAGAAAAGCACTGGCCATATGGAAAGCTTGCAAATCATTCTGAAACTCTACACTGCTCTTTCCTACTGTCAGGAAAAGGCCTTGAATTTTGACTCTGGAGCTTACTGACTGTCTAAGTGGGCCTACCAACAAATGATATTACTGGAATACCGACCTTGAGTTTTTCGCTGAGCTACTGATAGTTGGGAGATCCATTTTCTATACCCTCATGTGGACACCCTGGTTCCAATGTCAAGTGTCCATGATAGACACAGCTAAGGTTAACTATCAGATGCTATAGAGGAGATTGCTTTTTTTTCAGCAATGCTGAGTGACTCCTCTGGGCTTCCAGAAGACTGGCCTCATTAGCATAAGCTTTGTATTTTTCACATTTATAAAAACATCCATGACACACATATATATTTTTTGAGATACACAATAGCCTTCTACTATAATCACACATCTATTGGTTACCTGAAGTGGTATCTATTGGGAAAACACACCAGGGAATTGGGGGTTCTCACAGAGACAGGGCCACTATTGAGATTTGGTAGAAGTCAGTTCTGATGATTCAGCAAAACACAGAACAGTTCTGATAACAAATAATAGACTCTTAAAATCCTTCCTTGGAGAAAGAGTGGTGGTTAATCCACACACTGGGCCATCTAGTCATGTACACACACCTCATTTTCTCTTACATCACGGCCATCTGCAATGCCTCTCTTTTAAAAATAAACAACAATACGTAATGATAAGCCTAGAATAATAACTACCCCAAGAGCACCTCTGCAACATTATGATGAAGATTGTGCAAAAGTAATGTCTGAGCTACAGCAGCTGGTTCTGTCTCCTACTGGATGCCTGGCATTATGCTCCCACAGCAGCTGCTGCAGGGAGTCTCTGCGGCTCCGCTGGCCTTCTGCCAAACCACATTAATCATCTTTTTCCCAAGCTTGATAGCTAACATCCCCATTAGTTGGGACTCTGGATCTTCTATAAGAAGATGACTAGAAAATGAAAAAAATGAGTAAACTGGGGGAGACAAATAATACAGGATTATATCACTTCCTATAATAATAAGACTGGGTGTCTTTGTAAAAAGATGATATTATTTTTTAGAAGTATGGAGTTTCTACAAACTAACTGTAAAATTGAGCCTACACTGCTCTTTCCTACTGTCAGGAAAAGGCCTTGAATTTTGACTCTGGAGCTTACTGACTGTCTAAGTGGGCCTACCAACAAATGATATTACTGGAATACCGACCTTGAGTTTTTCGCTGAGCTACTGATAGTTGGGAGATCCATTTTCTATACCCTCATGTGGACACCCTGGTTCCAATGTCAAGTGTCCATGATAGACACAGCTAAGGTTAACTATCAGATGCTATAGAGGAGATTGCTTTTTTTTCAGCAATGCTGAGTGACTCCTCTGGGCTTCCAGAAGACTGGCCTCATTAGCATAAGCTTTGTATTTTTCACATTTATAAAAACATCCATGACACACATATATATTTTTTGAGATACACAATAGCCTTCTACTATAATCACACATCTATTGGTTACCTGAAGTGGTATCTATTGGGAAAACACACCAGGGAATTGGGGGTTCTCACAGAGACAGGGCCACTATTGAGATTTGGTAGAAGTCAGTTCTGATGATTCAGCAAAACACAGAACAGTTCTGATAACAAATAATAGACTCTTAAAATCCTTCCTTGGAGAAAGAGTGGTGGTTAATCCACACACTGGGCCATCTAGTCATGTACACACACCTCATTTTCTCTTACATCACGGCCATCTGCAATGCCTCTCTTTTAAAAATAAACAACAATACGTAATGATAAGCCTAGAATAATAACTACCCCAAGAGCACCTCTGCAACATTATGATGAAGATTGTGCAAAAGTAATGTCTGAGCTACAGCAGCTGGTTCTGTCTCCTACTGGATGCCTGGCATTATGCTCCCACAGCAGCTGCTGCAGGGAGTCTCTGCGGCTCCGCTGGCCTTCTGCCAAACCACATTAATCATCTTTTTCCCAAGCTTGATAGCTAACATCCCCATTAGTTGGGACTCTGGATCTTCTATAAGAAGATGACTAGAAAATGAAAAAAATGAGTAAACTGGGGGAGACAAATAATACAGGATTATATCACTTCCTATAATAATAAGACTGGGTGTCTTTGTAAAAAGATGATATTATTTTTTAGAAGTATGGAGTTTCTACAAACTAACCACATGAGAAAATTCAACAAACTATTTAAGCCAAGCCTACAGAACAGAGTATTTTAAGCAACAACACATTTAAAAGGAAATTGCTTTACACAGAAGTAACTCCAAAATGTGTTACATTGATAGACACAATTTAACTTTTACTTAAAGATCAAGGTGATCAACTAATGAAAAAGCTGGCTTAAAATCATTCAAAAAACTAAGATCATGGTATCCGGTCCCTCACTTCATGGCAAATAGATGGGCAAATAATGGAAACAGTGACAGACTTTATTTTCTTGGGTTCCAAATCACCAGAGATGGTGAAAGTAGCCATCAAATTAAATAACACTTGCTCCTTGAAGAAAAACTATAACAAACCTAGGCAGTGTATTAAAAGAAGATATCCCACTTTGCTGACAAAAGTCCTTATAGTCAAAGCCATAGTTTTCTCATTAATCATGTATGGATGTGAAAGTTGAACCATAAAGAAGGCTGAGTGCCAAGGAATTGATGCTTTCGAATTGTGGTGCTGGAGAAGACTCTTGAAAATCATTCGGATAGCAAAGAGATCAAATCAGTCAATCTTAAAGGAAATCCACCCTGAATATTCTTTGGAATGACTAATGCTGAAGCTGAAGCTCTAATACTTCAGCCACCTGATGCAAAGAGCCAACTCATTGGAAAAGACCCTGATGCTAGAAAAAATAGAAGGCAGAAGGAGAAAGGGAAAACAGAGGGTGAGATAGCAGGATGGCATCACTGAGTCGACGGACATGAACTTAAAGCAACCTCCAGGAGATGGTGAAAGACAGGGAAGGAAGCCTGGCATGCCGCAATCCAGGGGGTTGCAAAGAGTCAGACACAACTGACTAACAAACTAAAGTGAACGATCAACTAATAAGAATCATCACACTATACTAAAGGTTGCCCTCAGAGATTACTAAAGCGAAAAGGACTTTAAGCATTATGCCACAACATCCTACATGATTAAACACTTTGCATTCATACATTCACATTTCATTATTTTTCTGTCTGTTTTTCATGTCAAGCTGTCTCTTATCAGTACCATCACTGTGACAGTTTGTAGTGGGAGCAATCACTTAAGTTAACCGAATATGAAGCAGGTACTTCTTTAAGTGTCTTCCCTGCATTGCTTCATTTAGTCCTTAAAAGAATCCCATGGGAGAATGGTATTATCCCCATTTTACAAAAAAGTAGTTTGCAACAAGGCCAAAGAGCTGGAATTTGAACTCAGAGAGTCTACTATATTTGCTTAGTATGCCATGTAATCAGGCTCACATCCACCTTACTAAGGTATGCATTTGAAAAAACATGGGCTTCCCTGGTGGTACACTGGTAAAGAATCCACCTGCCAATGCAGGAGATGTAAGAGACTCAGTTACAATCCATAGATCAGGAAGATACCCTGGAGTAGGAAATGGCAACCCACTCTGGTATTACTGCCTGGAAAACCCCACAGAGATGGAGAGAGAAGACTGGTAGGCTACAGTTCATAAGATCGCAAAGAGTCAGACATGATTGTGCACAGTACATACTTAAAAACTAGGGATATATGTAGGGTAAGATAACAAACATTCTAAGACAGCACCAGAGAGAAGAAAGCATGTGAGTTTGGGGGAATTGACTCTGTCCCCTATGCCTTTGTGGTTCGCAAGCGTGCCTGTGTAGGTCAAGTCTGTTGGATAACTGAGCTTGCCAAGTTTGCTGAGCTTTGGAAATTAATTATAATTACAACAAAAATATTTTATAATATAAGGTTATTTATGATTATCTGTGGTTGGGTATTTTCTCATTAGAAATTTACTTTTTTAGGAAAGGCAGAGTTTAATTTTGGTTAAACTCTGGTTTGGTTTAAAACATGAATTTTAAGAATATAAAGACAGCTATTTGGCACTGTAAGCATGCCAGAAAGACATCAAGTATCAGGTGATAGAAATTCATAAACACATGAACAAAGAATCCATTCATCTCTTGACTTTTTGAAAAGCAAATGAGAACATTGTGTAGGTTGCTAAGACAACAGAGATGTGATGATTAAATGTGAGATAATGAGTAGAATCCCTGTACCTTTACGACTCAGATTTTTAGAATCTTTAGTTAGCCCTCATCTATATTTACAGCTGAAACTTTAAGAGAATTTCTTAAAAAAACAAAACAAAACAACAGCTTCAGGCTTTTGAAGACACTTGAAGCCTTCTGATCGGGAGGGAGCCCTGGTCTTCGAGACTGTGTGTGGTGTGGCAAAGACAGGCTTTTCTGGCTGGGGATCAACCCCACCTTGTAGCAATGATGGATGAGGTGCCTGCCAGAGACTATTACTGATGAGTCAAGAAAAAATATTTGCAACTGATTTATTTAAATTCCAAGTAAATATTTTCAAACTACGGGAAAGACTAGAAATAGCTGCTTTTTTAAGCATGTTGCTATTTCAAATTTGAAAGCCCTGGGTCTTATTTTGTCTACACTGTTCTCCTTGTTATTGCTTGAACCTGCCAGGCAGGCATCCATGGAAAGATCTGCACATTACTCAACGAGAATGCACTTTCCCCAGCTTTCTTCTTGACTTACTGTCTCATTCCCTTCAAGTCTTTACTTAAGTATCACCCAGTTTAAAATCATAATCTATTCCTCATCTCCCCTTTTATCACTAGACCTCATCATTTTCTAACGTACTTCGCTATTACATATGTTTCTATTTTGTCACTGAAGTAGACTCTCAGACCAGTGCCTGACACAGTTGATAACCAATAAATGGTAGCTTTAAGGGCAAGGATAAGTGTTTCTATAACTGAACTGTTGAAAAGAAAACTAAGGTCCTCCAGTTTGTTCTCATGTTAAATTGGTCCAACATAATACGGGACCCTCAATATTTCTACTCATGTTGAATAACAATTTTAATTATTACTGTGATGCAAAGTAGAGTCTTAATCTTAGCCTCTTCTGGATAAAAATCATTAAACACATGAACAAAGAATCCATTCATCTCTTGACTTTTTGAAAAGCAAATGAGAACATTGTGTAGGTTGCTAAGACAACAGAGATGTGATGATTAAATGTGAGATAATGAGTAGAATCCCTGTACCTTTACGACTCAGATTTTTAGAATCTTTAGTTAGCCCTCATCTATATTTACAGCTGAAACTTTAAGAGAATTTCTTAAAAAAACAAAACAAAACAACAGCTTCAGGCTTTTGAAGACACTTGAAGCCTTCTGATCGGGAGGGAGCCCTGGTCTTCGAGACTGTGTGTGGTGTGGCAAAGACAGGCTTTTCTGGCTGGGGATCAACCCCACCTTGTAGCAATGATGGATGAGGTGCCTGCCAGAGACTATTACTGATGAGTCAAGAAAAAATATTTGCAACTGATTTATTTAAATTCCAAGTAAATATTTTCAAACTACGGGAAAGACTAGAAATAGCTGCTTTTTTAAGCATGTTGCTATTTCAAATTTGAAAGCCCTGGGTCTTATTTTGTCTACACTGTTCTCCTTGCTATTGCTTGAACCTGCCAGGCAGGCATCCATGGAAAGATCTGCACATTACTCAACGAGAATGCACTTTCCCCAGCTTTCTTCTTGACTTACTGTCTCATTCCCTTCAAGTCTTTACTTAAGTATCACCCAGTTTAAAATCATAATCTATTCCTCATCTCCCCTTTTATCACTAGACCTCATCATTTTCTAACGTACTTCGCTATTACATATGTTTCTATTTTGTCACTGAAGTAGACTCTCAGACCAGTGCCTGACACAGTTGATAACCAATAAATGGTAGCTTTAAGGGCAAGGATAAGTGTTTCTATAACTGAACTGTTGAAAAGAAAACTAAGGTCCTCCAGTTTGTTCTCATGTTAAATTGGTCCAACATAATACGGGACCCTCAATATTTCTACTCATGTTGAATAACAATTTTAATTATTACTGTGATGCAAAGTAGAGTCTTAATCTTAGCTCTTCTGATCTTCTGGATAAAAATCATTAAACAAATGCTACTTTATGTGATGTGTTATTCTGACCAAATTAATTCAAAGCAGCTCACAGTCTCTGGAAAGACTGTTTTAGATTATTAACCATAAAGACTTCAGAGGAACTCAGTTTACTGTAGAGAAGACTGACCAGGAACATAATCATGCTCTGGCAGTCATCACTAATACATGCAGGGAAGTCAGGAGTTGTCTCGTTTGGGGAGAGTAATGCAGGTTGTCATAAAGAAGCCAGATTCCTTCTCCTGCCACGTCAATCTCAAGCCAAATCTGTTATTTCATATTCTTAGCACAAGCAAAAATGTACGATGTAGAAAGTTTAGAATATGTGTTTAAACCATGAAAAAAATAGTGTATTAATGCTTTTTTCAAAACAACCACAATTTGGTGTCTCTCAGGCCTTTTAAGTAAGTCTCACTGTTGGTTTCCTTGCTTCCACACACCTGTACCATGACTGATTTGTCATCGAAGTATAATTTCAATCACATTATTACTTGATCAGAAATCCATCAGTGACCTCTTAATGCCTGGAAGCCAGGTAGCCAAAATTTCAAGTTTGGACTCCAAATTATTAAAGGCTGATTGCATTTCTTTAGGTATGCTTGAGAGTTGGTTTAAAAAGAAAGAAGGTCCAAACCAAGATACTCTGTGGGGCTCTGAATTGAAAGAGGACCCTTGCTAGCATAAGGAGGCTTAAGCACATTGTTTCAGTTTGGAACTGAGATAGTGCCTACAGGAAGGGACATGGGAGTGAAACGAAGCTTAAGCACATTGTTTAAAGAAGCTTAAGCACATGTTTGCAGTTTGGAGCTAAGATGGCGCCTACAGGAAGAGACAAGGGCATGATCTAAATTGTTAAGTGATGGTCAAAATTTCTGATTGGTTCCCCTGGTTTTTGCGCTCGTGGACGATTGCTTGACCTTCAGCTTGATTGGTGTAATCTATAGGAAGTCCCATGCAAAGCCCCCCTTCACTTGCCTATATAAGCTGTAAGTCTGCACTAATAAAATGGAACTGCTTTGACAAAATCCCTGCCGTGTCTGATTGTCCCCTGCGTGCACCGGGGGTCTGGGGGGCTGGCAGCAAAACTTGCCTCTCTCCGAGATTTCCTGGTTTAGCCGCTGCCTCCTGGCAATCCGCTGCCTTCCTTTCTGTGGAAGGTCTCCGCAATACTCATTTTGGCAAAATTACCTTCAGAAAAATAGATAATCTAAATTGCATGATGAAGTGCATTCATCAACTACCTAACATCTATTAACCACAGGAAATGGAGAAAGCAATTTATATTTGGATTGGTATTTGATAGCAGAAAAAGAAACTGGGCTCATTAAACAGTACTCATTGGCTTGAGGATGGAGACAGGAAGGTGAAAAGTTGGTAGCAGGGTTTATAAAAAGGGGTGAATGGAACTATCTTACTTTTAAGTCTGGTTGATAATCCACTTAATGCTCTCTCAAGAGATCTCGACTTTGAAGCTCATAGTTGTTTGAGATAAAACTGGGCTCCAAATCTCCATGCTAGGGAAACAGATAATCAGTGAGTTATTTGTAATTAAGGAAGTGATATATGCTGGATTATATAAAACAAAGGACTTGGGGTGCTTGATGAAATAGGTGAGCTCTGGACAGAGAAGAGGGAGAAGGTAGAGGGCACTTGATCGATTATCTGCTCAGCATCCTTTTCTTGGAAGTAGTTCTCATTACTGATTGATATGTTCCCAAAGGTGGCTCTGGAAAGCCAGTTGGATACCATTCCCTTCCCTGGAAATTGGGAACAGAAATAAACAAAAAGAGAGTGGTTCTACTATATGGGTGCCAAAAGAGATAACAATTTAAAAATATAGGAAGCAGTGTCACATTTTCCTTCTATTGTGAGTCCTTGAGCAAAAATAAGGCTGAGCAAATACGAGACTGAGCAGCCAACTGGCATCAAGAGAGAGAAAGACATTGAAGTAGCCAAGCAGTGAAGAAACAGTGGATAAAAGAGAAACAGAAAGTCAGTTCCTGGTCCCCAGACCTTACGAGATCCAGCAAGCCCTCTCTTCTCAATTTCCCCAAGATATCACACTCCAGTTTAAAAGCAAAGCAAAATAAAATCAAGCAAACAAACAAACACAAAAAACAAATCAAACAACAAACACCTCCCCTTTTCTACTTAAACTGGTTTGCATTGGTAGCTTCAACTAATAAAAGTTCCAATTAAAATAACTAGGAGTCCAAGCTAACTGCAATCTATGTGAATTTACCTATTTTCCCAATCTTATTGACTATTTCTCCACACAAATCATATAAGACTAGTCACCATCCATTCATTAAAGACATCTTTCATTTCAATTTCTAGTTCTTTCCCCCCCTCTTAACCTCACTGTGGTTTCTCTTTCTCTCATTTCTTCCAATGTCATCTCTCTTCTGATATCCACTATCCCCTAAAACTTCCATGCAACTCTTCATAACCACTCTACATAACCACTCCACAGTGTTAAGCACCCAGGCTATATATACTCTGCTGTATCATTCTTGACTATTCCTCAGTGAAATAAGCTCATTTGTTGGACAAGTGGGGAAGTACTGTTTGTCCTTAAGTTATTTTTGCTTAGGATCTCGACTTTGAAGCTCATAGTTGTTTGAGATAAAACTGGGCTCCAAATCTCCATGCTAGGGAAACAGATAATCAGTGAGTTATTTGTAATTAAGGAAGTGATATATGCTGGATTATATAAAACAAAGGACTTGGGGTGCTTGATGAAATAGGTGAGCTCTGGACAGAGAAGAGGGAGAAGGTAGAGGGCACTTGATCGATTATCTGCTCAGCATCCTTTTCTTGGAAGTAGTTCTCATTACTGATTGATATGTTCCCAAAGGTGGCTCTGGAAAGCCAGTTGGATACCATTCCCTTCCCTGGAAATTGGGAACAGAAATAAACAAAAAGAGAGTGGTTCTACTATATGGGTGCCAAAAGAGATAACAATTTAAAAATATAGGAAGCAGTGTCACATTTTCCTTCTATTGTGAGTCCTTGAGCAAAAATAAGGCTGAGCAAATACGAGACTGAGCAGCCAACTGGCATCAAGAGAGAGAAAGACATTGAAGTAGCCAAGCAGTGAAGAAACAGTGGATAAAAGAGAAACAGAAAGTCAGTTCCTGGTCCCCAGACCTTACGAGATCCAGCAAGCCCTCTCTTCTCAATTTCCCCAAGATATCACACTCCAGTTTAAAAGCAAAGCAAAATAAAATCAAGCAAACAAACAAACACAAAAAACAAATCAAACAACAAACACCTCCCCTTTTCTACTTAAACTGGTTTGCATCGGTAGCTTCAACTAATAAAAGTTCCAACTAAAATAACTAGGAGTCCAAGCTAACTGCAATCTATGTGAATTTACCTATTTTCCCAATCTTATTGACTATTTCTCCACACAAATCATATAAGACTAGTCACCATCCATTCATTAAAGACATCTTTCATTTCAATTTCTAGTTCTTTCCCTCCCTCTTAACCTCACTGTGGTTTCTCTTTCTCTCATTTCTTCCAATGTCATCTCTCTTCTGATATCCACTATCCCCTAAAACTTCCATGCAACTCTTCATAACCACTCTACATAACCACTCCACAGTGTTAAGCACCCAGGCTATATATACTCTGCTGTATCATTCTTGACTATTCCTCAGTGAAATAAGCTCATTTGTTGGACAAGTGGGGAAGTACTGTTTGTCCTACACAGATGCTTTCAGGTAGCTGCCCAGTACACAAATATCGAATTTTACTCTAATGTCTATGTAGGAAATGGTGACAGGAGAAGCGAATGAAAATCAAGGTACTTATGTAACTGGCATACATACTCTGGAATCTCATGTACTCTTCTGTCAATCTGGAACTAAAGGATGAAAATTAAATGGACTCGATGACTATCAACACACCAGACTGTAAGGACAATAGGAAAGTAACAGGCAGGCCATG
Organism: Tragulus kanchil; assembly: GCA_022376925.1. Taxonomy (NCBI): domain Eukaryota; kingdom Metazoa; phylum Chordata; class Mammalia; order Artiodactyla; family Tragulidae; genus Tragulus; species Tragulus kanchil. The sequence goes on from JAIOJX010000026.1 coordinate 203,495,180, forward strand.
TAATCTTTGACCTCTTATGGACAGCAAATAGGCATGAACAGTGTATGTCCTTATTTTTAACCTCTTGCCCACAATTTCACTTTTTTTTTAAAAAAAAAAGATTTATTTATTTATTTTGGGCGGGAGTCGGGTTGGGGAGGGAGGGGAGCGGGCAGGCCACTTCTACTGGTCTTTCTCTATTTTCATCCGTCTTTGTTCTTTGGCTCCTGTGGGCCTCCCATCGCGGTGGCGTCTGTTGTCGCAGAGCGCCGGCTCTGGGCGTATGCGCGCCAGAACTCCGGCTCGGTAATTGGACACATCAGTCCAGCCGCTGTGCGGCACAGGGGATCTTCCCAGTTCAGGGATGGAACTGGCGCCCCTTGCACTGCAAGGCGGTGTCCTTACCCACTGGACCACCAGGGGAAGCCCCACAATTTCACTTTTAAGATTATTTGTTCATATTTCTGTGTATATTCTAAATATCTACTAAATACTGTCCTCAGATCAATGAAAAATCCAGTATGGAAAGTGTACCAGTTAAGAAAGGTTTGTCCAACAACCTTGTAAACTAGAAATGCAAGGTCTATGTCCAATGAAGCCACCAAGGATTTGTTGTATTAGTTCAGAGTTAAGGTGACAGAAGCTTGAACTTTCATAGTGGCAGTGGGCAAGAGCAGGGGCAGGGAAAAGTGATTCAAAACACAACAGAGGAAAATTAAATTCAACTTAATGACCAACAGGATTTGGGAAAGGAAGGAAAGAAATGAAGATTACTCTGAAGTTCTGAGACAGGACAACTGACAGCATTATGACTGGAAAGAAGAGATGATGGTAGAGGAAAAGTAGTCCTTATAATTCTGTACAAAGGGATTTTGAGATGGTTGAGAGACTTTCCTAAAAGAATTACCTTAGGAGTTTATATCTCTCCCAGGAGAAACTGCATGCTAAATTTGTGTACTTGGAAGTTATCTGAGTGGTGCTAATGGTAAAGAATTTGCCTGCCAATGCAGGAGACACAAGAGACATGGGCTCCATCCCTGAGTTGAAAAGATCCCCTAGAGTAGGGAATGGCAACCACTCCAGTATCTTGCCTGGAAAATTCCATGGACACAGAAACATGGTGGGCTACAGTCCACACAGCCACAAAGAGTCACTCATGACTGATCTCTGAGCACATTTACTTAACAGGTATGTACTGAGGACCTGCTATATGTCCGGCCCTGGGTAAAACCCTAATGTTATGAAGATCAAAAGAAAGCAGAGATGATTCCTCACTCTGTGGAGTTTATAGTGCAGTGCATGAAGCAGGCATTAATCAAACGAGGCTGCTCCAAAGGAGAGAGATGAGGTCATAAGGCTCTATGACCCTGTGACTGGAAGTAGCTGGCTGGCCAGAAAAGCCTTCCTAAGAAAGAAGTGCTGAGTAGAGATGATCATCTGAAGGATGAGTTAAAATTCAGTAGGTGAGCAAAGCTGGGAAGGGGAGGGTAGTGAAAGAAGGGAATAAACAGTTTAGTCCCCGTGGAAGTAGAAGCGTGGCATCTGTAAACACAGATCTTTTGACAGAGGAAGCCTGGTTGACACTGAGACCAGAGTAATAGGAAGTGGCCAGAGCAGTCTAGACATTGTGGGCTAAATCAAGAGTTGTGAATAGAGATTATATCTTAAAAAAAATGAAATGGAAGAAAAGAAATGAAGATTACTCTGAAGTTCTGAGACAGGACAACTGACAGCATTATGACTGGAAAGAAGAGATGATGGTAGAGGAAAAGTAGTCCTTATAATTCTGTACAAAGGGATTTTGAGATGGTTGAGAGACTTTCCTAAAAGAATTACCTTAGGAGTTTATATCTCTCCCAGGAGAAACTGCATGCTAAATTTGTGTACTTGGAAGTTATCTGAGTGGTGCTAATGGTAAAGAATTTGCCTGCCAATGCAGGAGACACAAGAGACATGGGCTCCATCCCTGAGTTGAAAAGATCCCCTAGAGTAGGGAATGGCAACCACTCCAGTATCTTGCCTGGAAAATTCCATGGACACAGAAACATGGTGGGCTACAGTCCACACAGCCACAAAGAGTCACTCATGACTGATCTCTGAGCACATTTACTTAACAGGTATGTACTGAGGACCTGCTATATGTCCGGCCCTGGGTAAAACCCTAATGTTATGAAGATCAAAAGAAAGCAGAGATGATTCCTCACTCTGTGGAGTTTATAGTGCAGTGCATGAAGCAGGCATTAATCAAACGAGGCTGCTCCAAAGGAGAGAGATGAGGTCATAAGGCTCTATGACCCTGTGACTGGAAGTAGCTGGCTGGCCAGAAAAGCCTTCCCAAGAAAGAAGTGCTGAGTAGAGATGATCATCTGAAGGATGAGTTAAAATTCAGTAGGTGAGCAAAGCTGGGAAGTGGAGGGTAGTGAAAGAAGGGAATAAACAGTTTAGTCCCCGTGGAAGTAGAAGCGTGGCATCTGTAAACACAGATCTTTTGACAGAGGAAGCCTGGTTGACACTGAGACCAGAGTAATAGGAAGTGGCCAGAGCAGTCTAGACATTGTGGGCTAAATCAAGAGTTGTGAATAGAGATTATATCTTAAAAAAAATGAAATGGAAGAAAAGAAAAAAATGATCAAGAATAGAATCTCAAGAGCTGAAAATAGTTAATAATGGAACTAAGTCCAAGAAATGGTTAAATAATTCCATAGACTATATTGCTAGATTGTGTTACTGCAAGAATCTAAGATTACTAGAACTGCATCATGAAAGTTCGAGGATATGCAACCTGGTATTAATAATTTTTGATGTTTTTTGGAGACATAAAGACACAAAAGGTCTAGATACCTTTGTCATTTGACACAGTGAAATACAATGTGCATTTTCAGCAAATCCTTCAGTTTTCACTGCTATGAAAATGATATGGCATTTAATTTTTTGACAGCCAATTATACCAGATAAACATCTCCAACTTCTGGATTACTGCAATAATTATTTTACTAAAAAATAATCATATAACTTAATACCTTAAATATAACATTGTCAAATCATAACTATTTATGTAAGATGAATTAGTTGGATCTTTTAAGCTTTTACAACATAGACATCGAACAGATAAACTTCCTGAGGTTCACTTAAATATTATGAAATTGAACTGAGTTTAAATCCAAAGACACTTTAAAAGCTAGAGAGCTGTTCTGCTTTTCTCTTGATAACTGTAGTTAGCATTGACTAGAGCACCCTCAGCATTACCCACAGTCTTCTTTCATTCACCATGTGCAAAAACTATCATCTTAGCTATATGTACCATAAGTACTTATGTATATACTTTAATACTCTCCTTTAGATCTCTTTACTATCCCAGTAGTCATGTATGGATATGACAGCTGGACCATAAATAAGGCTGAGTGCCAAAGAATTGATGCCTTTGAACTGTGGTGTTGGAGAAGACACTTGAGAGTCCTTGGACAGCAAGGAGATCAACAATCCTAAAGGAAATCAACCCTGAATACTCATTGGAAGGAATGATGCTGAAGCCAAAGCTCCAATATTTTGGCCACCTGATGAGAAGAAACTACTCATTGGAAAAGAGCCTGATGCTAGGAAAAATAGACGGCAAAAGGAAAAGGGGATGACAGAAGACAAGATGGTTGGATGGCATCACTAAGTCAATGGACACGAGTTTAAGCAAGCTCTGGGAGATGGTGAAGGACAGTTCATGGTGCGCTACAGTCCACTTAGTTGCAAAGAGTCGCACACAACTGAGCAACTGAACTGAACTGGCAGTAACGTAGCCACAATTAGAGCAAAAATAGGAAAATAATTGGTATAATTCCTAGCAGTCACTTCAGAGCTCAATTTCACCAAAATTTTAATTTCCACTTATTCTGTAATTAACAAAACAAGTACACAACAAAACTGCCTGATTTGAGTTTTATTTACTTTCTAAGTTCTAGATCTCTTCTTCATGAAAATGCTCTACAGATTAGTAGTCCACAAACAAAAAGAAACAGAAGTTCACCAAAGAAATTACTCAGGTATTACGGGAACTATTTTAATATACAGGCACTCTTTAAGATATTTGCCAAGAATGCAGTTAAAGAATAAAATAAATTACTTCCTCACTTCATATGACAAAAAGTAGAAGAGTTTTTTAAAAAGATGTGGCTCAGAGAACCTTCTAACTTCACTCATCCAGGTGGTATCTATTATATCAAAATTAAACAAGAACCAAGTATTTTCAGGAATGGCTCATGTTAAGACACAAATAGATGTAAAGTTACCATGAATATAGAAAAAAGTCAACATAAAAACTATGATTCAGATTTTGTTTTAAGATGGTATATCTAATAAGAGCTTTAATTTCATTCAATTTCATAGTAAGACAAAGCATGAGAAATACAAATTTTAGTTTTCTCACGTATGCATTTTAAGGTTAACATGAGTGTTAGGAACAAAGGTCAACAACACTGCATTCTCAACACTGCTGTGACACAGAGGAAGGTGGAAAGAAAGGCACTTTTAAGGAACGGCACTTTTTATGCATTTAAGGAATGTCAGTTTTCTAAGGATAGACAGAAGCACATTCTACCCTTTCCATGTAACATCAAGTTCAATACAATATTATGAAACTGAACCAATACTGTCCCTAACATCTGACTGCCAGTAATATATACACTGTTACTTCTAAGAAGACATTTTGCCTTCCTTATATTGCATGGATTTGTAAACTCTCTTTTTACTAATCCACGATTCACATCTGCAACCCAATCATTTCCCTCCAAAAGAGGGATTAAGGCCAAGTAAGACAAAGAATTTGCTGATACACATATGTCACTCCAAGAATTTTCCTGACAAAGTCTTCACGCCCAATTTAATTACTTCCCTACTGTAAAAACACTTTCCATCTGCATTTATTCTAATCTTTTCAAATCCAAAACCAACACACTATAAAGCTAGCTTAATAAATGAATGATATTAGCTTTAGGTTCCAAGAGAGGGAGCATTTTATAAGGCAGTAGGTCTCCAGCTCCCATGCACTTTGTGCTGATACAGTATTTCATTTTGAGCTCGGTTCTTTACTTTAGATTTGTCTAGAATAGAATTACTTAGCCCCAGGCCTTAAATCTCTCTCTCTCTACTTTCTCCCCTTCTATCTCTCTCTCTCAGACAGGAGGAAGGGAAGGGAAGGAAGGGAGGGACAGAGAGAGAGAGAGAGAGAGAGAGTGAGCGAGCATATGAATGTCTGTGGTCCTCACGAAGCAAAAAAAATTGTACCCATACGTACCAATACATTGCTAAAGCAACGCTCTTCAGTGTCTATAATAAAGACATTTTCATGTGGTTATTTTTTGGTTGTTTATAAAAACTGAATCCCAATGTATACATATAATAAACACTATTTTGGGCCTCCTTTGACTTGTTGACTATTAGGAAGTTATTGCATCCTTTTTGTGCAAGATATTCTTTAGCTCATCTTTATTCTCTTCTTAGTATTCCATCACTGTGCCTATTAATACCATCACGGCACTCCCAGATCTAATATCTGTGAGACAATAGAGTATCCAAGAATAGCCACCTCTTTTTGTTACTGACACTGTGAGGGTGTGAAGCCTGTCTTTTGTACCAGAAGTTAGGAGAAGGGACCAGACTCTATTAAAATGTTTGGGCAACACTGAACCAATAAACAATTCTGGGTTTTCTTGAAGATCTTCCCTTCTTGAATTTTCATAAATAAGAATTGTCTCATTTTTTTTGATTTAGATTCTTTCCACTTCCCCTTAGAAATTGGATCAAAACAGGGAAAACTTCTAAGAAGACATTTTGCCTTCCTTATATTGCATGGATTTGTAAACTCTCTTTTTACTAATCCACGATTCACATCTGCAACCCAATCATCTCCCTCCAAAAGAGGGATTAAGGCCAAGTAAGACAAAGAATTTGCTGATACACATATGTCACTCCAAGAATTTTCCTGACAAAGTCTTCACGCCCAATTTAATTACTTCCCTACTGTAAAAACACTTTCCATCTGCATTTATTCTAATCTTTTCAAATCCAAAACCAACACACTATAAAGCTAGCTTAATAAATGAATGATATTAGCTTTAGGTTCCAAGAGAGGGAGCATTTTATAAGGCAGTAGGTCTCCAGCTCCCATGCACTTTGTGCTGATACAGTATTTCATTTTGAGCTCGGTTCTTTACTTTAGATTTGTCTAGAATAGAATTACTTAGCCCCAGGCCTTAAATCTCTCTCTCTCTACTTTCTCCCCTTCTATCTCTCTCTCTCAGACAGGAGGAAGGGAAGGGAAGGAAGGGAGGGACAGAGAGAGAGAGAGAGAGAGAGAGAGTGAGCGAGCATATGAATGTCTGTGGTCCTCACGAAGCAAAAAAAATTGTACCCATACGTACCAATACATTGCTAAAGCAACGCTCTTCAGTGTCTATAATAAAGACATTTTCATGTGGTTATTTTTTGGTTGTTTATAAAAACTGAATCCCAATGTATACATATAATAAACACTATTTTGGGCCTCCTTTGACTTGTTGACTATTAGGAAGTTATTGCATCCTTTTTGTGCAAGATATTCTTTAGCTCATCTTTATTCTCTTCTTAGTATTCCATCACTGTGCCTATTAATACCATCACGGCACTCCCAGATCTAATATCTGTGAGACAATAGAGTATCCAAGAATAGCCACCTCTTTTTGTTACTGACACTGTGAGGGTGTGAAGCCTGTCTTTTGTACCAGAAGTTAGGAGAAGGGACCAGACTCTATTAAAATGTTTGGGCAACACTGAACCAATAAACAATTCTGGGTTTTCTTGAAGATCTTCCCTTCTTGAATTTTCATAAATAAGAATTGTTTCATTTGTTTGTTTATTTTTGATATCACAGAGCTTTAGAATCCTTAGAAACTGATTTGCCTTAGGTGGCACAGTGGTAAAGAACCCAGCTTCCAATGCAGGAGACACAGGTTTGATCCCTGGATCAGGAAGATACTCTGGAGGAGAAAATGGCAACTCACTCTGGTATTCTTACCTGAAAAAAACCATAGACAAAGGAGCCTGCCAGGTTACAGTCCATGGGATTGCAGAGTCAGACATGACTGAACACATTCATGCACAGAATGGACTCATTTATTGCAGATTAGAAAACTTTCAAAGCAGTTAATCCATGGCAACCAACTAGTAGTTTATAAGAAATCAAGATAGCTTTCAACTCTCAAATAATCTAATTCAATAAATGGGATGAATAAAAGAAAAAGAAGATATTTTTTTCAACTAATATATATTGTATAACCATATATAACAAAATATATTTAAAATAATTTATTAAGCATAACTATTATGTATCTTAAACATAAAGTTATACTTTCAAGGCCATATGGGCTGGGATTTGCTAGAAAAAAAAGAGACTGATCTAGCTCTAGTTAAATATATTGAGATCTGAACTCTCTTCGAATTTATTGCTATAAACTATAAACACTGAATCAGTTTGGCGGTTTTCTTATTGTTAGAATTTGTTAAAACACAATACTGTCTGTCCAAAACTCTTGAGTGGCCTCAAGAATAAAAGAAATTGATATATAGTTTTTTGTTTTTGTTTTTAGTCACTTCTATTGGTCTTTCATTTATCTATTTTCATCCATCTTTGTTCTTTGGCCCGTGTGGGCCTCCCATCGCAGTGGCCTCTGTTGCTGCAGAGTACTGGTTCTGGGCACATGCGCTCCAGAGCTCCAGCTCGGTAGTCGGACACATCGGTCCAGCCGCTCTGTGGCATATGGGATCTTCCCAGGCCACTGATCAAACCGGCACCCCTTGCACTGCAAGGCGGTGTCCTTACCCACTGGACCACCAGGGAAGCCCTGATATATAGTTTTAATAAAAAGAATAATTAGTTTGTTCTATTCTCCCTACTACTCATCAAGACCAGCAGCTTGCAAAAATTATCTATTTAGCTCAATAATAAGTCATAGGTGGGCTTCTCTTAGATGTTAGCAAAATGGTCAGGAGAGAAATGTCCACAAGGAATAGACCTTCAGTCTCCTCTCTTCACGCGTCCTGGAATTACTCTATTTTGTAAGAAAAATTTAATGGTTCATCCATTTCCTAATGTTCTAATAAACTAAAATTATTTGGTCTTATATTGATATCTAATCATAAAAGACAAAGATCAAATGTCAAAAATCCTACATCATATGTTAATATTTTTAATGATTCAAAAGAAAAAAACACATGCAATAATGTCACTATAATTAGGAATTAATTACAGGCACATCATACTACATAAAACAAAGGAAGATATAGTCAAACTGTAAATGAACTGTATATAGTATATATACTTGCTTTCCAAAAGGAAAATATGGTGGTCATTAAAATTTTTTGTACCAAGATCTGTACTGTTTTATTGTACCAAGCAAGTCACTAGATACATCATAGGCTGGACTGAGTAGGACAAAATATACTATTTCACAATTATACACAAATTTCTTAATGCAAGAAGTTAAGTTATATCATTTAATATTAGGTTAGTCAAAAATTTTGCTGAGGTTTTTCTGCGATGCTACAAAAGACCCAAACATTTTGGGCAACCCAATATTTCTATATGAAGGATGTGTGTGTGTGTGTGTGTGTGTGTGTGTGTGAGTTCAGTCACGTCCAACTCTTTGTGACCCCATGAACTGTAGCTTGCCAGGCTCCTCTGTCCATTGAACTTCCCAAGCAAGAATATTGGAGTGGCTTGTTATTTTCTTCTCCAGGGGATCTTCCTGATCCAGGGATCAAACTTGCATCTCTTGTCTCCTATACTGGCAGGTGGATTCTTTAACACCAGCACTACCTGGTTACTATTGCAATAATACTTAAAATATTTAAAACTGAGGCTGGATATTGAAATAAAAACAATGAAAGTATACAGGTATAAAAATGTTTGACATCTGGTCCAGTCACAGACAATTAAATGGTGCTTAAGTCCTGTATGCAATGGTCTGATCAATTTATCAATTCTTCATGCATTATATAACCATAAAGAGAATGCCAAGTTAATTCTGATTGTTCCATTTAGATGATATTCTCAAAATCTAGCAACATTTGATTGAAAAATAAAATGGTAGATTTCTGGTAAACACATATTTAAAAGATATTCAGTCTCTGGCAAAATTTCAGATGTGAATATATTATAAGAAGAGATTAGAAAGACAAATGAGGGCAAACTTAAAATAATGAATACTAAGGGACTATACCTTCAAGTATTATTAGAGATGTTTCCACTATTGTTCTTTAAATCAGACTTCCATCAGTGTCCTTTTTACTAAATATTATGGTTAATGGCATCCCAGTCCATCTAATGCATGATTTCCATACAGATATGCTCTTTTCTTGTGGAGCGGGGGCAGGTTGGGGAGGGAGGTGGACAGGCAGGTCACTTCTATTGGTCTTTCATTTATCTATTTTCATCCTTCTTTGTTCTTTGGCCTGTGTGGGCCTCCCATCGCGGCGGCCTCTGTTGTCACAGAGCGCTGGCTTTGGGCGCATGCGCTCCAGAGCTCCGGCTTGGTAATTGGACACATCGGTCCAGCCACTCTGCGGCACGTGGGATCTTCCCAAGCCAGGCATGGAACCGGCACCCCTTGCACTGCAAGGCGGTGTCCTTACCCACTGGACCACCAGGGAAGCCCTAGATAAGCTCTTAAACTCAATGTTTTATATCACAGTTGTATCTAGTATATAACATCCTATTAGTTCTCCAAAGCTGCAATTTTTCTTCTTGAAGTCTTGGCCTCTGTTTTACTATACCTGGAATTCTGGGGTTCGGGGACATCTGATTCTGTGCACGTTTTCTTTACCTGTTCGAAAAAGAGTACTAGTTAGTCTCATATGAAAATACAGCTTCCTTACTCAGGTTCACACACTTGTTAAAGTGGATACAGCTCTACTGACCAGGATCTCCATAAAATACTCTCCCTCACTTTGCAGCGGCAGCATGCTGTATTAGCGTATTTCATTATTATCCCATGAACAGCTGCCAAAGGCACTTCCCTAGACTCCATCAGTATGTAAAACGTTCAGTTAAAATAGCTTGGGACTTGCTTAACTAGGAACAAAGAAACCAAAGAACCAGGTTTCCCACTTAGGAACTGGAAAGTCATACAGCTCTCAATTCACTAAGAAATGTTTTTCCAATTGATACTGCTTCTGTCTCCTACTAAAGTGCACAATAATAAACACTAGGTTCTGGGGGTAAAGCCTAGTGTTGGCCAAACCATTCATATATTAATTTTCATATTCTCTATTCAGTGGCTGTATGTTTTATATATTTCTCAGCATATCAATTAAGTTTCGGCATTTCTCACAGACTTCTCATATATATTAGAAGTACACTTTGCAGACTATATTTCAACTTTGTGGTTTTTAACCCACACAAGGTAAAGAATGAAAAAAAAATTTTACTTTTAGAATATGCTATCCATTTCTGGGCAAAAGCATTTGATATATCCTCTAAAATAAGGTACTAATATGTAATGTGGTAGTGAAAAAGGTCTACCGAATATGCACTGTGAGTATATAACATGAGTGTGAACTGAGATACAAGTGGTATTTCTTAAGAGTAAATTTTGAATTTTAAAGATACAGCATTTTCTTTCCAGCTCATAAAGTAACTCCTTTCTTTTCCGATTCATAAAAATGCTTAAAATAAAAACAAATACCAAAAAACCCCTATACTATACTTTCAAAAGTCTGTGTCTTTTGCTTTCAATTCTAAGCCTAGACATTTGATAATCAGGGAAATCAGTTATTTGCTTAAATAACCACACTCTCTTCTGCATCCTGAGTATACATCCATGCAGTATGAAAATAAAAGTGATTAGCAAAGAGATTATCATCTCTGTCCTAATATGTAACATCTTCTATGCTCTCAGTAAGAACTCATGAGATGGAAGGGTGAAGAAATATTTTTGAGTAATTAGTTAAAAAAATAAAAGAAACACTTTCAAAATGCAAACGTAAAATTCACTGTGAAACCTACAAAAGTCTTATGTCCATTAACAATTCCAAGAAAATTAAGAACTAAAAGGGAAGGAGATGATAATAAAACCCTTCTTTCCCACTGGTTCTTTCCTATGATTCATTACCAGAAGTAATATGAATTGCCTGATTACTATGTAGAAATCACCTCAAAGTGAACATTACCTTCTGAAAGACTACGATAATTTGACTTTGGGACTAACTAAAGAACCTCCAGATCACACAAGCAAACTAGACAAACACTCCCAGTCAAGAGTCATAGTGCTTCCTGTAGTTTAAAAAACAAAGATTTTAAAAAAATACCTTAAATACTGATGGCTTTATAAAACATCTTTCTCTGAATAATTAACCAGAAAGTTGTAATTATCTGAATTTACTCTCAATGTAGTAATTGTAATGCCAGAGAACACATCTAATGGTTACTTACAATCTAGTATGCACAGTCCTAGTTGTTATGGTTGTTGTTGCTAAGACTTTTTTGTGATTCCATGGACTACAGGCTGCCAGGCTCTTTAGGCCATGGAATTTTCCAGGCAAGAATACTGGAGTGGGGCTTCCCTGGTGGTCCAGTGGGTAAAGAGTCCAGCTTGGAGTGCAAGGGGTACCGGTTTGATCCCTGGTTGGGGAAGATCCCACCTGCTGTGGAGCAGATGGACTGGTATGTCGAATTAAGAGCCAGAGCTCTGGAGTGCGTGTGTCCAGAGCCAGTGCTCTGCAACAAGGGAGAGGCCACTGCAATGGGAGGCCCACCTATGCCAAAGAATAAAGATGAATGAAAACAAATAATAAAATCCAATAAAAGAGGCCAAAATTGAAAAAAAACAAAAAGGAATACTGGAGTGGGTAGTCATTCTTTCTGCAGGGAATCTTCCCAACTCAGGCATCAAACTCTTGTCTTCTACACTGCAAGCAGATTCTTTACCACTGAGCCACCAGTGAAGCCCAATGATTTAATAAGTATGTGATGAAGGACTGAAGTAGATATTTTTTTTTAGATATCATTAAGAGTTTTGCATTCTTCAAAGTAATTCTTTTTAGAGGCTATTCATTTGTTCATGGTCAAATGAAGGAAGAATACCATTTAGGATGCCATGACTACTACATAAGAGGTCTATACAATGTTGTCAATGTTCAGAGGACAAGCTACCACAGCCAAAGAAATATAGGAATGGCAACAAAGGATGTGATTTCTGAACTAAGTTTTAACATGTTATTGACTGTGGGATTTTTGCAGAAAATAACACTCGTAACCATAACATGTCTCCAGCCAATAACGTGTTAAAGGACCTAGGCTTCGAAAGGAAATCAACCCTGAATATTCATTGGAAGGACTGATGCTGAAGCTGAAGCTCTAATACTTTGGCCACCCAATGCAAGGACCAACTCACCGGAAAAGACCCTTATGCTGGGAAAGATTGAGGGCAAGAGGAGAAGTGGGTGACAGAGGATGAGATGGTTGGATGGCATCACCAACTCAATGGACATGAGTTTGAGTTACTTAGGAAGATATTAAAGGACAGGGAAGCCTGGCGTGCTACAGTTCATGGGGCTGCAAAGACTCAGACTCCACTGAGTGGATGTACAATAACAAATGCCTGTAGTCATGATCTGGCTCCAGTCAATAATGTGTTAAAGCACAAGGACTTCAAAGACTAAATCTGGCAAAAGGTACACACTTCAACATCACAGCATTTGTCAGAGGAACCATATTTTGAAGGCCTTATAAATGAAGAATTTGGAATTTCATATTTGGACAAAGACTATTGTAGAAAACAGACTGGGTAGAGATGGTGCAGCAGATAGTATAGAAGAGGACAGGCTGAGGACTGAAAGACAGATAAGAGCTTAATGCAGCAAGAGAAAGTATACACTCCATGAAAACAGACACAGTATTGATTGTGCATATCACTAATCCCTAGCCTGAAAAGATGTTCTGTTATGATCTGAATGTTTGTGTCCCTTTAGACATTTTTAGTCTTCCACACTGCAAGCAGATTCTTTACCACTGAGCCACCAGTGAAGCCCAATGATTTAATAAGTATGTGATGAAGGACTGAAGTAGATATTTTTTTTTAGATATCATTAAGAGTTTTGCATTCTTCAAAGTAATTCTTTTTAGAGGCTATTCATTTGTTCATGGTCAAATGGAGGAAGAATACCATTTAGGATGCCATGACTACTACATAAGAGGTCTATACAATGTTGTCAATGTTCAGAGGACAAGCTACCACAGCCAAAGAAATATAGGAATGGCAACAAAGGATGTGATTTCTGAACTAAGTTTTAACATGTTATTGACTGTGGGATTTTTGCAGAAAATAACACTCGTAACCATAACATGTCTCCAGCCAATAACGTGTTAAAGGACCTAGGCTTCGAAAGGAAATCAACCCTGAATATTCATTGGAAGGACTGATGCTGAAGCTGAAGCTCTAATACTTTGGCCACCCAATGCAAGGACCAACTCACCGGAAAAGACCCTTATGCTGGGAAAGATTGAGGGCAAGAGGAGAAGTGGGTGACAGAGGATGAGATGGTTGGATGGCATCACCAACTCAATGGACATGAGTTTGAGTTACTTAGGAAGATATTAAAGGACAGGGAAGCCTGGCGTGCTACAGTTCATGGGGCTGCAAAGACTCAGACTCCACTGAGTGGATGTACAATAACAAATGCCTGTAGTCATGATCTGGCTCCAGTCAATAATGTGTTAAAGCACAAGGACTTCAAAGACTAAATCTGGCAAAAGGTACACACTTCAACATCACAGCATTTGTCAGAGGAACCATATTTTGAAGGCCTTATAAATGAAGAATTTGGAATTTCATATTTGGACAAAGACTATTGTAGAAAACAGACTGGGTAGAGATGGTGCAGCAGATAGTATAGAAGAGGACAGGCTGAGGACTGAAAGACAGATAAGAGCTTAATGCAGCAAGAGAAAGTATACACTCCATGAAAACAGACACAGTATTGATTGTGCATATCACTAATCCCTAGCCTGAAAAGATGTTCTGTTATGATCTGAATGTTTGTGTCCCTTTAGAATTCATTTTTATAGTCTTAATCCTCCCAAATTAGGAAGCGGGACCTTTGGGGTGGGCTTAGATCCTGAAAATGAAGGCATTCCAAATGGGATTAATGCTCTTAGAAAGAAACATCCTATCCCTTCTACCATGTGAGGACACAATGAGAAGTCACTGTGTTTGAACCCGAAAGTGGACTGCCATCACATAAAACCATGTTGGAACTGCCATCTTGGACTTCCCAGCTTCCAGAACTGCAACTGATTTGTGTTGTTTATAAACTACCTAAAGTATTTCATTATAGCACCCCATATGGATTAAGACAGTCCCCAAACACTAACCAGTTCACAAAGTAAATCATTCAGTCTATCAGTGAGAGATGGTGAAGACCTAAATTAAGACAGGAACTATGGGAAGAGTTGATGAATGTTTTTGATAGATATTTCTAAGATAAAAATGACAGACTATTGCTATTGATTTAAACAAAGTATAAAGTAGAATATAATCTGAATAGATAGCATCATTCACTCAGTGGACATGGATTTGAACAAACTAGGAAATAGTGAAGAACAGGAAAGCCTGACATGCTGCAGTCTGTGGGGCTGCAAAAAGTTGGACACAACTTAGCAACTGAACGACAACAAAATGATCTGACCTTTTATTCTGTCCTTAAAAAAACTTTGGTAACAGCAAAGAACAAAAACAGGCTAGCTTATGACTTCTTTAAAACACTTCAAAACCCAATCATTTTTTCTGAATTGATGAAGAAAAGTTAGATGAATTCTTAAGCAATTTGTTTTGCAAATCCTGATTATACAGAGCCGTTAATCATGAGCCCTATCATGAGTTCCAATCATCATGTGGAATCTAAAATATGGAACAAATGAACCTATCTACAAAAGAAAAATTCATAAACATGAAGAATAGGCTTGTTGCTGTCAAAGGGGAGGGAGGATGGACTGGGAGTTTGGGGTTTGTAGATGCAAACTATTATATTAGAATGGATAAACAACAAGGTCTTACTGTATAGCACAGGAAACTATACTCAGTAATGTCATTACATTAGCTAGGCAATTATAAAATATTGATGGTTCCATTAATTCTTCAAATTTTAGGTTGTTATGTACATGAGTAATATAAACTACTTTCTTTAAAACTGTACTTTTGAAATAATTACACAGTATTGAGAATAATTAATACTTTCAATGTCAAGAAAACATATGTAGAAAGTATAATCTCTAGAATGTTTTGCATTATGATAAGTGTATTCAAGTATAAAAACCACCTTAAAGTTCTTCACATTTTCTAACCACTAGATACTTTGAAAGGCTTACAATCTTTTGAGGAAAAACAGAATTAGCTCATAAAAAAACTGAAAGGACAACAAGTTTCTTTTATCCCATCCACCACTTTCTAAAAAAGCTGGAACCAATTATCCCAATTATTTTGCACTTAATCTTGCTGTTAATAAATCCTGAAACATTAACAATTTAAATAAATGTAAAGGATGGAATAGTGAAGAAGGCATTTTGAAGAGACCTCTTCTGTAACTTCATTTTGCTTTGAAATGAACCTCAACAATTAGCCCTTAAAACATACTATACAGTGATGATAATAGATCACTTCTGAAACTATAAATTCAAGATTAGAAACTTTAGAAATGAAAATTTGCTGGTGTAATGAGTAACTCATACATATTCTTATGGGTGGTATGTAAGACAATATTTATTTCTTCACTGAATCATGTAGAAAATATAAAATAGATTTGAATGCATTGCTGCTTAAGGAAAAAATGGATAAATAATAAATACAAAAATAAAATTAGACCCTTCAATGTAAACTGTACTGTAGGCTACTGCATGCAATACTGTCTGTAAATACAGAAAGTGATACAGAATTAATGTTAACAATAATTGTCAGCTTTGATTCTATTTCAAAATTGAATCCTACAAAATGTGAATCTTACTCCGTAAATAACATTTATACAATTACTGCAGTGTATTGATGTCTAGAGTTTTGTATTAATACACACTTTATAAAATGCATTGTATGACTGGGTTATGTAAATTATTGTAAATAACTGCTGATAAACTAGAATGGGTATCTAACTTTGTTGCTATTAGGTCCTAATTTAGTTAAAAAAAAAGAGAGAGGTACTTACAGCGATATAAATTCCATGTGTTACTTTTCTCATATTTTAATACTTAGAATTTAAATTTTAAATTACATATCTGTATAGCACAGGAAACTATACTCAGTAATGTCATTACATTAGCTAGGCAATTATAAAATATTGATGGTTCCATTAATTCTTCAAATTTTAGGTTGTTATGTACATGAGTAATATAAACTACTTTCTTTAAAACTGTACTTTTGAAATAATTACACAGTATTGAGAATAATTAATACTTTCAATGTCAAGAAAACATATGTAGAAAGTATAATCTCTAGAATGTTTTGCATTATGATAAGTGTATTCAAGTATAAAAACCACCTTAAAGTTCTTCACATTTTCTAACCACTAGATACTTTGAAAGGCTTACAATCTTTTGAGGAAAAACAGAATTAGCTCATAAAAAAACTGAAAGGACAACAAGTTTCTTTTATCCCATCCACCACTTTCTAAAAAAGCTGGAACCAATTATCCCAATTATTTTGCACTTAATCTTGCTGTTAATAAATCCTGAAACATTAACAATTTAAATAAATGTAAAGGATGGAATAGTGAAGAAGGCATTTTGAAGAGACCTCTTCTGTAACTTCATTTTGCTTTGAAATGAACCTCAACAATTAGCCCTTAAAACATACTATACAGTGATGATAATAGATCACTTCTGAAACTATAAATTCAAGATTAGAAACTTTAGAAATGAAAATTTGCTGGTGTAATGAGTAACTCATACATATTCTTATGGGTGGTATGTAAGACAATATTTATTTCTTCACTGAATCATGTAGAAAATATAAAATAGATTTGAATGCATTGCTGCTTAAGGAAAAAATGGATAAATAATAAATACAAAAATAAAATTAGACCCTTCAATGTAAACTGTACTGTAGGCTACTGCATGCAATACTGTCTGTAAATACAGAAAGTGATACAGAATTAATGTTAACAATAATTGTCAGCTTTGATTCTATTTCAAAATTGAATCCTACAAAATGTGAATCTTACTCCGTAAATAACATTTATACAATTACTGCAGTGTATTGATGTCTAGAGTTTTGTATTAATACACACTTTATAAAATGCATTGTATGACTGGGTTATGTAAATTATTGTAAATAACTGCTGATAAACTAGAATGGGTATCTAACTTTGTTGCTATTAGGTCCTAATTTAGTTAAAAAAAAAGAGAGAGGTACTTACAGCGATATAAATTCCATGTGTTACTTTTCTCATATTTTAATACTTAGAATTTAAATTTTAAATTACATATCAGGATTAAAAAGTTTTTCTTTTAATTATTCCAGCTTTATTCTTGAAATGCACATTATCATCTCACTTAACAGATCTCCACTAGCTAATCTTTTTTAACATATTTAATTTTTTTGAATTAGTTGAACCAAACTCTGAATTTAATGTGCTTCTTTCAAGACCATCCTGTCCTCTAATTAATAGCATTAAATAGATATCAGTTAAACTATGTCTTATTCCATTTTACTTCAAAATATACACAGTAGCATAATTTTAAACATAAAAAAGTATCTATACAAATTAATTTTAATATTGAGTTCAAGTGGTAATAGTTGGTATATTTAAGAATATATATGTATTTGCAATAGAGACTTTTGTTAAAAATTATTCTAATATTTACTTACAGTATTACTGAAAGAAAATATGTGTTCATTTTCTAAATATAATATAAATTAATACCACTTTAGAAATTGGCACAGGATATACCCTTTAATGTGATAAGCTATGGGCAGCCAAGTGAATATAATTTATGTTGAGAAAATCAACACAGAATAGTCCTACACAGATACAAATTTATATTCTCTTAACCATTTTCAATGAAAATGTCTCCACATTTCTCAGAGTAAAGGTATGTTTCAATTCAGTTCTTGACTTCTAAAAACTAAAAGCATTCAAAAAAATAAAACTTTCGGAACACAAAGTTTGCCACATAGCATTTTAAAAAGATGCCTCTGTTTTAATATACCCATAAAACATTTGAGAGTGTTTTCAAGAAATTTTAAATACAATTTTGCCACTGCATGCAATACTGTCTGTAAATACAGAAAGTGATACAGAATTAATGTTAACAATAATTGTCAGCTTTGATTCTATTTCAAAATTGAATCCTACAAAATGTGAATCTTACTCCGTAAATAACATTTATACAATTACTGCAGTGTATTGATGTCTAGAGTTTTGTATTAATACACACTTTATAAAATGCATTGTATGACTGGGTTATGTAAATTATTGTAAATAACTGCTGATAAACTAGAATGGGTATCTAACTTTGTTGCTATTAGGTCCTAATTTAGTTAAAAAAAAAGAGAGAGGTACTTACAGCGATATAAATTCCATGTGTTACTTTTCTCATATTTTAATACTTAGAATTTAAATTTTAAATTACATATCAGGATTAAAAAGTTTTTCTTTTAATTATTCCAGCTTTATTCTTGAAATGCACATTATCATCTCACTTAACAGATCTCCACTAGCTGATCTTTTTTAACATATTTAATTTTTTTGAATTAGTTGAACCAAACTCTGAATTTAATGTGCTTCTTTCAAGACCATCCTGTCCTCTAATTAATAGCATTAAATAGATATCAGTTAAACTATGTCTTATTCCATTTTACTTCAAAATATACACAGTAGCATAATTTTAAACATAAAAAAGTATCTATACAAATTAATTTTAATATTGAGTTCAAGTGGTAATAGTTGGTATATTTAAGAATATATATGTATTTGCAATAGAGACTTTTGTTAAAAATTATTCTAATATTTACTTACAGTATTACTGAAAGAAAATATGTGTTCATTTTCTAAATATAATATAAATTAATACCACTTTAGAAATTGGCACAGGATATACCCTTTAATGTGATAAGCTATGGGCAGCCAAGTGAATATAATT
This sequence comes from Tragulus kanchil, assembly GCA_022376925.1. Classification (NCBI taxonomy): domain Eukaryota; kingdom Metazoa; phylum Chordata; class Mammalia; order Artiodactyla; family Tragulidae; genus Tragulus; species Tragulus kanchil. The sequence goes on from JAIOJX010000026.1 coordinate 203,514,306, forward strand.
TATGTTGAGAAAATCAACACAGAATAGTCCTACACAGATACAAATTTATATTCTCTTAACCATTTTCAATGAAAATGTCTCCACATTTCTCAGAGTAAAGGTATGTTTCAATTCAGTTCTTGACTTCTAAAAACTAAAAGCATTCAAAAAAATAAAACTTTTGGAACACAAAGTTTGCCACATAGCATTTTAAAAAGATGCCTCTGTTTTAATATACCCATAAAACATTTGAGAGTGTTTTCAAGAAATTTTAAATACAATTTTGCCAAATGGTGATGAAAAAGTAAAATTTTTGGAGACAAACCTTGTAAAAATATAATTACTAAATAATCTAATACAAGCCACTTTATAATGTGTCATTCTTCCTTAGAAACAAACGTTTTGTGGTTATATAATTCACATATTTCTGAACTTCTTTTCTTGGGGTTAGGGAAGTCTCTTTATTCCTCTCTTTTCTTAGTATACTTCTCTTCAACATCTTTATCATCGCTTAAACTGAGCTTCCTCCCACAGCACCCAGTATGGGTTTGCAAAAGCCTGAGCGCCCACTTACTCATTATAAAAGTGTGAGAACTCTACTTCATAACCAGAAGTCTGCATCTACTTCAGTTGGTAGAAAAATTCTTTATTATATACTCATAGATAAAGTATAAAGATATAATTGAATATTCTGTTATCAACTACAATAGTAAACAAAAGAAACACATACACTAATAATAGTACTGTTAGAGGATAATAAAAACAAATACACTCCCAGAAACCTGAAGTGAAATTACTTTACCTCTCTAGTGTTGGGACTGTCATGGCTAGATTGTACTTGATGTCTGGCCTTTATGGCAGGAGACTTCCAGGACACAGGTTTGGGGGAGGGAGGTTATATAAAATTACACACTGGGGAGGAATTATGTTTTAAAGGTAAAAAATCCTATAGTCTATAACTCTTCATCAGCTACCACTGTCACAATAGGGTTCAAATTATTTGAGAGTTCATTGCAAGGTTGGATATATCTAAAAAAGCAACTCAGTAACAATGACTCAGGGAAACAAAGTATAATTATTCATGTACAGTGTAGAAGTATTAAATCAAATGTCAAAATACATGAGCTTTTAAAATTCTAGAGTACATTTTCTCCTTCGTATGCCATAGTCTCTTGTCACCTGTCATAAACTCCATATATATTGTATAAAATATTCAGGAAAATTTCAAACTCTTTCTAACAGTACTTTATTATTATTATTATTATTATTATCATCCACTAGGGACTGTATCGAAAGTAACGCAGTACTTAAAATGCCACAAAAGAAACCATAAGATGCCTTAACATATCACGTTACAGCTCATACGAAGTTGGTCCCCTCCTAAGTCTGGAAATGAGACTAGACTGCTGTAATACTCAGCATTAATATGACAGATAAGTGTTAAAATCATTTTCTCACAAACGTGCGAAACTCCTAAGGGATATTTCCCTATAAAGATATTGGTCTTTTTATACTTTTGAACATGTATCTTTTCAGTCCTACATCTGACAAGATAGATAATAGTAAGAAAACAAAAAGGAAAATAGAATACGCAATTCTAAACCAAGAACTAAATACTTAATGAGTGTCACGTTAATTTGGTAAAATCTACTACAGTTAAATTCAAATTGCTGATTCTGCTCTACATGCTCTCAATGAACCAGGAAAGAATAAATCTATTCATTTTAAACATGAAAATTTTTAGCTTTAGATTTTCCTTCATTCAAGTAAAGATGTATGAATTCACACCAACAATGCTTTAAAAATAATCTTAAGAACTGTTCTAATTTCCCTAAACAGAGAAATCTTGCTAATGTTTAAAACAACCATTTTTTTTATATCTTTGTTTTATTTTTTCCTTTTTTAAATATCGGAATGTTTTGGCCACAGGTTAAGAAAAACTTCCCCATTTATCATGATCTGCCAAGTACAACTGGCCCCTGAAAACACAGCCCTCTAACCACTTAACAAATTCAGCTCATCTTAGTCACAAAAGTTCAACAGAATTTGGCCACAGGCATAAATCAGCTATCATTTGTTTTAAAGTATAAATACCAATCATTGTTTAACATATTCTAGTGCATCTAATATCTTTTATCTACAAGGTACAACTGATAATTAACCTTTTCAATTTGAACCATAATCACCATAGAGATAGTCTGGCAATTATAAACTGTTGATTTTCAGTAAACGTTTGTTAAAATCTCTTGTTTGAATACATGTGTAGAAATCTTAAAAAATATTTTCAACAAATATTTTAAAACCTAATGAGTTCAAAGGTATTACAGTAACTGGTAAGGAAAACTGAGAAAGTCTTTAACTTTAAAAACAAATTGACAGGTAAAATGCAAACAATAAAATGTTAAAGGCAATTTTAAATTGAATAACATTTATCTGTAAATGAATTTACATATAAAATTTCTGGCAGAACATAGTCATTAAAGAAGCAAAAATAGCTATATTTTCAAGTTTCATCAATTTTAAATTGTTAACCTTCCATTAAAATAAATTTTAAATGGAAAATCCTGGGGTGATGGTATCAAGTTCTTTATTTTTGAAATTAAACTATACACAATAACCAAAAATGTGTCTGTAACATACTGCATTTTAATTTTTTTAATGATATTTAGACTGTGCAAATGAAAACAGCATTCTGAGTTTCAAAATCTAATGTACTTTTATATTAAATCCATTTTGCATAACCATTATTATAAGAAGCATTATTAGTTCAAATTGCTGATTCTGCTCTACATGCTCTCAATGAACCAGGAAAGAATAAATCTATTCATTTTAAACATGAAAATTTTTAGCTTTAGATTTTCCTTCATTCAAGTAAAGATGTATGAATTCACACCAACAATGCTTTAAAAATAATCTTAAGAACTGTTCTAATTTCCCTAAACAGAGAAATCTTGCTAATGTTTAAAACAACCATTTTTTTTATATCTTTGTTTTATTTTTTCCTTTTTTAAATATCGGAATGTTTTGGCCACAGGTTAAGAAAAACTTCCCCATTTATCATGATCTGCCAAGTACAACTGGCCCCTGAAAACACAGCCCTCTAACCACTTAACAAATTCAGCTCATCTTAGTCACAAAAGTTCAACAGAATTTGGCCACAGGCATAAATCAGCTATCATTTGTTTTAAAGTATAAATACCAATCATTGTTTAACATATTCTAGTGCATCTAATATCTTTTATCTACAAGGTACAACTGATAATTAACCTTTTCAATTTGAACCATAATCACCATAGAGATAGTCTGGCAATTATAAACTGTTGATTTTCAGTAAACGTTTGTTAAAATCTCTTGTTTGAATACATGTGTAGAAATCTTAAAAAATATTTTCAACAAATATTTTAAAACCTAATGAGTTCAAAGGTATTACAGTAACTGGTAAGGAAAACTGAGAAAGTCTTTAACTTTAAAAACAAATTGACAGGTAAAATGCAAACAATAAAATGTTAAAGGCAATTTTAAATTGAATAACATTTATCTGTAAATGAATTTACATATAAAATTTCTGGCAGAACATAGTCATTAAAGAAGCAAAAATAGCTATATTTTCAAGTTTCATCAATTTTAAATTGTTAACCTTCCATTAAAATAAATTTTAAATGGAAAATCCTGGGGTGATGGTATCAAGTTCTTTATTTTTGAAATTAAACTATACACAATAACCAAAAATGTGTCTGTAACATACTGCATTTTAATTTTTTTAATGATATTTAGACTGTGCAAATGAAAAACAGCATTCTGAGTTTCAAAATCTAATGTACTTTTATATTAAATCCATTTTGCATAACCATTATTATAAGAAGCTTATAAATCATCTTTCCTCAGGTTTTAATGTTAAAATGAAATACTTCATTAGCAGAGTTAATAAAGCACAGATCATGGCATAATTTACACACTAAAACTCCACAGACTATATGATTTACATTTGAGTAGATTTTCTATCAAATTACAGTAACATTTTGAATTACCTGCAGGCTAAGGATAAAAGAAAAAACATTTCCATGTGAAACATATTTCACACATACAAATATGTGGTCAGAGGAAATGGTCTCATTAACAGTGGAACTCCAGGTAAAAAATCAGTAGCTTCAAACAAATCTTTAAATGTACAAGTTGATTCTTAAGATGGAAGTGAAATTTAGTCAGGTAATTTCAGAATTGCTATGGTCCTAAATACCTGACTATCATAATGAAGTATCCTCTGCAATCTCAATGTAAATTAATCTCCACAGTGGTTAAACTCAAGGGTTAAAGAGTAAAGGAATCACAAATTAGGTTTATCTGTCGTGAGGGTCACATTCTAGGTAAAGCTAATAAATAATGGAGATATACTTACAATTTTTTCCTCTTTGACCTCAATTAAAATGGCCTTCTGAGAGCAGGTTCTAAGGACAATTTATCCTGGTTTCCCCAATACACACATATGAAGTCATCTGGCTTTTGTATTTCACCAACAGCTGCATTACCTTCAAAACTGGCTTATAGTATTTCCCAAAGCAAAATGTGAGACCCCGACACACACAACCACCTTCCCTTTAAGGCAATTTAAATAAAACATTTATCTGTAAATGAATTTACATATAAAATTTCTGGCAGAACATAGTCATTAAAGAAGCAAAAATAGCTATATTTTCAAGTTTCATCAATTTTAAATTGTTAACCTTCCATTAAAATAAATTTTAAATGGAAAATCCTGGGGTGATGGTATCAAGTTCTTTATTTTTGAAATTAAACTATACACAATAACCAAAAATGTGTCTGTAACATACTGCATNTTAATTTTTTTAATGATATTTAGACTGTGCAAATGAAAACAGCATTCTGAGTTTCAAAATCTAATGTACTTTTATATTAAATCCATTTTGCATAACCATTATTATAAGAAGCTTATAAATCATCTTTCCTCAGGTTTTAATGTTAAAATGAAATACTTCATTAGCAGAGTTAATAAAGCACAGATCATGGCATAATTTACACACTAAAACTCCACAGACTATATGATTTACATTTGAGTAGATTTTCTATCAAATTACAGTAACATTTTGAATTACCTGCAGGCTAAGGATAAAAGAAAAAACATTTCCATGTGAAACATATTTCACACATACAAATATGTGGTCAGAGGAAATGGTCTCATTAACAGTGGAACTCCAGGTAAAAACTCAGTAGTTTAAAACAAGTCTTTAAATGTACAAGTTGATTCTTAAGATGGAAGTGAAATTTAGTCAGGTAATTTCAGAATTGCTATGGTCCTAAATACCTGACTATCATAATGAAGTATCCTCTGCAATCTCAATGTAAATTAATCTCCACAGTGGTTAAACTCAAGGGTTAAAGAGTAAAGGAATCACAAATTAGGTTTATCTGTCGTGAGGGTCACATTCTAGGTAAAGCTAATAAATAATGGAGATATACTTACAATTTTTTCCTCTTTGACCTCAATTAAAATGGCCTTCTGAGAGCAGGTTCTAAGGACAATTTATCCTGGTTTCCCCAATACACACATATGAAGTCATCTGGCTTTTGTATTTCACCAACAGCTGCATTACCTTCAAAACTGGCTTATAGTATTTCCCCAAAGCAAAATGTGAGACTGCCCCTGACACACACAACCACCTTCTTTCTGCAGTGGCTGAGTTCAAAAGGATCATACAATTTCAAAAATTCTAACAATAATTTATAAAAAAAACATGGAGAAGGAAAGAGAGAAATCAAAGTACAGATTTAAAAACTTGGGCTCTCTCTCTCTCTCTCTCTCTCTCTTCCTCTCCCCTTCTCTCCCTCCCTCTCTCCCTCTCCCTAAGAAATTCTAACACAACACATTATATGATTATTAATATGTGCTTTTGATGCCGTGTTGATAAGTGATACTTTGGTAGTTTAGGAAAGACTGGATGAAAGGACAAATAAATAGGCAAAAAGTGAAATAAAGTAACACAACCCAGTTATTCAATTACACAGGATTCCATAAAACAGTAACCCCAACTAAGGAAAGGAGCAAGAAACTGGATAGTGCTGACTGATGCTCAGTAGACACTAGAAAACTTATTGGCTGTGATAATTCATTCTCCCTTTCTTCAAACAGGTTCCCTAAACAATCTAACTCTGGCAGTAAATCAGTTTTCACAGACACTTAGAATTAGAAGACATTTTCTCCTCCTGAAGTATCTTTTTCTCACAAGAATAATAAAACGGTACCAACAGAGCAAACCTTTCCTCAGTAGTCTTGAATGAAAGAAATCTTTAAGATGCTGTAATTACTGTGACAATTCACTCATAGCTCAGTTCCTTGATGCAGCAAAAACACCAATTCACACACTTATGAGATTCAAAGATTCATATATATATATATATATATACATATATATATATATATATATATATATATATATATATATAAGCAATTTAAACCAAAGCATTCCAAAGGCCTCTATCTCGAGGTTTTAAATCAAAGCATGCACTCAAGTGCACATTGAAATGTAGGCAAAAATCAACTGGAAACTAAGGTATTGTTATGAAGTCAAAATTAAACTTGAGAACATAGTTTTAGGGAAAAGCTTACAACCCATCAATTAAAATGGCCTTCTGAGAGCAGGTCAAATTTATCCTGGTTTCCCAATACACACATATGAAGTCATCTGGCTTTTGTATTTCACCAACAGCTGCATTACCTTCAAAACTGGCTTATAGTATTTCCCCAAAGCAAAATGTGAGACTGCCCCTGACACACACAACCACCTTCCTTCTGCAGTGGCTGAGTTCAAAAGGATCATACAATTTCAAAAATTCTAACAATAATTTATAAAAAAAACATGGAGAAGGAAAGAGAGAAATCAAAGTACAGATTTAAAAACTTGGGCTCTCTCTCTCTCTCTCTCTTCCTCTCCCCTTCTCTCCCTCCCTCTCTCCCTCTCCCTAAGAAATTCTAACACAACACATTATATGATTATTAATATGTGCTTTTGATGCCGTGTTGATAAGTGATACTTTGGTAGTTTAGGAAAGACTGGATGAAAGGACAAATAAATAGGCAAAAAGTGAAATAAAGTAACACAACGCAGTTATTCAATTACACAGGATTCCATAAAACAGTAACCCCAACTAAGGAAAGGAGCAAGAAACTGGATAGTGCTGACTGATGCTCAGTAGACACTAGAAAACTTATTGGCTGTGATAATTCATTCTCCCTTTCTTCAAACAGGTTCCCTAAACAATCTAACTCTGGCAGTAAATCAGTTTTCACAGACACTTAGAATTAGAAGACATTTTCTCCTCCTGAAGTATCTTTTTCTCACAAGAATAATAAAACGGTACCAACAGAGCAAACCTTTCCTCAGTAGTCTTGAATGAAAGAAATCTTTAAGATGCTGTAATTACTGTGACAATTCACTCATAGCTCAGTTCCTTGATGCAGCAAAAACACCAATTCACACACTTATGAGATTCAAAGATTCATATATATATATATATATATACATATATATATATATATATATATATATATATATATATAAGCAATTTAAACCAAAGCATTCCAAAGGCCTCTATCTCGAGGTTTTAAATCAAAGCATGCACTCAAGTGCACATTGAAATGTAGGCAAAAATCAACTGGAAACTAAGGTATTGTTATGAAGTCAAAATTAAACTTGAGAACATAGTTTTAGGGGAAAAAGTTCCATGAACAGAGGGAATTGTTTTCATAAAAAATATAACACACTTATCGAGATGAGTACATTAGAAATCTAAGGAAAAACTCCAAATTCAGCACAAAGTTTCAAAACAAAAATTATCAGGAAAAAATGCCTTTCATTTAAGTAGCTGGTATTAATTTTTAAAACCCTGCAGCAGGTACATCATAAAGGAAAACCCCTGAAAGTCAACTACTAAAGTTTTCTAATGAGCACTAACCTATTAATTACCAATTATTCTATCATTAGCACTTCTCCCATATAATAAGGTAGTTGAATAGTAGTTGAATTTTATGAAGTAAAGACAAAATGTATTTAAAAGTTGTAGCATGAATCATCTAGGGATTTTCTCTATAATGACCTACTTTTTCAAATTTTATGAACATATTTCTTATATCATTCTTGGGCTAAAACAGAAAAATCCAAAATCTATTTTACCTAGTATTTTTCTCTGAGATAGAACTGCCTACAATTAAATGACTTACCACATAACACAATAATTATAATGTCTCAGTCAAAAGCTAAATACAACTTACCTCATTCAAAGTCCAAATATCTGAAGCGAATTCCAGTTTTATTTGGTAGAAGTTTTGTGTGTGCGTGTGTGTGTGTGAAGTTCAACAGCCAATAAATTCCATTCTCCAGTGCAAGCAGAATGAGACCCGCTTCACGGACTACAGAACAGTCTGCAGTTTACAGTCTCAAATCAATATCCAGGTAGCCTTAAAAACACCTTGCTCTGCCTTGAACCTCTGGGCTCCAGAAGCAGTGCACTTATTTAGGTTAACCAGGAGACCTGGAGAGTAAACACTCTTGGCTCTGACCAATGGCTTTCCACGCCTATCTGTTTATAGTAAGATGACTTGCCATTAGAGGTCACCCCCATCAACAGCTCCCGTCTTTCACTGGGATCTAAAGTATTTATCCTGACTCCTAGGCTGTCAACCTGCTGTCATGGGGACACACTCGTAACCCGGTGGGGTAGCTACTCGAAGAGTTTAAATTCCTGCGCTAAATTTTCTAAAAGCAAGTTTTACTTGAGTTTCTTTAAAGTGAAACATTTCTGCAGAAGAAATACCCCATGGCAAATTAAGAACTGGTACTCATTTAAATTAGGATTAAATAAGGATTGGTATTCATTTAAAGTCCCAACCAACATTTAATGTGTTTTGTTCATTTCTTTTTTTGATGAGGCAGAAAGCTTTTAAGATTTCACTTTCATTATTACATCCCTCAAAAGAGCACAAAATTTTCTTCTTCCCTTTAGCACACATAGGTGCGAGTTGACAAAATGAAAGATAATTATAGGCATTATAATTTCATTCATCATTAATGTATTTTTATTTGAGGTAAAGGAAGGGATGAACACAATTAGAAGTGCTTACACAAAAGTTACCATTTTATGCAAAATACTTTCTAAAATAAGGTCTTTTGTGTTTTCAAAACAGATATTAAATTCTAAAGAAATGAAAAGGAAAGAGAAGAATTAAATTCAAGAGATAAAGATAATACATATAACTCTATTCTTTGGCACTGAGGTTCCTTTTTTTCTAAAGGTTTAGAAAAAAAGACTTGTTTTCTTTCAAGAAAACAATACTGTGCAACCTGCCCCATCTATTCCTTTAAAAATATGTCTCACAGAACTCAAAAAGAAAAATAAAAAGACTAAGCTCATGTCATAAATTTCTCCCACAATATTTCAATTTAGCATTTACAGGCATTATGGGGATTACTGCCTCCAATTTGTCTACATAATTCTGGGATGGTTTCTTCTGCTTTCATTTTTCTTGGTCTCTAGTGTGGATCTCTTATAGAATAAGGGAAAGGGTTCCAAATAAAGACCTACAGCCAAGAATCCAATATCTCATCCTGAGTAATTTGCAGCACAAGTGTTTCTTGAAGGCATTTTCGTTTCTGAAGGAGGAAGTGAGTGAAAAACCATTTCCAATTTCATGTCTGCACTGCACTAGAGACACCCCAGTGCCCTCAGGGACTGAAGACGGCGCTCTCTCCCCAGAGCACCAGGCACAGAGACTGCTGCTGGGACTCGGCACAAGCGTCCACTCCCCATCCCACATCATGCGGTGCACATTCAGTCTGGGTTTTGATGCCACTTCTATACTTATTTGACAGAGGGCAGCCTGGTTCTATTAGGGTTATAAAACGTGTTGATTAATTATTTTAGAGATCCTATTTTTGAGAGACTCAGTTCTTTGATCTTAGTATGATGAGACTCATTAAAAGAATGTCTTCTTTGCAGCAAAACTGTCTTAAGTAGTTAGAGCTTCTTTTTTTTTTAATTTTATTGAAGTGTACTTGATTTACAGTGTTGTGTCAATTTCTTCTGTAAAGCAAGGTGACTAGGTTATACATATTTGTGTATATATATATTATTTTTCATATTTTTGACATTACGGTTTGTCACAAAATACTGAATATAGCTCCCTGTGCTATACAGGAGGACCTAACTGGTTATCCATCCTATTATATATAATAGTTTGTCTCAGCCTAGAGTTTCTTGAGTATTGTGGTAGATATCAGAGATTTTAAATTCAACATAATATGCTCTAAACCAGTTACTTTTTGAAGGGATTATAAATTATTCAATATTTCCTAAACTCTAAAGAGCTTGAGAAACATTCACTGAAGCAAAAATATATGTCTGTTCTTATTACAACTGAGACCCAACAAACTATATATAAAACTATGAGGACAAAATAATTTCTTCATAAATTAAAGAAGGCTAGCTGACTGGTAATTTTTCTTAGCAAGACAATAGTACAGTACATGTGATGGTCAAAATTTCTCCCACAATATTTCAATTTAGCATTTACAGGCTTTTAACCCAATTTGTCTACAGAATTGTGGGATGGTTTCTTCTGGTTTCATTGTTCTTGGTCTCTAGTGTGGATCTGTTACAGAATAAGGGAAAGGGTTCCAACTACAGCCCTACAGCCAAGAATCCAATATCTCATCCTGAGTAATTTGCAGCACAAGTGTTTCTTGAAGGCATTTTCGTTTCTGAAGGAGGAAGTGAGTGAAAAACCATTTCCAATTTCATGTCTGCACTGCACTAGAGACACCCCAGTGCCCTCAGGGACTGAAGACGGCGCTCTCTCCCCAGAGCACCAGGCACAGAGACTGCTGCTGGGACTCGGCACAAGCGTCCACTCCCCATCCCACATCATGCGGTGCACATTCAGTCTGGGTTTTGATGCCACTTCTATACTTATTTGACAGAGGGCAGCCTGGTTCTATTAGGGTTATAAAACGTGTTGATTAATTATTTTAGAGATCCTATTTTTGACAGACTCAGTTCTTTGATCTTAGTATGATGAGACTCATTAAAAGAATGTCTTCTTTGCAGCAAAACTGTCTTAAGTAGTTAGAGCTTCTTTTCTTTTTCTTTTTTTTGTTTATTGAAGTGTACTTGATTTACAGTGTTGTGTCAATTTCTTCTGTAAAGCAAGGTGACTAGGTTATACATATTTGTGTATATATATATTATTTTTCATATTTTTGACATTACGGTTTGTCACAAAATACTGAATATAGCTCCCTGTGCTATACAGGAGGACCTAACTGGTTATCCATCCTATTATATATAATAGTTTGTCTCAGCCTAGAGTTTCTTGAGTATTGTGGTAGATATCAGAGATTTTAAATTCAACATAATATGCTCTAAACCAGTTACTTTTTGAAGGGATTATAAATTATTCAATATTTCCTAAACTCTAAAGAGCTTGAGAAACATTCACTGAAGCAAAAATATATGTCTGTTCTTATTACAACTGAGACCCAACAAACTATATATAAAACTATGAGGACAAAATAATTTCTTCATAAATTAAAGAAGGCTAGCTGACTGGTAATTTTTTCTTCCAGTCTCAGCAGACAAGGGTAAGTGGGGAGAGGGCGATGAGCTACATGTGATGAAAACCTTCTAGATAAGGAAAATATAAACCTGAAAATAAATGCCATTTGGAGTTTCAACTCTTAAAGAATACAGTTAACTGCATTTTTTTCTGAGAAATGTAATCTTTATCTCAGCTTATATCAGGGCTTCGATGTATCCCTAGAATCATAAAAGCAAACGCAAACTTTTACTTTGCATTGTTACATCAAAGGATAAAAATCACATTGATGGTTTTTTAAACAACTTTTTATGGACAGAGATCATTAGGATGTCCTTCTAGCCCCAGTCTCTCACTATCAATTAATAATGTGACCTAACAAATAGATACACTATTCTTTCTGAGCATTTGGTTCTCAACCTGTGACATAAAGGTTTCTCACCTTTATTTCAATGAGACAGCATTTATTTTTTCAATGCAAACTACACAACTGAAGACTCCATTCACAAAACAGATTTAATTTCCCCATAATTGTTTTCATTAGCCATACTTAAAATCAGGTATTATATCTGTCAATCAGTGCTGCTAATTATTATGAGATAGACTCTCAGAACAAATAAGCTAATAAAAGACCAAAATCAAAGGTACTAGATGCCTTATTATGAGGCCAAGTAAATGTTCAGTTTTCCTTATGTATTACAACACATACGAATAAAATACATAAAATACTCACAGACATAGAAAACAAAGTTAGGGAGAAAGGGGTAAATAGGAGTCTGGGATTAACAAAAAAATAAAAGAGGGCTTCCCCTGGTGGTCCAGTGGGTAAAGACACCGCCTTGCAGTGCAAGGGGCGCCGGTTCGATCCCTGGCCTGGGAAGATCCCATGTGCCGTGGAGCGGCTGGACCGATGTGTCCAATTACCGAGCCGGAGCTCTGGCGCGCATGAGCCCAGAGCTGGTGCTCTACGACGACAGTGGCCACCGCGATGGAGGCCCACAGGAGCCAAAGAACAAAGACGGATGAAAATAGAGAAATGAAAGACCAATAGAAGTGACCCACCCATCCCCCTCCCTCCCCACCCCACCCTCCAAAAAAGATAAATAAAAAAAATTAATTAAAAAAAAATAAAAGAGATAACCAACAAAAACCTACTGTATAGCACAGGGAACTATACTCAATATTTTGTAATAATTTATAAGGAGAAAGAATCTAAAAAGAATCTCTCTCTCTCTCTCTATATATATATATATATATGATACATATTTATATCAAATATATATAACTGAATCTATGTGCTATACAGCTGAAACTTACACAGTATTATAAATCAAATTTATTATTTTTTTAATACTGAAAATGGCACTTTGACCTCCAAAATCCTTATTTAGTTCCTTCAATTCTACCTTCCAGTGATGTAAGTGCCTTCAATGAGGGCTTGACTCACATTTTGATAAAAGTGAAGCTATTATGGATGGATGGTTGTCGGTGCATTCCAGCAGTGACATGCATGGTGTCTCTGCTCCAATATTATTTGTTAAATGCAAGAGTATCCTTTCAAGCAACATTGAAAACAAGATTCAGGTTAGTCAATCCTGACAGCTCTAATCTAAGATCTAGCAGAAATCACATAACTTCTTAAAAACAAAAGTAATAAATCAGTTACTGCAATTTCATGGGATGCATCCTTCATATTCACTTAGAGTACCCACTCTCCCTCCCTAAACTTGTGCACATTCTAGGTGCATCTATACCCACTGCTCTTCATTGCTTCTCTGTTCAGTGGCATCATCTCCTCTTTTGCACTCTACTCTCAAGAATCCTCCCTCTCCAGAGTTATAAAATACCTCCAGGTTCTTTCATAGCAACTCCTACAATTTTCATTACTGGCTTATTAGTTTTAAGACAATTTTGGGAAAATTCCAAAGGTCGACATTAAAAATCAAGAAATAAAATAGAGCCAACATAAGAAGACAAAAACACCAAAAGTGCAATCAAGTAATCCCAAGAACTGAAAAATCAGGGAGAAGAGAGAGGAAAACAATTTGAAATTTCTGTGTGTACAATAAGTTCCCAAATTGCTCTACGACGACAGTGGCCACCGCGATGGAGGCCCACAGGAGCCAAAGAACAAAGACGGATGAAAATAGAGAAATGAAAGACCAATAGAAGTGACCCACCCATCCCCCCCCCTCCCCACCCCACCCTCCAAAAAAGATAAATAAAAAAAATTAATTAAAAAAAAATAAAAGAGATAACCAACAAAAACCTACTGTATAGCACAGGGAACTATACTCAATATTTTGTAATAATTTATAAGGAGAAAGAATCTAAAAAGAATCTCTCTCTCTCTCTCTATATATATATATGATACATATTTATATCAAATATATATAACTGAATCTATGTGCTATACAGCTGAAACTTACACAGTATTATAAATCAAATTTATTATTTTTTTAATACTGAAAATGGCACTTTGACCTCCAAAATCCTTATTTAGTTCCTTCAATTCTACCTTCCAGTGATGTAAGTGCCTTCAATGAGGGCTTGACTCACATTTTGATAAAAGTGAAGCTATTATGGATGGATGGTTGTCGGTGCATTCCAGCAGTGACATGCATGGTGTCTCTGCTCCAATATTATTTGTTAAATGCAAGAGTATCCTTTCAAGCAACATTGAAAACAAGATTCAGGTTAGTCAATCCTGACAGCTCTAATCTAAGATCTAGCAGAAATCACATAACTTCTTAAAAACAAAAGTAATAAATCAGTTACTGCAATTTCATGGGATGCATCCTTCATATTCACTTAGAGTACCCACTCTCCCTCCCTAAACTTGTGCACATTCTAGGTGCATCTATACCCACTGCTCTTCATTGCTTCTCTGTTCAGTGGCATCATCTCCTCTTTTGCACTCTACTCTCAAGAATCCTCCCTCTCCAGAGTTATAAAATACCTCCAGGTTCTTTCATAGCAACTCCTACAATTTTCATTACTGGCTTATTAGTTTTAAGACAATTTTGGGAAAATTCCAAAGGTCGACATTAAAAATCAAGAAATAAAATAGAGCCAACATAAGAAGACAAAAAAACACCAAAAGTGCAATCAAGTAATCCCAAGAACTGAAAAATCATGGAGAAGAGAGAGGAAAACAATTTGAAATTTCTGTGTGTACAATAAGTTCCCAAATTGTTGGTTTGAAAAAAGGTCATATGGAATCAAAACTACACAGCCACCGCAAATGATAGCAGTCTCCTTAGGCAGGTTATTGATGTGGTATCTATATCAGAATATAAGAAATATAAAATTTGAACCCCAAGAGCTTATTTTTAAATAAACATTTAGCAAATTAAGACCATGGCCCTGTATAACAAATACCACATACTAATCAATGCAGTGATTAGAGACACTATAAGGCTGACAAACTCAAAGACATTGAGAGGCCAAGTGGGTAACTTGAAGGAGAGAAGTGAATCAAGCAGAGGTAAGACTATTGGCAAAACTCATGATCTGTCCCAAACCATTCAAATTTTATGTTCCGTAAGCCAAAAAGTTCATATGGGTTTTTTCCATAACACCTTATAAAAAATTCAAACAAATTTTTCACCAATCCAATACTTACTCTCATCTAGTCTCAAGTTTTAAATACTATCTGTAGGTTGTAAATTCCTCAGTTTTTGTCACCTATTAAGATTCATCCTCTTGAGTTCTAAACTCTCACTTTCTCCTAACTAATTTATATGTTCATATAAATATTTCACAGCCATATCAAATTTTAACATGTCCAGGATTAGGCTCTATTACTTCTCCACCAACCTTATCTTTATTGTCCCACATTTTCCGTATAAATAAATCCAGAAACCAGAGTCACAGGCTCCTCCTTTTCCTCAAATTTTATACCTAAGCTCATCTAACTAGTAGGATGAGACCAACCTGAAGAACTGACTTCAACCATGCCCCCAGAGCACTAGACCAAATCAGCTGGACAAATCTCAGAAACCATCAAAGTCAGTCAGGTGGCTTTATCCTTAAGTTTCTCTATCAACCTTTCTACCTCATCTACAGATACCAACGTGCCCCACAAGAGGAACTCTAGGACAATTTGGTCACCTATACCAACACGGCCAGTGAGTTGAGTCTGGGCTGAGTGCATTCCAGGGCCAAACTCCTGTCACTGATCACATCAGCTAAAATCAGGAACTTCCTATCAACTCTTCTAACTAGAAACAGAGATAATGTCCCACAAGGCACACATTATTGAATGAGTTCATTTCACCTCCATGAAATTCCCCAGAGTGACCACGGGTGGCTTTACTTTAGATAGAGTTTCATGTTTGATGATATATAATCTATAATCCTTAAACATTTGAATGTCTTTTATGACAACTTGTACATAAAAGTCTTCTAAACAAGTACATTTGATGGTCTTCACAGTGTGACTGGCATCAATGGTAAAAGTACAGAGGCATGGTACCTCCAACATGACTTCCAGGTCATTTGGTAAACCTTAAGGTTCCCAGTGCAGCTCCAATGGCTGGTCTAGACTTGTTTTGGGGACCAGTCAGTTCGATCTCTGTTCATACCACTAACCAGTGGCATTTATTTGCCCTATGAAATGAATGAATAACAGCTATGAGAATGATAGGGAAGACACTGAAAGGTGTTCAGAGGCTTTTTGAATGAGAAGTGAAGGAGCTGAGCCACAGTCTGCTTTTTCTGATGGGCTATTTGGTAAGGTTAAGGGAAATGGTCTTCCATTTTTGTTATCCATGTCAGAGAAGTGATGAGTTCAGATCTCCAACTGGTACCTGTGGGTGGAGTTTGCCTCTTTTTTGCCAGAAGTTTCAATCAGTGAAGTCATAGAAACTTGAAGCTCAAAAGAAGTCACTAAGGCTGTGGGGTTCCAGAGGTCCTAGGACATCTCAATACGCATCTCTTTCAGATTAGGAGAATCCTCTGGATTTTATAAGCAGTCACAGATTAAGCATGAAAAATTCAGTAGTAGAAGCTCCAACAATGATACACAGAATTGACCAATGGGCCCCACTCATTAGGTCTGCTTTCCTTCCCCCATTGCAAACCCAGCTCAACACATGGTCACTAAATTGAGGTATTCTCTCTCTCTCCAATGCATGGTTAAGATGGAGAATGGGGTACTTCTCTCTCACATAGCCAGGAAACCTCATCTCCCCAGAGTTTCCCAGCATACTACATATTTCTTACCCACCATTTGGATAGGTGGATTTTGGTACTTCTTCAAGACAACCTTATTCTTAACTATCTTTCTCCTTAAAAAAACTGAAATTGGGGTTCAGGGGGCAGAGGATCTAGGAGCAAACACGGAGAAAACAGTCCCATGCTAGTAAACAAAGTACATTCAGTTTTGATTGGCAGCTAGCTCTGAGCTCAGTCAAATGAACCTCTAATACCTTCAGTCCATGCAACGCTCTGTACTGGGCAACAAGATCACTACCACTGATATCATCTGTTTCAGCTTGGGGAGCTCCAGACTTGGTAGTCATAAAAACTCTGGCTGTGGCTAGGGCATTTGCTCCCTTTGGTTGACAGAGGGCTTGATTTTCACAGTAGTGATTGTTTCAAGGAGTCCTTTTAATCTAATGCATTTATTGCCTTAGTATTATAACATATCTAAATTCTATCCCAGTCAGTTCGATCTCTGTTCATACCACTAACCAGTGGCATTTATTTGCCCTATGAAATGAATGAATAACAGCTATGAGAATGATAGGGAAGACACTGAAAGGTGTTCAGAGGCTTTTTGAATGAGAAGTGAAGGAGCTGAGCCACAGTCTGCTTTTTCTGATGGGCTATTTGGAAAGGGTTTAAAGGGGAAATGGGCTTCCATTTTTGTTATCCATGTCAGAGAAGTGATGAGTTCAGATCTCCAACTGGTACCTGTGGGTGGAGTTTGCCTCTTTTTTGCCAGAAGTTTCAATCAGTGAAGTCATAGAAACTTGAAGCTCAAAAGAAGTCACTAAGGCTGTGGGGTTCCAGAGGTCCTAGGACATCTCAATACGCATCTCTTTCAGATTAGGAGAATCCTCTGGATTTTATAAGCAGTCACAGATTAAGCATGAAAAATTCAGTAGTAGAAGCTCCAACAATGATACACAGAATTGACCAATGGGCCCCACTCATTAGGTCTGCTTTCCTTCCCCCATTGCAAATCCAGCTCAACACATGGTCACTAAATTGAGGTATTCTCTCTCTCTCCAATGCATGGTTAAGATGGAGAATGGGGTACTTCTCTCTCACATAGCCAGGAAACCTCATCTCCCCAGAGTTTCCCAGCATACTACATATTTCTTACCCACCATTTGGATAGGTGGATTTTGGTACTTCTTCAAGACAACCTTATTCTTAACTATCTTTCTCCTTAAAAAAACTGAAATTGGGGTTCAGGGGGCAGAGGATCTAGGAGCAAACACGGAGAAAACAGTCCCATGCTAGTAAACAAAGTACATTCAGTTTTGATTGGCAGCTAGCTCTGAGCTCAGTCAAATGAACCTCTAATACCTTCAGTCCATGCAACGCTCTGTACTGGACAACAAGATCACTACCACTGATACCATCTGTTTCAGCTTGGGGAGCTCCAGACTTGGTAGTCATAAAAACTCTGGCTGTGGCTAGGGCATTTGCTCCCTTTGGTTGACAGAGGGCTTGATTTTCACAGTAGTGATTGTTTCAAGGAGTCCTTTTAATCTAATGCATTTATTGCCTTAGTATTATAACATATCTAAATTCTATCCCTATTTCAACATAAGAAATACAGGAGTTTTCTAAGGCAAAGAGAATAACTGCAAGAATTTGTCTAGATTTCTTTGGGTCAGTTGCTTATTTTCCAATGAAAAATGGTAAACCTCTCTGGTAGAATTCCAGGACAGTAAGAGCCCAAATAGTAGTCAATACCACCTCCATGGTTTTCCATGAAAGTTTTTTGTTTCAGGGACAAGCCCTTACAGCAGTCCAGCCACGGAAGGAGCTCTAAGGCCTTCCACAGTTGTCTCCTAGTGAATCTAAGACTGCTAATCTGAGACAGCTGAGGTGGCTATGCCATAAAACAGACCAACTATTGCTCTCCTTCTTTAACAAGTACGATACATCCCACACATCCATCTTCCAAATGAACCAGTCAAATTCTAGGCATCTGGGCTGGTTTCCACCCTTATGATTTCAAGTTTCCCTTCTTTCCTGCTTATGGTGTAAAATTAAAACTGTTATTCAGTGAGGGTCAGAACCTTCCTCCAGATCAGGATTACTGACTACTGATCAGAATTACTTATCAAAATGTGGTGGCTCTGGCAATGATTGGCAAGGAATTCCATGCATGGAATACAGTTAGCAACAACCAGGGTACATTTCAGACAGCCGACTGTGACCCTTCTTCTGGGTATTTAGACTGCAACTACCTCAGCAATTTTTCCTCATTAATAGAAAATAAAATGAAGCACCATTTACTCCCTAACTTACTGAATGAGTTGGTTAACCTGTTCACTAATGATGCCCATGAATTCCCATCAAATCCTATAAAGTAGTGTATGAGATTCTTCTCACTCTTTCTCTTCCAGAAAGCCGTGTCCTTTTCAGCAACCTGTGATGGTTTAGTCACTAAGTCCTCTCTGACTCTTAAGACCCCATGGACTATAACCTGCCAGGCTCCTCTGTTCATGGGATTTCCCAGGAAAGAATCCTGGAGTGGGTTGCCATCTTCCTCCAGGGATCTTTGCTACCCAGGGATCAAACACACATCTCTTGCATTGTACTGGGCAAATTCACGATATTGTTTCAAGGAGTCCTTTTAATTTTTTTAATGCATTTTTAATTTTTGCCTTAGTATTATAACATATCTAAATTCTATCCCTATTTCAACATAAGAAATACAGGAGTTTTCTAAGGCAAAGAGAATAACTGCAAGAATTTGTCTAGATTTCTTTGGGTCAGTTGCTTATTTTCCAATGAAAAATGGTAAACCTCTCTGGTAGAATTCCAGGACAGTAAGAGTCCAAATAGTAGTCAATACCACCTCCATGGTTTTCCATGAAAGTTTTTTGTTTCAGGGACAAGCCCTTACAGCAGTCCAGCCACGGAAGGAGCTCTAAGGCCTTCCACAGTTGTCTCCTAGTGAATCTAAGACTGCTAATCTGAGACAGCTGAGGTGGCTATGCCATAAAACAGACCAACTATTGCTCTCCTTCTTTAACAAGTACGATACATCCCACACATCCATCTTCCAAATGAACCAGTCAAATTCTAGGCATCTGGGCTGGTTTCCACCCTTATGATTTCAAGTTTCCCTTCTTTCCTGCTTATGGTGTAAAATTAAAACTGTTATTCAGTGAGGGTCAGAACCTTCCTCCAGATCAGGATTACTGACTACTGATCAGAATTACTTATCAAAATGTGGTGGCTCTGGCAATGATTGGCAAGGAATTCCATGCATGGAATACAGTTAGCAACAACCAGGGTACATTTCAGACAGCCGACTGTGACCCTTCTTCTGGGTATTTAGACTGCAACTACCTCAGCAATTTTTCCTCATTAATAGAAAATAAAATGAAGCACCATTTACTCCCTAACTTACTGAATGAGTTGGTTAACCTGTTCACTAATGATGCCCATGAATTCCCATCAAATCCTATAAAGTAGTGTATGAGATTCTTCTCACTCTTTCTCTTCCAGAAAGCCGTGTCCTTTTCAGCAACCTGTGATGGTTTAGTCACTAAGTCCTCTCTGACTCTTAAGACCCCATGGACTATAACCTGCCAGGCTCCTCTGTTCATGGGATTTCCCAGGAAAGAATCCTGGAGTGGGTTGCCATCTTCCTCTCCAGGGGATCTTTGCTACCCAGGGATCAAACACACATCTCTTGCATTGCAAGCAGATTTTTTTTTACCACTGAGCTATAGGGGAGGCTGTTCAGAATCCTATTCTCATGATAAAACTGCCAAGAACTTTGAAAGGTCTCATATTTTACCTTAATTGCATGCTAATAGGTTAATATGTCACAATTTCATATATGCTAGTGGAATAAACGAGATTTGGGGGTCATAGATAAAGGACTTTATTACTCACAGCAATAACAGAAGTCAGAATATGAGCATTTCCTTGTGACTGTTGCTGAGCTTTCAATTCCCACACAGTGACATAACATCTGCTCATGTATGGGTTGCATTACAGCAAAACTACACTGAGCTTAGGGGGCCCAAATTTAAAAAAAAAAATTATGGGCAGTAGGTATGCTGCCTTTTGCTACAGAGGAATGTGCTTTATTTTAGAGGCAAATATTTCCAAAGCAAACTCATTTTACAATTAAGAATAATTATATTCTACTCCCTGGACTACTGAGACAAAAAGTATTGGGAGATACACGGCTTCATTTGCAAACACCAGGAATGCCTCACCTATGTTGAATCCTATCAATCTCATCACAATAAGACTCAAAATAAAGACCAAATGAACTTGGCTTATGAACAGTCAGAAATAATAACAAAGCAGACACACCTGAGGGCATGGACTGTATTAATAGATAGTCTAATGGACTCTTACTCAGAGGCTATTAATTTACTATTCTTTTATACACACCTAAGAAACATTACACATGCCTAAGAAACTAACTATACTAATTTTCATGTCTTTAGCTCCTCAAAAAAAGAAGAGAATGAATAGCTGATGTCAATTGAAGAGTATCCCAACAGCAGAGAAAACAAAAAAATTATCATTAAAATATAAGAATCCAGGGCTTCCCTGGTGGTCCAGTGGGTAAGAACACCGCCTTGCAGTGCAAGGGGCACCGGTTCGATCCCTGGCCTGGGAAGATCCCATGTACCGTGGAGCGGCTGGAGCAATATGTTCAATTACTGAGCGGGAGCTCTGGAGCACATGCGCCCAGAGCCAGTGCTTTGCGACAACAGAGGTCACTACGATGGGAGGACCACATGAACCAAAGAACAAAGATGGATGAAAATAGATAAATGAAAGACCAATAGAAGTGGCCCACCCGCCCCCCTCCCTCCCCAACCCGATCCCCCGCCCCACCCCCCCGCAAAATACAAGAATGCAAAAGACCTTTACATAAGGGTAACTGGCCTTCCACACTTCAACTGCCCTTTAGGGTTTCAGGTCATTAACTGTTTACAAAATGATGACCTTGGCCACTGGGGAAATATGAAAATGTTCAGCCAGAGGATTTTCACAGGAGAAAGAGCCCAGGACTAGGTGTCAGAGCCTAGAGCTCTTATCTAACCTACTGACAAGGTAGTGTCAGGCAAGTCAACTCTTAACCTTTAGTGTCTTTATTTGTGAAACAAACAAACAAACAAAAACCAATGCCTTATATATATCAACTGGTTGCATACATGTTAAGTTGCTTCAGTTGTGCCACCTCTTTGAGAACCTATAGGCTGTAGCCTGCCAGGCTCCTCTGTCCATGGGATTCTCTAGACAAGAATACTGGAGTCGGCTGCCTTGCTCTCCTCCACGGGAGCTTCCCAACCCAGGGATTGAACCCAAGTCTCTTATGTCTCCTGCAGGTTCTTTACCACTAGTGCCACCTGGGAAGCCCACCTCAACTGGTTGCTATGAACTATGCTTTAGATTATGCTTTATGAAATACACAGGACTCTACATCTATGTGAGACAATTCTTCTCCATGTCACTGTGCTCCAGCCACCATGGATTTCTGCCAGTTTACTAAAAACAAAAAAGGCCCTTATTCTACCAAAGCTACTTATCCCCCTGTCCAGTGCCTGGAATGTTTTCTCCAACAATCTGTAAGACTGGCTGTCTCTCATCCTTAAGATACCAGCTAAAATTTCACTCTCTCAGAGACACCTTTCTTCATCACCCAATCTAAAGTAGTTCTCCCCTGTTCTTTCTTGCAGACCTCTATTTTTCTGTTGTTAGCACATAGCACAGTTTTTATGCATTTATATGTTTGTTCTTACCTAATACCTGTCTCCTATTAGTTCACAGACTCTGTGAAAAATGGACTTGTGTCTATTTTTCTGTCAGTTTATTCTCAAGGCCTAGCAGAGACCTTGACACAGAATAACACTCATTTTGTGCTAATGATCTTCATGAATGTGTAAATATAAGGCTATACTATCCATATACTTCAAGAAACAAATACATACAAAATAATTTTTAGAAAAATGTTCAGCCATTTCAACAAACAGTTGAACTATTTGTTCAACTAGAAAAAAAGGTTTGGTACTTTAAATGGGTAAAACCTAAGATATCTGGAAAAAAAACCCAGCAAAAATGGATGATTACTTTTTACTATGAGTTTCATATGGGAAAGGCATGCTATAAATGAAGTTTCTAGTTGAAAAAAAATTTTTCTTTAGATTCCCCCATTCGTTTTCTTATTTGATCCTGTGAGACAGTTGCTACCTCAATTTTGCAGAGAAAAATAATTGAAAATTCACACACTTAGCAAGTTCCTATGATCACAAAAATAACACTTGATATTGAGGTTCAAATTTAGATCCTTTGCTGCAAATGTAGTACATTATGATACTTCTGCTTCAAAAGAAGGCTCATATTAGTGGGCTGATTCAGAACATTTTGATTTCTTACACTCAGATAAATTTCAAGTCAGCGAGTTTTGCTCTGCTGAAGTAAGAAAAAAAAGCAAATTTTTGGGAATCACTTCTGCAAATTGAACCCAAGTCTCTTATGTCTCCTGCAGGTTCTTTACCACTAGTGCCACCTGGGAAGCCCACCTCAACTGGTTGCTATGAACTATGCTTTAGATTATGCTTTATGAAATACACAGGACTCTACATCTATGTGAGACAATTCTTCTCCATGTCACTGTGCTCCAGCCACCATGGATTTCTGCCAGTTTACTAAAAACAAAAAAGGCCCTTATTCTACCAAAGCTACTTATCCCCCTGTCCAGTGCCTGGAATGTTTTCTCCAACAATCTGTAAGACTGGCTGTCTCTCATCCTTAAGATACCAGCTAAAATTTCACTCTCTCAGAGACACCTTTCTTCATCACCCAATCTAAAGTAGTTCTCCCCTGTTCTTTCTTGCAGACCTCTATTTTTCTGTTGTTAGCACATAGCACAGTTTTTATGCATTTATATGTTTGTTCTTACCTAATACCTGTCTCCTATTAGTTCACAGACTCTGTGAAAAATGGACTTGTGTCTATTTTTCTGTCAGTTTATTCTCAAGGCCTAGCAGAGACCTTGACACAGAATAACACTCATTTTGTGCTAATGATCTTCATGAATGTGTAAATATAAGGCTATACTATCCATATACTTCAAGAAACAAATACATACAAAATAATTTTTAGAAAAATGTTCAGCCATTTCAACAAACAGTTGAACTATTTGTTCAACTAGAAAAAAAGGTTTGGTACTTTAAATGGGTAAAACCTAAGATATCTGGAAAAAAAACCCAGCAAAAATGGATGATTACTTTTTACTATGAGTTTCATATGGGAAAGGCATGCTATAAATGAAGTTTCTAGTTGAAAAAAAATTTTTCTTTAGATTCCCCTATTCGTTTTCTTATTTGATCCTGTGAGACAGTTGCTACCTCAATTTTGCAGAGAAAAATAATTGAAAATTCACACACTTAGCAAGTTCCTATGATCACAAAAATAACACTTGATATTGAGGTTCAAATTTAGATCCTTTGCTGCAAATGTAGTACATTATGATACTTCTGCTTCAAAAAGAAGGCTCATATTAGTGGGCTGATTCAGAACATTTTGATTTCTTACACTCAGATAAATTTCAAGTCAGCGAGTTTTGCTCTGCTGAAGTAAGAACTTAAAATCAACAGAAGCTGTGAAATTATTGGTGGGGTTCACTTAAGGGTTTGCTTCACCTTTAACAATTGCTTTAATTCAACCATATTGAATGGAAAAGATTATGTTACAGCACATCTTCAAGTAAACTCCGTCTAATGAAACATATACAAAATAAAAAACATTAACATAATTATTGTCCCCAAATAAAATATATAAATATAGAATTATGGATAATTACTACTCTCAAAATGACAATAAGCATTACCATAATGTGAAATCTATGCCCCCAAGAAAAACTATCGAAAGACCACTAACTGGCGCCCCCTTAATTGCACAACAAATGACCCCAATGATGGAGCACACTTTTTTGTGTAAATACATTCTAAGAGAAATTAAGTGTCAATAAGGAAAAAACTGCTTCTGGATTAAGTATTCCTGAGACTTTGAAAGCTACTGCAAAAAAAAAAAACACAGTTAAGACTTTTTGACATGACCTGGAAGTGGGAGTGTTTGGATTTACATCAAATTCTTAAATGTATGGTGTGAGAATGGAAAGAGATTTTAGGAATTTTTCCAAATGATTTTTCAGTTCAAAAATTATCCTAAAATTAGGTCAGGTACAATCATTTAAATAGATTTTTAAAATTTAAAAAAACTTAACCATCATAACATTCATTTTATTACTTCAGATATTGCTGCAAAATACATTTTATAAGGAATACAATTATATTTCTGCTTATATAATAAATATAAGTATATTCCTCATACTACTGTTTCTGCTTTTACTATAATAAATAGTAGACTTTAAAAATAGAGTTGCCTCTGTTTAGAAAGGCTAAGATTAACCAAAAGAAACAGTAAAGACTAAAAGACCACTTTAGGACCATTAAACATACTACAATTATAATTGTAAATATAACAGGAAAACGATCCATTTAATTTTAAACATATATAACTATTCTTAACCAAGTTTATCATGAATCATGAATGAAAATAGCAACTGGAGCCCAGATTCATGGCTTAAACAAATAATTGTGTTCAACTGACAGAAGAATTCCCCCTAAGTTTGAATTAATTTTCCCTGAACTACCCTGCTACACATTAGTAGCATTACAGATATTTAAGATAACTATATAGGAATGTACCATTTCCTTCTTCTACATTTTCCTGTTAGTTAGTATGATGCCATAATATGATAGAAGCTCTTGCATTTAAAAAACACACTTAATCAGTGCTCTTCACTCTTTCTTCATACAGAATGCCTTAATACTTTGAATGCTAATAGATATAGTAGACTAATCTTTAGTAAGCTCATTCTCAAAACTCTTTCACATTCATGACTCGTTTGGCCCTCATAATACCAAAATAGCTGGCTTCATAATAATAGCCGCCATTTCTAAATCTGTAACTGAGCAGGCATCACCGCCACCTCATGAGCAGTCAATTTCTCCTATACTCTGCTTAACTTTCACAATAACAGCCAAGAACAACAAATAATAACCTTAGAAATAAAAGAAAACTTTTAGGGAAAATACCATAGAGAGCTCTGGTCAAGTACTGATTTATTTCTCTAACATCATCATAACCACCATCAGAATGAGCATTAATACAGTTTGAATACAATATGCCAATTTTATTCATTCATATTTGTTATTCCCTTCAAATGGAAAACTGTAAACAGGGCTCTTGACTCTAAAACTGCTCATATGTGCTAAGGACTAAATGTTTGTATTCCCCCAAAATTCAAAGGCTGAAGTCCAACAACTAATCAATGTGATGGTATTCGGAGATGGGGTTTTGCGAGGTGATTAGGGTTAGATGAGGTCATGAGGGCAGGGCTCTTATGATGAGGTTAGTGCTCTTACAAGAGATACCAGAGAGCTGGCTCTTTTTCTCCACCAAGTCAGGACACAGTGAGAAGGTGGCATTCTACAAGTCAGGAAGAGAGCCATCATCAGCAATCAACCAGGTTGGTACCTTGATCTGGGACTCTCCAGTGTTGGGAACTATGAGAAGCAACGTTTTGTTGTTTAGGCCACCAGTTTATAACATTTTGTTTTGGCATCCTGAGCTAAGACAATATGCAACCACATAATTTAAACCTGCTGGGAATTATTTTTCAAATAAAAGCATGCCCTAAATTATTTACTTAGTTAGGTTTTACAGTCAAGATCCTGAATTGTTGAAGTACATAAACATAAAACAGATTTTTCAATACAAGAAACTGAACCTATGAATATAAATAATGACACAAAACTCTTCTAAGGGACCTTATTAAAGATTCTAATAGGGCTTCCCCTGGTGGTCCAGTGGATAAGGACACCGCCTTGCAGTGCAAGGGGCGCCGGTTCGATCCCTGGCCTGGGAAGATCCCACGTGCCGCGGAGCGGCTGGACTGATGTGTCCAATCACCGAGCCGGAGCTCTGGGCGCCCAGAGCCGGTGCTCTGCAACAACAAACGCCACCGCAATGGGAGACCCGCAGGAGCCAAAGAACAAAGATGGATGAAAACAGAGAAATGAAAGACCAATGGAAGTGGCCCGCCCGCTCCCCTCTCTCCCCAATCCGATCCCAGCCCAAAATAAATAAATAAATAAATCTTTAAAAAAAAAAAAAAATCCTAATATAGTAACCATTGAGAAAAAGCCATCATAAGTAAGCTAAGGACAGGGGTTTGTTTCCCAGAAACTGTAAACATTTAAGAACTATTTCACACACCATTTATCTGAAACTTTATTAAGATATCTATGGACCAAAAAGATCTACTTGTTACTCTGTTCTCTAAAAGCTGCTTCAGTAGTTTTAATGAGAAGCTGACCATGCTCTGAGGAAAATTCAGGTTCTACAGACAGACTCTGTTTATGTGATCTCCCAGAAACTTTCATGTGAAAAAAAATGCATCTCAGCCTATTTTCAAAGGATCTGAGTCATATCTTTATACGGAAGTGAATGCCTTTATAAACAGAAATAAAGTTTTCCACATCTTTCCTGGCACAACTTTTAATAAACTGAAAAACTCTAAATTCTTTCTTTCCTTATAAACTATTCTTGTTTCAAAAATGTGTCTAAAACATTTTGTAAGAATTTTTATAAAAAAGATTTGACAAAAAAGAACCAGTCTAAGGCTGCAGAAATGAGTACATATGTTAGAATTTGAAAGTAAAGAATTTGTGTTCCATATCCACTGCTTAAAAATTATGTAAGATTCTTAATCAGAAATTTTTTTTATATTTTTTTTTTTGGAAGGAGGAGCGGGTTGGGGAGGGAGGGGGGCAGGCAGATCACTTCTATTGGTCTTTCATTTATCATCCATCTTTGTTCTTTGGCCCGTGTGGGCCTCCCATAGCAGTGGCCTCTGTTGTCGCAGAGTACTGGTTCTGGGCACATGCGTTCCAGAGCTCCGGCTTGGTAATTGGACACATCGGTCCAGTCGCTCCATGGCACGTGGGATCTTTCTGGGCCAGGAATTGAACTGGTGCCCCTTGCACTGCAAGGCAGACTCTTTACCCACTGGACCACCAGAGAAGCCCTATAATTTTTAAATACTGTTAATATATACAATGTCTTATTATGTGTGGGTTAATCATTTGGTACTTTAATCATTCCATTAAAAAATGCAAGAATAGAGGAGGGACATTTCATCAGGAAACGTGTATTCATTCCCTAGGGTAGCTGCTACAAGTCTTCTGGTATCCTTATTTCCATCAATAATGAACATTCAGAAAATGAAAATGCTTAATCTCAGAAATGGGTTTTCACTGCTAAAAACAGTAGCCTCTTGACTAGCACTGTAATGTGAGAAATGAGCTGATGCAGATGAAATTAAAAGTATTCAAGTTAAGTGGACTGCTAACATATTTTAGCAATACGTCCCATCTTTGCATAAAATGAGTATAAAAATCACAGCAGCCTACAGCCTTTATTTTTGAAATGATGTTTTTGGCTAACATTTTAGGCTAAGTCATGAACTATAGAAGATTCTAACTGTATGATACTAGTCATATCTTTATACGGAAGTGAATGCCTTTATAAACAGAAATAAAGTTTTCCACATCTTTCCTGGCACAACTTTTAATAAACTGAAAAACTCTAAATTCTTTCTTTCCTTATAAACTATTCTTGTTTCAAAAATGTGTCTAAAACATTTTGTAAGAATTTTTATAAAAAAGATTTGACAAAAAAGAACCAGTCTAAGGCTGCAGAAATGAGTACATATGTTAGAATTTGAAAGTAAAGAATTTGTGTTCCATATCCACTGCTTAAAAATTATGTAAGATTCTTAATCAGAAATTTTTTTTATATTTTTTTTTTTGGAAGGAGGAGCGGGTTGGGGAGGGAGGGGGGCAGGCAGATCACTTCTATTGGTCTTTCATTTATCATCCATCTTTGTTCTTTGGCCCGTGTGGGCCTCCCATAGCAGTGGCCTCTGTTGTCGCAGAGTACTGGCTCTGGGCACATGCGTTCCAGAGCTCCGGCTTGGTAATTGGACACATCGGTCCAGTCGCTCCATGGCACGTGGGATCTTTCTGGGCCAGGAATTGAACTGGTGCCCCTTGCACTGCAAGGCAGACTCTTTACCCACTGGACCACCAGAGAAGCCCTATAATTTTTAAATACTGTTAATATATACAATGTCTTATTATGTGTGGGTTAATCATTTGGTACTTTAATCATTCCATTAAAAAATGCAAGAATAGAGGAGGGACATTTCATCAGGAAACGTGTATTCATTCCCTAGGGTAGCTGCTACAAGTCTTCTGGTATCCTTATTTCCATCAATAATGAACATTCAGAAAATGAAAATGCTTAATCTCAGAAATGGGTTTTCACTGCTAAAAACAGTAGCCTCTTGACTAGCACTGTAATGTGAGAAATGAGCTGATGCAGATGAAATTAAAAGTATTCAAGTTAAGTGGACTGCTAACATATTTTAGCAATACGTCCCATCTTTGCATAAAATGAGTATAAAAATCACAGCAGCCTACAGCCTTTATTTTTGAAATGATGTTTTTGGCTAACATTTTAGGCTAAGTCATGAACTATAGAAGATTCTAACTGTATGATACTAGTCATAAAGTGAGAGAATCCTGTTTTTGGAATTTTGACATTTGTCTTATCTGAGGTTTTCATGAAAGATGATAATCACAATGCCAAAGGGGTTATTAAGCTTTTTTATAGAAAGAATGTCATTTTATTCAGTGAGATTTAATCAGGCTACTTGAGACTCAGATATAAATTTAGAGCTGATCTCAACTTTTTCTCCATATACTTTGAATATAAAATTGCCTAAGAAATTTTACATTTAATCTACATAGCCAAAATACACAATCATAATACCTCAAAGATATCAACTTCACACTAAACTACAACTTCCATGAGTCTACAGAACAAACTCTAGGACACAAACTCTTTTTTGTGGTTGCTTTCTAATAAATGCTTCATACCTTTTAAATATAGAAGGCACAGTTGGGTCTGAGGTTTTTTTCAGTTTTATCTAGGAGCAGTATTTGGAAGAGAGAGTGGATAATCTTCCTTCATGTTCACATTAACTACCTAAGAGAAACACACACACAGAGCATAGGCACACTAAACATGAGTGCTGGCCATTGGGCATGATGTTAGGAATGGAACACTGATTAACAGATAGTTGAAAAACTCTACATAAGCCTAAACAGAGGAATAACTTAACAATAACCATGATGTATTATTCAGAAAAAACTCTCTTGACTGTTAGAGAAATAAATGTTCTCAGCACAATTTAAAGACATGACTTAAAAATGCACATGCGATTTATTCCCAAATACAGAAGATACTATCTTCAGTGGGATTTTATTGCAATCTTTTTTTTAGTGATCCTTATTTCCATCAATAATGAACATTCAGAAAATGAAAATGCTTAATCTCAGAAATGGGTTTTCACTGCTAAAAACAGTAGCCTCTTGACTAGCACTGTAATGTGAGAAATGAGCTGATGCAGATGAAATTAAAAGTATTCAAGTTAAGTGGACTGCTAACATATTTTAGCAATACATCCCATCTTTGCATAAAATGAGTATAAAAATCACAGCAGCCTACAGCCTTTATTTTTGAAATGATGTTTTTGGCTAACATTTTAGGCTAAGTCATGAACTATAGAAGATTCTAACTGTATGATACTAGTCATAAAGTGAGAGAATCCTGTTTTTGGAATTTTGACATTTGTCTTAT
Organism: Tragulus kanchil; assembly: GCA_022376925.1. NCBI lineage: Eukaryota > Metazoa > Chordata > Mammalia > Artiodactyla > Tragulidae > Tragulus > Tragulus kanchil. The sequence continues at coordinate 203,544,886 of JAIOJX010000026.1, forward strand.
CTGAGGTTTTCATGAAAGATGATAATCACAATGCCAAAGGGGTTATTAAGCTTTTTTATAGAAAGAATGTCATTTTATTCAGTGAGATTTAATCAGGCTACTTGAGACTCAGATATAAATTTAGAGCTGATCTCAACTTTTTCTCCATATACTTTGAATATAAAATTGCCTAAGAAATTTTACATTTAATCTACATAGCCAAAATACACAATCATAATACCTCAAAGGTATCAACTTCACACTAAACTACAACTTCCATGAGTCTACAGAACAAACTCTAGGACACAAACTCTTTTTTGTGGTTGCTTTCTAATAAATGCTTCATACCTTTTAAATATAGAAGGCACAGTTGGGTCTGAGGTTTTTTTCAGTTTTATCTAGGAGCAGTATTTGGAAGAGAGAGTGGATAATCTTCCTTCATGTTCACATTAACTACCTAAGAGAAACACACACACAGAGCATAGGCACACTAAACATGAGTGCTGGCCATTGGGCATGATGTTAGGAATGGAACACTGATTAACAGATAGTTGAAAAACTCTACATAAGCCTAAACAGAGGAATAACTTAACAATAACCATGATGTATTATTCAGAAAAAACTCTCTTGACTGTTAGAGAAATAAATGTTCTCAGCACAATTTAAAGACATGACTTAAAAATGCACATGCGATTTATTCCCAAATACAGAAGATACTATCTTCAGTGGGATTTTTATTGCAATACATGTTTGTTTTATTATCATTTGAACTTGTACATGTTTGTCCAAAATGTCTTTAGTTTTGGAACAACAGGATTATCAACATTTTACATTGCCAATCATGATATTTTGAGCTATGACATACAGAGCTTCACTTATAGCATTAAATTTGTTGTTTTAGCTATGGATGATTTATTTCCCAACTTTTGTTATCTTGCAAAACTCTTCCTTTTATTGAAATGGCTTCAACTATATGTATTTCTTTTTTTCTTTCTCCTTTCAGAGCAATTGCAATTGTAGTCTCATTATTATTATGTTTTGTAAATCAAGTCAATTAGTTAAATTCATTCATCATAGGTCTCCAATTAGTTTCTTTTCTATTTATTTGAATTAGTATTTACTGACAAAACAATATTAAGGAAAACGTTAAAAGACAAAAATGTTTTCACCAACTCATCAAAAAAAACTATTCACATCATTTATTTCTTCTAGATTCCTTTAAGATATTGACTACATTATCTATGCTATACCACTTTTATAGGTATATATATATATCTTAATCATTTATGTAAAAGATGCAGAATAAATACTATAAATTATAATGTACATGACAATATTGCAAAAGTTATTTCACTCCTATAAATATTATTTTAAAACATATCCATATTGTCTCATTGCTTATCTTTTTAAGCTCTAGACTATTCATCATAATAAAAAAAATATTAATGAGTACTAAATAAGTAAGTAGAGATTCAATAAAAATTGTTTTTTCTTTTGTTATTTTTTGTCTTTAATGTAACAGTAAATTTAGCCATTTCTTGCTTTAAATTCTTCCTCATGACTTGTTTAAAAATAAACTAAAATGGTTAGAGGACCAAGAAGAGGGTAAGGGTACACACATTTGGTTCTGTTGTTAAAGACAGATGGTGGGTATGAGAGTTTATTAGGGTCTTTTCTCTACTTTTCTAAATGTTTTGATATTTTACATAATAAAATACCATATGAAAAAATTATTTCTCATTGACATCTGTTTTTGACCATATTAAAGAATGTGTATCATGGATAAACAACAAGATCCTACTGTATAGCACAGGAAACTATATTCAATAACCCATGACAAACCATAATGGAAAAGAATATGAAAAAGAATGGGTATACACAGACACACACACACACACACACACACACACACACCCCTATGTACACACTCCACACACATATATATGAATTACTTTGCTGTACAACAGAAATTAATATTGTAAATCAACTATAGTTCAATAAGACAAATTCAAAAATTAAAAGAAAAACCCATTTAGGAAAATAGTTTGGGAAATGATTAGAAATTTAAAGAGGCATTTTATCATGAGTCACCAATTCTACTCATGAAGTATGTATCCAAGAACAATAAAGCTATAAATTCTTGCAACAATTTATATATGAATGTTCATAGTTTATCTATAGTAGTCTGTCCAAATCTGAAAATAAGCAAGATGTTCACCAAGTGCTGAAAGCATAAACAAATTGTGGGTACAGTCACATAATTGGATATTTTAAGACAAATGAAACACAAATTACTGATTCCCACAAGAATTCAGGGACCACCCAAAGCATCATGCCAAGCAAAAAAAAAGCCAAGCAAAAATGCCATTCTCTATGAATGCATTCAAATGAAATCCTAGACAAGAAGAACTAATCTACAGTTATAAAAAGATCAATAGTTATCTGAGCCTATGCACAGGAAATTTGATGACTGCAAAGAAGAACAAGGAACTTTTTGGAGTAATAGAAATGTTCTACATCTTAATTATGGCAGTAGTCACATGGATGCATACATTTGTCAAAAACACATCAAACACAGATATGTCTTGCTGTAGGTAGTCTGTATCTCAATAAATCTGATTTTTCTTGCTTTAAATTCTTCCTCATGACTTGTTTAAAAATAAACTAAAATGGTTAGAGGACCAAGAAGAGGGTAAGGGTACACACATTTGGTTCTGTTGTTAAAGACAGATGGTGGGTATGAGAGTTTATTAGGGTCTTTTCTCTACTTTTCTAAATGTTTTGATATTTTACATAATAAAATACCATATGAAAAAATTATTTCTCATTGACATCTGTTTTTGACCATATTAAAGAATGTGTATCATGGATAAACAACAAGATCCTACTGTATAGCACAGGAAACTATATTCAATAACCCATGACAAACCATAATGGAAAAGAATATGAAAAAGAATGGGTATACACAGACACACGCACACACACACACACACACACACACCCCTATGTACACACTCCACACACATATATATGAATTACTTTGCTGTACAACAGAAATTAATATTGTAAATCAACTATAGTTCAATAAGACAAATTCAAAAATTAAAAGAAAAACCCATTTAGGAAAATAGTTTGGGAAATGATTAGAAATTTAAAGAGGCATTTTATCATGAGTCACCAATTCTACTCATGAAGTATGTATCCAAGAACAATAAAGCTATAAATTCTTGCAACAATTTATATATGAATGTTCATAGTTTATCTATAGTAGTCTGTCCAAATCTGAAAATAAGCAAGATGTTCACCAAGTGCTGAAAGCATAAACAAATTGTGGGTACAGTCACATAATTGGATATTTTAAGACAAATGAAACACAAATTACTGATTCCCACAAGAATTCAGGGACCACCCAAAGCATCATGTCAAGCAAAAAAAAAGCCAAGCAAAAATGCCATTCTCTATGAATGCATTCAAATGAAATCCTAGACAAGAAGAACTAATCTACAGTTATAAAAAGATCAATAGTTATCTGAGCCTATGCACAGGAAATTTGATGACTGCAAAGAAGAACAAGGAACTTTTTGGAGTAATAGAAATGTTCTACATCTTAATTATGGCAGTAGTCACATGGATGCATACATTTGTCAAAAACACATCAAACACAGATATGTCTTGCTGTAGGTAGTCTGTATCTCAATAAATCTGATTTTTCAGAACCTTCCTCAATGTCAGTTCTTCTGCGCTATACTTCTCTCTATCTGCACAGTGTCAGCCCTAGTCCAGGACAGCATAATTTATCTCTTCTGTTGCTGCAGATGCCTTCCTTATAGTCTCTCTGCTTCTATTTTTGACCTACCACAATGCATCTATAGACCAGGAGGGTGCTTTAAAACACGCTGTTCTTCAGACTTTAGGATATGACTTTTTACTGGGTCATAAAAGTGAATTTTTCATTCTACAGAATAGAAAGAATGTATCAGAGAGTCTCGTGCATACGTTAAGCATATTTTCACAAAACTTGAAGTGCATCTGTGTGTGTGTGTGTGTGTGTGTGTGTGTGCGCGCACGCACACTGTGGGTAGTTACCTAAAATATTTCTGATTATGAGTTTAAACCAAAAAGTCTGGAGATCTCTGTTTCAAACATAAACTAGATTATGCTGAAAATGACTGAATGCCTTCATAATAACTAAACTTCATGCAAAACCTAAACTCCAGGCCCTGGGCTCTGAAGTCATCTTCATTAGCATGGCCCCTGCCTACCTCCCTATCCTCACCTAGCTCAGTTTTTTCCTTCCCTCACTGCCTTCAAGTCTGTTGGTCCTCTTTGCTGTTCCCTAAACACTGCAAGCACTTTTTTGCTTTCTGCTTTCTTCATTTAATATTCCCATTATCTAAAAGCTATGCCCCAGATCTCCGAATGCTGCTTTTCCTGTCAGCTGGGTCTCTGCTCAAACGTCACCATCTCAAAGATGCCTTCATTAATACCCTGTCAATTAGCCTCCTCCAACTCTAGCACTCTCTATGGGGACATTTTGTTTTATGTCTTTTCAGCACTTGGGCCTATGTAAAATGAGTTTTTCTCATTGGCTAATTTGAAGACTATCTGTCACCCTCTCACCTATTAAATGGACCAGAAGTTTCACGTGAAGATGCAATTTTTTGTCTTCACTCTTGCATCCCTAGCACCTGGAACAGTGTGCGGCACGCAACGGGGCCACTGTCATTTGTGTTCATCTGTTTCTTAATTCAGTCACACTATCAGCATCATAGACCCTGTCACCTTGAATAGTAACCCACAAAAGGAAACACTTCAAAAGATTCTAGGCATGATTTTTTAAAAAATAAAACATTCTTGATTTGTTGAACATTTATTATCTTAAATGTTATATAGGCTTTTCTGATGATCTTTCACATAGGTAAGGCTTACCAAAATAGGTAGATGGCTGATATTTTTTTACTTCTCTTACCCAAGCACCTAAATTGGCAGTCCCAAATTAAATCCAGTGAAAAGATACATTTTATTGGACCCACATGAAGTTTTGATTTTGAAGTCAAAAGAGAATTTTCTAATCTGGAAAGGGACTAGTCACTGACTACTTACTAAATGAATACAAAGCTATAACTAGCTCATAAATTATAGCTCTCTTGCAAAGCTGAAAGGTGTCAATAAAGTAGAGAATACAGGCTTGAGAATCAGACATTCTCAGTTCGTGTTTTTACTCTGCCACGAGCTAAACATTTGACCCGGGATAAGTTATTTTGAGTACTCCATGTTTCTCTAAAATGAAAATAATAATAGTTACCTAAGTGTAGAATTATAGAGTTCAAATAAAATAACCTAGAAAAAATGCTGACAAGGCCTAACACAGAGTAACTCATGATAAAAGTTAGCAATTATTATTTTTGAATAGTGTGAAATCTGGGCAACCACCTTGCCCTTTTCAGCATTTAGAATGAGGTAAGACAGCTACAAAACTGAAGGGGAACAGGGAGGTGGTATGTGTATTCGCCATTTCAAATGAAACACCACTACTGCAATCCTCCATTTTAAGTATATAATTTACAATTGTACTCTCAGGAATTAAAAAAGATTTGAATACATTTATTTTTTGAGGGAAAAGTGAAAATAATAATAACTTGTTTTCTTCAAGAACTTTATAAAGTACACATTTTAGATACTCAAAGAGAAATTAGGCAGTATATGAAAACCAACAGATTGCAGAAAAATGTATCATTTGGGATAAATCCCATAATCAGAAATTCATATAAATTGAAATATGAAGAAAGTATCATGAAATGCTAAACAAAGTTGCCAGGAGAGGATCCACACAAAAGAACAGATTTTGCTTCCACTTATTTTTATGTATCTAGTCTTCTCCAAAGCCCTCCTTCACTGCAAAGTTGTCACTTTCTTCTTTGACGTGTGCAATAACACACTGCAATTATCTGTTAAACTGTCTTTCCAGTAGCCATGAACTCTTCAAATGAGGGGCTGAATCTTTATCTTAACAACACTGTAATACCAAAGATTTTTTTTTTTAATTTTTTTAATTCTTTATTTTAAAGATTTTACAGAGTTTTGTTGTTCACCAACATGTATGTTCCCAGATCATTCATATGCATATCCCTGGACCCTCCGCCCACACAGTTCCCCCTAAATTGCATAAATTCCAGTGAAAAGATACATTTTATTGGACCCACATGAAGTTTTGATTTTGAAGTCAAAAGAGAATTTTCTAATCTGGAAAGGGACTAGTCACTGACTACTTACTAAATGAATACAAAGCTATAACTAGCTCATAAATTATAGCTCTCTTGCAAAGCTGAAAGGTGTCAATAAAGTAGAGAATACAGGCTTGAGAATCAGACATTCTCAGTTCGTGTTTTTACTCTGCCACGAGCTAAACATTTGACCCGGGATAAGTTATTTTGAGTACTCCATGTTTCTCTAAAATGAAAATAATAATAGTTACCTAAGTGTAGAATTATAGAGTTCAAATAAAATAACCTAGAAAAAATGCTGACAAGGCCTAACACAGAGTAACTCATGATAAAAGTTAGCAATTATTATTTTTGAATAGTGTGAAATCTGGGCAACCACCTTGCCCTTTTCAGCATTTAGAATGAGGTAAGACAGCTACAAAACTGAAGGGGAGCAGGGAGGTGGTATGTGTATTCGCCATTTCAAATGAAACACCACTACTGCAATCCTCCATTTTAAGTATATAATTTACAATTGTACTCTCAGGAATTAAAAAAGATTTGAATACATTTATTTTTTGAGGGAAAAGTGAAAATAATAATAACTTGTTTTCTTCAAGAGCTTTATAAAGTACACATTTTAGATACTCAAAGAGAAATCAGGCAGTATATGAAAACCAACAGATTGCAGAAAAATGTATCATTTGGGATAAATCCCATAATCAGAAATTCATATAAATTGAAATATGAAGAAAGTATCATGAAATGCTGAACAAAGTTGCCAGGAGAGGATCCACACAAAAGAATAGATTTTGCTTCCACTTATTTTTATGTATCTAGTCTTCTCCAAAGCCCTCCTTCACTGCAAAGTTGTCACTTTCTTCTTTGACGTGTGCAATAACACACTGCAATTATCTGTTAAACTGTCTTTCCAGTAGCCATGAACTCTTCAAATGAGGGGCTGGATCTTTATCTTAACAACATTGTAATACCAAAGACTTTTTTTTTAATTTTTTTAAATTCTTTATTTTAAAGATTTTACAGAGTTTTGTTGTTCACCAACATGTATGTTCCCAGATCATTCATATGCATATCCCTGGACCCTCCGCCCACACAGTTCCCCACCTTCCACCCCTCCAGACCATCGCCCCAAATGATTGTAGGTACTCCTGTTCCCTTAGCACAATGACCATAGCTATCTTTTCCACACATGACAGTATAGGTTTCCATGTTACTGTCTCGATGCCTCCCCCTCCCTATTTCTTCCCCACAATGTCCATATGTCTATGCTCTGTCTGTTTTTTGTGCATGTATGCCAAGTTGCTTTAGTCATGTCTAACTCTTTGTGACCCTATGGACTATATAGCCTGCCAGGCTCCTATGTCTATGTGATTCTCCAGACAAGACTATTGGATTAGACTGCCATGTCCTCCTCCAGGGGATCTTCCCAACCCAGATATCGAACCCATATCTCTTCAGCATCCTTCATTGGCAGGCAGGTTCTTTACTACATACCTCATCACTAAAATAATGCTTCTGTTTCTAGCAGATTTAAAACTGTAGCAACAAGAAAAGCCTTTCTGCATCAAGTGTAAAGTTCATGTCCTTGAGTGTAGTATAGTATAGGGTTTAAGACTCAGAACGTGGAGTCAACCGGATAGGATTGAAATTCTCACTGTTAAGGTATTGTCTGATCCCTGTTAAATGGGCATGACTGCCAGATAAAGTCAACTGAAAACAGAATGAAATAATAAATTGTGAGAAGCATTTGGTTTCTAATAACTCAGGAAACACCCAATAAATATTAGCCATTATTTAACAAAAGGCTAATAAGGAACTGCACAAATAAACAGAAAAGAGAATAATTCTAGAATATCCTAATAATAATTTTGAGTTCCCAAGGTTTCTAACCATAATATCTTTAAATATAATAAACTTGATAACCTGGGAAAAAAACAGCTTTGATAGCTATTAATTCAATCTAAAAATCATAGACTATGTATAACAAGCTTTATTGAGGTAAGGAAGTCTTCCTCTGACTACTTTAAGGCTAGTTTCAATTATTTATTTTGTACTATTTTTCAAGCCCATAAAAATGTACATCCTAAGTACATGTCAGAAAAGATTATGTACTTAACTATCTGTGGGGGAAAACAATATCTGTGCAATTCTACCCCAGAGTTTGATAAAAATTCCCAACTGGCTCAGTGGTAAAGAATCTACCTGCTGATGCAGAAGACTCTGGTGTGATTCCTGGGTCAGACAGATTGCTCAGAGAAGGGAATGGCTACCCACTCCAGTATCCTTGCCTGGAGAATTCTATGGACAGAGAAGACTCGCAAGCTACAGTCCATGGAATCTCAAAGAGTCAGACATGACTGAGAGACTAATGCACACACACACACACACACACACAATTAAAATAAATAAACTTCCATATCCGGGGAGCATACTGGAGACAGAACCTAGAAAGCCCAAAAGACAAATGGATAAACAAGTCATTTCAATGATATCGAGCAATAATTTCCTTAAAGCAGTTTCCTCTCAGAATTGCTCAGCCTGACACAGTCCCCAGAGTTAGATGAGTACAGTTAACTGAATAAGGTGTGACCACATGACCTGTCTGTCACCCATGCAATCTATACTCTAACTTTTTTGTTGTTGTTTTTTAAGAATACTAATTTTTTTGTTAATTTTGGCCTCTTTTATTGGTTTTCTATTTATTTATTTTCATCCATCTTTGTTCTTTGGCCTATGTGGGCCTCCCATTGCAGTGGCCTCTCTCATTGTAAAACACTGGCTTTGGGCACACGCACTCCAGAGCACTGGTTTGTAATTGGACACACCGGTCCAGCCGCTCCACAGCATGTCGGATCTTCCCAGATCAGGGGTTGAACCAGTGCCCCTTGCACTGCAATGCAGACTCTTTACCCACTGGACCACCAGGGAAGCCCTACTTTAACTTTTGGATTGCAAGTCCAAGTGTTCTCAGATCTTCCATTCCAGGTAACCCGTGCTGGAGTAACTCTAAAACAGATAGACTTTCTCCAAAGACAGGCTTATCTTACAATCTTTATCTTCTCTTAAGTATTAAATACTATACAAAAAAAACTTCAAAAACATTTATATTCCTCTGACTACTTTAAGGCTAGTTTCAATTATTTATTTTGTACTATTTTTCAAGCCCATAAAAATGTACATTCTAAGTACATGTCAGAAAAGATTATGTACTTAACTATCTGTGGGGGAAAACAATATCTGTGCGATTCTACCCCAGAGTTTGATAAAAATTCCCAACTGGCTCAGTGGTAAAGAACCTACCTGCCGATGCAGAAGACTCTGGTGTGATTCCTGGGTCAGACAGATTGCTCAGAGAAGGGAATGGTTACCCACTCCAGTATCCTTGCCTGGAGAATTCTATGGACAGAGAAGACTCAAAAGCTACAGTCCATGGAATCTCAAAGAGTCAGACATGACTGAGAGACTAATGCACACACAGACACACACACACAATTAAAATAAATAAACTTCCATATCCAGGGAGCATACTGGAGACAGAACCTTTCTAGAAAGCCCAAAAGACAAATGGATAAACAAGTCATTTCAATGATATAGAGCAACAATTTCCTTAAAGCAGTTTCCTCTCAGAATTGCTCAGCCTGACACAGTCCCCAGAGTTAGATGAGTACAGTTAACTGAATAAGGTGTGACCACATGACCTGTCTGTCACCCATGCAATCTATACTCTAGCTTTTTTGTTGTTGTTTTTTAAGAATACTAATTTTTTTGTTAATTTTGGCCTCTTTAATTGGTTTTCTATTTATTTATTTTCATCCATCTTTGTTCTTTGGCCTATGTGGGCCTCCCATTGCAGTGGCCTCTCTCATTGTAAAACACTGGCTTTGGGCACACGCGCTCCAGAGCACTGGTTTGTAATTGGACACACCGGTCCAGCCGCTCCACAGCATGTCGGATCTTCCCAGATCAGGGGTTGAACCGGTGCCCCTTGCACTGCAAGGCAGACTCTTTACCCACTGGACCACCAGGGAAGCCCTACTTTAACTTTTGGATTGCAAGTCCAAGTGTTCTCAGATCTTCCATTCCAGGTAACCCGTGCTGGAGTAACTCTAAAACAGATAGACTTTCTCCAAAGACAGGCTTATCTTACAATCTTTATCTTCTCTTAAGTATTAAATACTATACAGAAATAAGTAATAAAATAAGCTTCAAAATGCTTTGAAAATTGAGGGTTTATCCAATGAACAGACTATTCCTTTTGCCCTTTGTGCAGAATTACTTTTCCTATAGTCAACTGAATTAACAAACTCATGATTTACTTGCTATTAGCCTCAATTTCAATTCTTTAAGAGACAACTGAAATACGATTTTGGGAGTACTGCCATTTATTACTACTAACAAAACAATGATGAAATAAAAATGCCTGGCTAAGAATCTCTTTAAATATGCTGTTCTCATTCCATTTGTTTTTAACAATATGAGTGATATAAAATTTTTATGGTGTTTATCTAATGTTATTCCATTTATTAATGTCATCAGCACAGAAAAACTGGCTTATCTGTTTTTTTTTTAACATTATCTATTTATTTTGGCTATTCTGGGTTTTCACTGCTGCCACAGGCTCTTCTCCAGTTGCAGGGAGTTGGGGCTACTCTCTAGCTGAGGTGAGCAGGCTTCTCGTTGTGGTGATTTCTCTTGTCGTGGAACTCGGGCTCTAGGACACACGGGCTCCAGTAGTTGTGGCCCATGGGTTCAACAGTTGCAGCTCCGGGGCTCTAGAGCACAGGCTCCATAGTTGTGGCTCACGGGCTTAGCCGCTCCACAGCATGTCGGATCTTCCCAGATCAGGGGTTGAACCAGTGCCCCTTGCACTGCAATGCAGACTCTTTACCCACTGGACCACCAGGGAAGCCCTACTTTAACTTTTGGATTGCAAGTCCAAGTGTTCTCAGATCTTCCATTCCAGGTAACCCGTGCTGGAGTAACTCTAAAACAGATAGACTTTCTCCAAAGACAGGCTTATCTTACAATCTTTATCTTCTCTTAAGTATTAAATACTATACAGAAATAAGTAATAAAATAAGCTTCAAAATGCTTTGAAAATTGAGGGTTTATCCAATGAACAGACTATTCCTTTTGCCCTTTGTGCAGAATTACTTTTCCTATAGTCAACTGAATTAACAAACTCATGATTTACTTGCTATTAGCCTCAATTTCAATTCTTTAAGAGACAACTGAAATACGATTTTGGGAGTACTGCCATTTATTACTACTAACAAAACAATGATGAAATAAAAATGCCTGGCTAAGAATCTCTTTAAATATGCTGTTCTCATTCCATTTGTTTTTAACAATATGAGTGATATAAAATTTTTATGGTGTTTATCTAATGTTATTCCATTTATTAATGTCATCAGCACAGAAAAACTGGCTTATCTGTTTTTTTTTTAACATTATCTATTTATTTTGGCTATTCTGGGTTTTCACTGCTGCCACAGGCTCTTCTCCAGTTGCAGGGAGTTGGGGCTACTCTCTAGCTGAGGTGAGCAGGCTTCTCGTTGTGGTGATTTCTCTTGTTGTGGAACTCGGGCTCTAGGACACACGGGCTCCAGTAGTTGTGGCCCATGGGTTCAACAGTTGCAGCTCCGGGGCTCTAGAGCACAGGCTCCATAGTTGTGGCTCACGGGCTTAGTTGCTCTGCATCATGTGGGATCTTCCTGGATCAGGGATCAAACTCATGTCTCCTGCATTGGCAGGTGAACTCTTTACCACAGAGCTACCAGGGAAGCCCTTATCTTTTTTTAATTGAAGGATAATTGCTTTACAATATTGTGCTACGTTTCCACCATATGTCAACATAAATCAGCCACAGGTATACATATGTCCCCACTCTTTTGGCTTATCTCTTTAAAATGCCACTAATAGGGAACAAGATTGATAATCAACAAAGTTGGCAACATATCTTTGGAAGTTAAAAATTAAGTATGCAGGTTTTAGATTTACATTTTTAACTGAAAATACTTTGGTAAATATTCAATGATATGTATGTATATATGCAAAGATACAGCATATACATCACATTTAGTATCCATATGGAAAGGTTCAGTTTATTAAGAGAGACTGACCAAATAATCCATGCCCAGAACAGAATGCTTCTCGAGATCCAAGTGGCAAAGTCCATATCTCATCATCTCTGCCACTTCACTTCCATGAAACAGCTGCAGTATCTAAAAACCATATGTGAAGTGTGCTTATTTTCTTTCTTCTACAGAATGACTTTATACATTTTTTAACTGTTTCATTATATGATTCATTTTTAAAAGCTTGATAAAGTCATAGCTCCATATATACACACCACTATGAAAACATCATGTCAAGACCTAACAATCTTATCTAATTAAATAACCCTGAAGGGATATCCAGTCTCTTTTCAGAAATAAGATTCTCTCTTTCTAAGCCATCAGTTTAACTAGATTAAGTATGAAAGAGGAAAAAACCCAAGACATTAATGGCAATTTTAGGAGATAAGAAATTAAGTTTCTCATTTCTAATGATATTGATATACATGTACATGCATGCTGAGTTGCTTCAGTCGTGTTCAACTCTTTGTGACCCTATGGACTAAAGCCCACCAGGCTTCTCTGTTCATGTAATACTCCCCACAAGAATACTGAAGTAGGTTGCCATGTTCCCCTCCAGGGGATCTTCCTGACCCAGGGGCTGAACCTTAATCTCCTGTATTGGCAGGTGAGTTCTTTGCCACTAGCGCCATTTGGGAAGGCTGATATTGATACATGGAGCCATATTATATAATTCCATAAAATTTTTATATCATTCATATTTTATAAATCAACTGAAAATGGAATGAGTAAAAGGAATATAACTTTGATATAATTAAAGAAATACTTACCAGAATCTATACTATGCTTCATTTATGTATCTATATTTGCATAATATGTAAAAATATAATTATATCAAAATGGTCATTTTTAATGCCACTTCATTCAAAATACCAACTCTGTCTAATAGCAGTTTTTTTCCCTAATTGGTTTACTACCTAAAATTTATCAGGTTAAAATATAAATAGAACTAGAGAATAGACATAAAGACATTGTGGAGACCGAACAGTGGGAGGGAGGCATGGAGGGAGTAACATGGAAGCCTATACTGTCATGTGTGGAAAAGATAGCTATTGTCATTGTGCTAGGGGAATAGGAGTACCTACAACCACTTGGAGCGATGGTCTGGAGGGATGGGAGGGGGGGATCTGAGTGGGGGGAGGGTCCAAGGATATGCATATGAATGATCTGGGAACATACATGTAAAAAAATAAATTAATTAATTAATTAAAAAAAAAAAACTGAGAAAAAAAATATATAAATAGAACTAAAGCAAGTAAATTTTAAAGTGAAAATGAAGTCACTCAGGCATACCTGACTCTGCAACTCATGGACAAGCCACGGAATACTCAATGCAAGAATACTGGAATGGGGCTTCCCTGATGGTTCAGTGGGTGAGAACACCACCTTCTGGTGCAGGGGGCACTGGTTCGATCCCTGGCCTGGGAGGATCCTGTGTGTCGTGGAGCGGCTAGACCAACGTGTCCAACTGCCCGGCTGGAGCTCTGTGGCACATGCACCTGGAGCCGGTGCTCTGCAGCGAGAGAGACCGCTGCAATGAGAGGCCCACGTAGGCCAAAAACAGATAAACAAATGAAAGATCAATAGAAGTGGCCAAAAAAAAAAAAAGAATACTGGAGTGGGTAGCCTTTCCCTTCTCCAGGGGAACTTCCCAACCCAGGGATCAAACCTAGGTCTCCTGCATTGCAGGCGGATTCTTTACCATTAAAAACTGACCCCAAAGTTGGCCAATCAGATTAAAACTGAAATAATTCAATTAGTTCTTGTAACAAAGCGAAAACAGAATTCTCAAAAAACTGAAACACAGTTTTGGAGTCTTAAATTTGTAAAATCGTATTTCTCAGAAATAAGAAAATATCCTACTGGGGAAGCCCTCTTTCATTTCCCAAAAATCAAAAAAAAAAAAAATCCTTTCAAAGGGAAAAAAACACGGGCATCCCTTGTTACACATACTTGAAATCAAATGGCCCTAGATCTACTCCAGTGTCCTCCATATCCTGAGTAAGTTAGATATGTCACATAATTACAAGCCTGGGCATCCTGACTTTTAATCCAATATGGCCCCACCTGACATTTGCCAAGTGCTGAACACAAGCTAATTGCTTTTACTATTGACCCTGCTTTGCTAATGGCCCCACCTGACATTTACCAAGTGCTGAACACAAGCTAATTGCTTTTACTATTGGCCCTGCTTTGCTACTGTCCCCACCTCCTTCCAATAGGCTCAGCTAGTAAGTAATAGAGTCGCAATGAAGGACCCAGGTTCAATTCCCGGGTCAGAAAGATCCCCTGGAGATGGGAATGGCTACACCAGATTCTTGCCTGGAGAACTCCTTGGACAGAGAAGCCTTGTGGGTTACAGACCATGGGGTCACAAAGAGTCAGACATGACTGGGCAACTAATACTTTTCACCTTTCTTCTCCCACACTGAATGTAGAATCTACTGCCCTTTCTTCCAATCTTAAGAACAAGATGTCACTTTCATATTATAGCGTGACAAATAAAGCCAAGTAAACATTTCTTAATAATGAAAAATTTGTGAATCTTTTGGGGCTGGTTCGATCCCTGGCCTGGGAGGATCCTGTGTGTCGTGGAGCGGCTAGACCAACGTGTCCAACTGCCCGGCTGGAGCTCTGTGGCACATGCACCTGGAGCCGGTGCTCTGCAGCGAGAGAGACCGCTGCAATGAGAGGCCCACGTAGGCCAAAAACAGATAAACAAATGAAAGATCAATAGAAGTGGCCAAAAAAAAAAAAAAGAATACTGGAGTGGGTAGCCTTTCCCTTCTCCAGGGGAACTTCCCAACCCAGGGATCAAACCTAGGTCTCCTGCATTGCAGGCGGATTCTTTACCATTAAAAACTGACCCCAAAGTTGGCCAATTAGATTAAAACTGAAATAATTCAATTAGTTCTTGTAACAAAGCGAAAACAGAATTCTCAAAAAACTGAAACACAGTTTTGGAGTCTTAAATTTGTAAAATCGTATTTCTCAGAAATAAGAAAATATCCTACTGGGGAAGCCCTCTTTCATTTCCCAAAAATCAAAAAAAAAAAAAATCCTTTCAAAGGGAAAAAAACACGGGCATCCCTTGTTACACATACTTGAAATCAAATGGCCCTAGATCTACTCCAGTGTCCTCCATATCCTGAGTAAGTTAGATATGTCACATAATTACAAGCCTGGGCATCCTGACTTTTAATCCAATATGGCCCCACCTGACATTTGCCAAGTGCTGAACACAAGCTAATTGCTTTTACTATTGGCCCTGCTTTGCTAATGGCCCCACCTGACATTTACCAAGTGCTGAACACAAGCTAATTGCTTTTACTATTGGCCCTGCTTTGCTACTGTCCCCACCTCCTTCCAATAGGCTCAGCTAGTAAGTAATAGAGTCGCAATGAAGGACCCAGGTTCAATTCCCGGGTCAGAAAGATCCCCTGGAGATGGGAATGGCTACACCAGATTCTTGCCTGGAGAACTCCTTGGACAGAGAAGCCTTGTGGGTTACAGACCATGGGGTCACAAAGAGTCAGACATGACTGGGCAACTAATACTTTTCACCTTTCTTCTCCCACACTGAATGTAGAATCTACTGCCCTTTCTTCCAATCTTAAGAACAAGATGTCACTTTCATATTATAGCGTGACAAATAAAGCCAAGTAAACATTTCTTAATAATGAAAAAATTTGTGAATCTTTTGGGGCAGTATTTTTCTGATGAGCAAAGAAAATTTTGTACATATAGAAAAGTCCATAGTACTTGATTTTTCACTCTATAACAAAAACAAATGTATACATAGCCTATGCGGACCCTTTCTTACATATATGTGAATACGATAAATACTTATGAAAAATATGGCTCGCCATTAACTCACAACATTCTTCTTCTATTTTAGAGTTGCAGTCATGATTTCAAGTAAGAAAATAAGTGTGCAAACACTTTGTAAGAGGTAAAGTGGTAAGTTATTTGTTATCATTAGTCTTTGTTAAGCCTATTAAACTTAGGTCATCAGAACATAGCTAATGTGTGTGTGGAAGGGCAGTGCAGGGTCAGAGGTGGTTGCTGGTGCTGGTAATGGAGGTGAAAAGATTGTTGGGCTAGAACGGGGCTAGTTGCTAGGGAACAAGACCAATACTGACATAGGACAGCAACTAAAATGGAGTTCAAGTGTAGGATCAAGGCCTAATGTCAAAAAAGCCAAAATGGGGCTTCCCTGGTGGTCCAATAGGCAGAGAGTCTGCCTTGCAGTGCAGGGGACACAGGTTCGATCACTGGCCAGGGAAGATCCCATGTGCTGCACAGCAGCTGATCCCACGTGGCCAATTACGAGCCAGCACTCTGGAGCGCATGTGCCCAGAGTAAGTGCTGTGCAATGAGAGAGGCCACTGCAATGGGAGGCCCACACAGGCCAAAAGAATAAAGATGGATGAATATAAACGATGACTTAGAGGCAAAAAAAAAAAAAAAAGCCAAAATAGAGGGAGAGGCTGGGGCTCAAGGATGGCACATTAGAGACAGAGTAGAAGAGTGCAGAGTGAGTAGGAAATTAAAGCCAATAACACAGCCATCCCAGTAAATTCTGTTGAGGAGTCACAAGCAAGAACTATATCTGCTAATGTATACAGTTTTGTTTTGATGCATCTCTTCACAACTGAGCTGTTGTTAGGCTAGCCTAAGAACAAGCTCTTCTCAAAGAAGTCCACTCCTTCATTTCCCAGCATACCTGCACATATTCTGGAATAGTCTATACAGTGTTTCAAAGGTTACTTTACTCTCCACCTCCTTTGCAGAACCCTTTAAAGCTAAGAAATGAAATAACTCAAAATAGCCACTGATCAGTAAACTTTATTTATGGCAACTATTTATGTCCCTTTAACTTAAAAATAAATTAAATACAAATCCATTCTATCAAACCATAAAGACCAATAAGCCCATTATAGATAACAGTGTTCAGAATACAGAACTAGTGGTAAAGTAAACCATTAGAAATCAGGCCTGTACAATTTATTAAAGAAAAATATTAGCATAAAAATATGAGGAAAATTTCACAATTAAAATAAATCAGTGTTGTTTATTTCAAGTCTAGTTAATGTCTCAGATATACTAAATAAAGACTTCAGAAATCCCAAATTTTCATGTCATTACATGTTCACCCTAGTCAAACACAGATCTCAGAGTGCTAAAGAATTACAGTATACAGGAGAAGTTCAGTGCATGCTTTAAATCAAATTCAGTTCAGAAAATTATTAGAAACTACATGTGTGCCTAAATTAGGCAGCCTCGATATTAGGCTGCCTTGTTATCAGGAAATCCTGGGTAATGAAGGACCCAAATGTAGACGCTTACTATAAAATAGCCCTCCCTTGCTCCCTGATTTGCCTGCTAACCTATATCTGTCTGCCTTTCCCCAGATGGGCCTGTATCATTGTGTTGAAATTCATCCCATTTGGCCAGACCCTGAGAATGTGTCCAGGCTTTGTGAAACCCTTCTGGGGATTGGATCTGCCTGGATACACCACTTACCCGCTGGCTACAATTCAGCCTTAGATTTCTATCAGCCCAGATCCAAAATGACTTCACGGTAGCACCCACCCGACTCCACCCTGCCACAGAATTTCAGGTGTTGCTTCCAGTCTAGACTGGTCTCAATTTCAACTCACTTTCTGAGATTTTATGATCTGGATTTGGGGCTCAGTCCTAGAGTCAATCAATGGCCACCAAGCCCTGACTATTATGGGTTAATATCCTTAGGCCAGTCAGCCCCTTTAAGCTCCCAGAATGTTTCAAATAGCCTCACAAGATATCTTTGACAAGAATTCAATAGCATCAATCAATACTGTCATATAATTAATCTTAAACTTGACTATGAGAAGACATGCTACAAAAGTAAACAGGCTGAAAAAATTTATTCAGTCACCTGGGGAGACTGCTGAAAATCAAATTTCAATAGATGCTATCCATTCCACAATAACTATTTCACTTGTTGAATAGTAAGCCTTTTTTTTTTCCCCTTAAGTGGTAGTTGGCTTAAAGCCACCATCCCCATTAGCTACATAGTTGGTGAGAAACAGTGGAAATTTTTTGTCCTGCTTATCTAGAAATCCTGCTCTCCCTTAGCTAGTCATTTGTGAGTCAATTTTTTTTTTTTCACTCAACGAATGCAAACGTCCTTTGTTTCAATGATAGAAAAGGATTCTCTAAATTCTGTTCAATCTACACCACTGAACTAGAATTTATTAGACTATTTTTTATTTGGAAGTCCATAAAGCTAAATCCAAGTGGAATTTACACTTTAATATTATGGTGGACCTACAAAAGGCTCCACTGTTAATGTTTCATCCACATCTCTCAGGAAAGGACCCAGATTAGTTCGCATGGTAAAGGAGAAAGAACAGTGGCTTTGACCAAAATGTGGCCTGAGTGTCAACCCTGGCTTTACTACTTACCTTTACAATTTAAAATACTGTACAGGTTTAATTCGTCCACATGTACATCCAATCTTTTATTTAGTCAATGGACATTTAATGGATGCCTACTCTGTTCCAGGCACTTTGTAGGCACTCAGAGGTAAAGCATGAATCAAACAGACAAAAATCTCTGCTTTTTTGGTGCTTGCATTCAAGTGGAGTCAGACAGACAATAAATAAATCAAAAACTATACAGCATGTCAGATGGAGCTTCCCCCGGGGCTCAGATGGTAAAGAATCTGCCTGCAATATAGGAGACCTGGGTTTGAACCCTTGGTTGGGAAGATCCCCTGGAGAAGGGAATGGCTACCCACTCCAGCATTCTTGCCTGAAGAATTCCATGGACAGAGGAGCCTGGCAGGCTTATGAAAGAATAGGACACGACTGACTGACTAACACTAATAGATGGTGATAAGAGCCATGAGAAATTGTAGATTAGAGAGGATCAGAGTGGAGGAAGCAAGTTCCACTGATAAAGTGATATTTTTAAAGCAACCTCATAGACGTGAGAGAAAACGTCTACTGGAAATAGGAAACAATCAGGAACTGGATGTGTACAAGTCCCAAAGCCAAACTACTTTGAGTGTCTGAAAACAGCAAAGAAGCCAAGTGGCTGCAGAGGAGTGAGACAGAGAGAAGGGCCTTGAAGCTGAAGTCAGAGGGAGTGGTGAAACTGGTGCTATTAAGTTTTGTGGGCCAATAAAGCTGTGGGCTTCTACTATAAATGATGCTGCAAGTCACTGGATGGTTAGAGCAGAACTGCATGGCTGATGTCAGCTTTCAAAAGAACCGCCCTGGCTGCTGTATGAAAAAAGAAATCTGGAGGGGCCAGGAACACACGAGAGGATCCCTTCATGCCTGGACCACTAGTCTGCATGAAATTGAAGGGGGAAGGGTAAGGAGGGGCTTAAAATGTGGATGGATTCTGAAGCTTTGGTTAACACAAAGTACTGATGGACTTATTTTTCAATAGAAGTTACTTATCATGGAACTAAAAACTTAGAAAATGACAAAGTTTAACTTCTACATTTATCTACTGTGACACAGGCGCTGGATAAGATCCCTGGATCCAAGCGCCTTGAACACACATTTTAAGAGAATATCTTCCCATCCTTCAAAGAAAATTTGCAAAACAAAGCACTAGATAAACACAAGGAAGAGATGCCTAGGCTACCTGAAGGACCCACACTAGGAAATGTGAAGAAAGGGACAAGGGTGACCTTGATAACACTAGGTCAAACATAGCTGTACCCTCTGGAATGGCTCAAGTAAAGAGTGAAGATGTGTGTGTTCAAAGGGATAAAGGCAGAAGAATTATTCTTGTATCCAGAGGATTACACAATCACTGTTTGGCTTTTAAACTCTGTTTGTCTGAGTCTATAACCACAATCCCTCCAGTAAACAGAAAGGGTGTGGAATAAACTTTTGCCCATGCTTGAATACATTAGGCTTTTGTACACTCTTCACATTGGTGACAATTTTTTAACTCCACTTCAATGGATATGACAAATCCTGTACAGTGATTAAACATTCCTTTCTCTTTCAAGTCTTTCCCACCACCTTATACTAGCTTTTAACCATATTGGTTGCTAAATTTTACCAATCCCAGAATCAATGTTCCAAATATCCTTGTGGGTTTCAGCAACAATTTTACACACCTCTGTAATTCATCCTTGGCCTTCATCCCTGATGATTCACTGTCATGTTACTAACCTTTCTTCTGCCCTCTGGAAGCAAGCCCTTTATTACCTCAAAGTCAGTGACCTACCATTTCTACTACTTTTAAACACATACCCAGACTTTATCTTATTAATCAACCTATCAAAGCCTCTACTCTCCGTAGGACCTCCGTTAACTCTCAAAATCTTCTCTCTTATCACTTAAAAAAAAAATCACATGTCTACTAAACATTCAGCCCTAACTACAGTCTATAGGCCCCCCTGACTTTTGCATTTTATTAGACAGCCAAGAAGGCATGATCAACTTTTCAACGGAAAATTTTACCAGGAAAGCAGGGATAACTATCTCCCTGAACTTCTCCTGCATATTCCCATTTCCCAAGTAATCGTATTTTCCCAATTCTAAAAATAAAGAAATCATATATATTCTTCCACTGCTGGCCCTGTACCACCTCTGGCCATTAATCTGATTTAACTGCAACCATCATATACCTGCTGGTTTCTAAGGCAGGAGGCAGGCAGCAAACACCCTGTGTTCACAGCGACTGCTCCAGTATTCTGAAACTTCAGCCCCACTCATTCTCCCAGCTCTCTGACTGAACTTGTCTCCTCCAGGGACCTAACAAAATGGGAGTAGAGCTATCCCAAGGGACCTCACTACCTTGCCCTGCTTCACTCAAAGAGTGAAGATGTGTGTGTTCAAAGGGATAAAGGCAGAAGAATTATTCTTGTATCCAGAGGATTACACAACCACTCTTTGGCTTTTAAACTCTGTTTGTCTGAGTCTATAACCACAATCCCTCCAGTAAACAGAAAGGGTGTGGAATAAACTTTTGCCCATGCTTGAACACATTAGGCTTTTGTACACTCTTCACATTGGTGACAATTTTTTAACCCCACTTCAATGGATATGACAAATCCTGTACAGTGATTAAACATTCCTTTCTCTTTCAAGTCTTTCCCACCACCTTATACTAGCTTTTAACCATATTGGTTGCTAAATTTTACCAATCCCAGAATCAATGTTCCAAATATCCTTGTGGGTTTCAGCAACAATTTTACACACCTCTGTAATTCATCCTTGGCCTTCATCCCTGATGATTCACTGTCATGTTACTAACCTTTCTTCTGCCCTCTGGAAGCAAGCCCTTTATTACCTCAAAGTCAGTGACCTACCATTTCTACTACTTTTAAACACATACCCAGACTTTATCTTATTAATCAACCTATCAAAGCCTCTACTCTCCGTAGGACCTCCGTTAACTCTCAAAATCTTCTCTCTTATCACTTAAAAAAAAAATCACATGTCTACTAAACATTCAGCCCTAACTACAGTCTATAGGCCCCCCTGACTTTTGCATTTTATTAGACAGCCAAGAAGGCATGATCAACTTTTCAACGGAAAATTTTACCAGGAAAGCAGGGATAACTATCTCCCTGAACTTCTCCTGCATATTCCCATTTCCCAAGTAATCGTATTTTCCCAATTCTAAAAATAAAGAAATCATATATATTCTTCCACTGCTGGCCCTGTACCACCTCTGGCCATTAATCTGATTTAACTGCAACCATCATATACCTGCTGGTTTCTAAGGCAGGAGGCAGGCAGCAAACACCCTGTGTTCACAGCGACTGCTTCAGTATTCTGAAACTTCAGCCCCACTCATTCTCCCAGCTCTCTGACTGAACTTGTCTCCTCCAGGGACCTAACAAAATGAGAGTAGAGCTATCCCAAGGGACCTCACTACCTTGCCCTGCTTCAGCAGGAATCCAAAAAGTCTCCTTTCTCCCGGTCACTTTAGCCACTTTGCGTAAACAGACGATCCAAATTCTCACCAAACAATTTCATCAACGACTCGTACAAAGATACGCTGCAAGTCTGTGACCCAGTCTGCACAGAACTCAAGTCAACACTGATCACGATGCTTTCCTTACCACATCCAGCATTTTCAGCACTGATTTTACACCTTGTAACATCTTCTGATAGTGATAAAAATGCTTAAGACCATCAGTCTTTAAAAGAGACCCAGGATGATATCATCTTCTTCACAAGATGCATAAAGATTAGTACTTTTAGTACATAATACTTCTGTCTATTTCTGAGATGAAAAAAAAGTAACTGGAGGTCATTTTCTAAATTGTCTTGTGCATGAGCCCATGAGGGTAAGCATACAGGCACACACACAAGAGCTAACGTTGTTACCTCTTCTATAATCATCACTCCATAGTTAAGATAAACATTTCCAAATGTGGCTGCTATAAGGTTTCCTAAGAAATTCTTTTAAGGCACAAGTCTGGCAGTAAGCAAAAGTACAACACAACCAAAGTGCCATATCAGGAGCCATGGTCTTTATGATGAACTATCTGTTATTTGATTACAGAGAGACTTTAACAGAGGATAAATGACTATGACATCTGACTTATAGAAGCAAAACCAAAAGACTTTCTTTTTAAGAACTACTGTCAATGTAAATTCAGTAGAGATGCTCCTGAAAAAAACCATCCCAGAATATAAGTACACATTCAGGTGAAGTAAAACAATCATTTGGCTACCTCTTGTTGAACAAATAAGACAAAAAAAAAAAAAAGAAAACAAAAGAAAAGAAATTCACTCACTAGGCACAAATAAAATTTAAGCCTAAAATGAATGTAAATTATCAACATAAAATGCTAGTGAGATTATAAATGAATTTTTTTCTCTTAAGTTACTAGGACATTCTTCATGCTTGCAAAAATGAGTATTATTTGTGGTAGTAACAATTTGGTCATTTTGGAGGAGTTAATGATTAGACAGTTCAGCCCACAAAGTAAGCCCTAATGTGTTTGACTTTTTCTAATCCCTGCAAAAAAATAATGCTAACTTTAATATTTAAAGAAATTATGAAAACACAAATAGTTTATATAATATTTTTACATAGTATAACTTCATAGAGAGTAAACAGTAGAGAAAAAAGATATTTAAAATTTTACCACTAAAAAGAAATTTATCATTTAATTGTCTAAAAATCATTTTAAGCTAGAACAGTTAGCGAAGTATAACAATTAAGTGCTATTTTGTGCATAAGAAATGCACTACAGTAATTTGTAAAAGCGTGCTTTTCCAGTCAAACTATTTAACTACTCTATATAGTCAAATGATACATTTTCACTTAAACTCTCAAACTATCACAAATCTCTTATGTCTAAAGTCAAACCAAGGCACCAAGGGGCAACCCTCCATTTGAAAATTATAATTTTTCTTCAGTAATTAGTTAGCATTCAAGTCTCTAAGGTGGTAATCTGTACTGTATGAACACACTAGTCCCCAGGAGGCATCCATCTGATGGTTTTAGTGTCTGTTAATGATACAGCAGTCAGTTATTATATCAGGAATTGCAAAAATGTTGATTTTCTATCATTCCTCTACTTAAAATAGTTGGCATTTTTCTGTGAAAAAGAGCTTTTCTCTACTTCAGTCCTACGACAGAGAATCACTGTGGATTCGTGGATTTTTATTTCTTTGTTATTCTGAACCCTCCATTAATGCTTCTCACTCATTTTACAGTACAGCCGAAGTCATCTGTTTTCAAAAGTAAACCTTTTTCTTTCCATCTGTCTCTCTTGCTCACTCTTTCTCTCTCTCACACACACACAGACACACAATGCTTAGCACTTTATAAGGGCTTCCTACTGATCTCAGGATAAAGACAAAAACAGCCCCGAACTACTCACCTCCGCAGCTTCACTGCACCTAAGGCTTCCTTTGCTCTCTGAGTTCCATCTACAATGCACCATGCTTCTCCTCCTGCGGTGTGCTGGCTATTCCCCTACTAAAACATTCTGCAACCACTTCTTCCTACTTAATTTCTATTCATCAGTTTTAGTCATCCATCGATCCCTTCCACTGAGAAACCTTTTAACTATTTAACTTTGCAGTATTTACGACAGTAGGATTTTACATTTATTGTATTTGCATGGTTATTCGCTTTACCCTTCTTTTACTAACTTGGCTTCAAACAACATGAGGGCAAGAACACGATCTGTTACTGTTTCACCGGGCACAGTGGCTGCAACATAGCAAATGCTCAATAAACACCTACTGAATAAAGGGACCTAATGCAGATGTCATGAACTATTTTTAGTTACCTCTTCAACTATTTACAGACAGATGGAAGTGTCTATAAACATGCATAAACTCTCATTAGCCCATTTACAATTGGTTAAAAAAGGAAAAGCAAAGCTCTAAATATTATTACAAAGAAAACATTGCTCAATCAGTGCTCTAATTTTTTTAAAAATATTTTTAGTGATCTGGATCAATGGACTACCCTGAACAAAAAACTGAAAGGCAGAAAACCCTCTACCATGTCATTGGTCATGTCTAAAAATGACTTTCTTCTGTAGAATGAAGTACTCTCTCTTCTAACAAACACACTGTCACAGCAGAAGTGACATAATGTGGTCTATCAGGGCTCTGACATCTTTATTACACCAAAATCAGCTGAAAAATATTATTTCTTGGCTCAGTCTATATGTAGTTATTACCTCTAGGCTTTGAAATTTCAGCAGTGAAAGAAAATTCTCAACAAAAGATAAATGGATGCCAAATTATTTTTACAAAGGTACTATTGCTAGTATTTATGCTAATATTCATGAACCTGCAGACTAATAATAGAGATGAACCTTAATAAAATAGAGTATTTTATTTGGTAGAGGTCAATAGGATGTTTTTTTTCCTGGCTGAGAGCAATCAGATAGATAGATTGGTAAAGGCACACTCATGTAGGAAAACTACTGAAACACAATACTACTTCTAGTTTGTGCTAAAATATTCGGCCCTGATGACACACGCCAACTAGACACATGGTAGCAGAGCCTGCTAATTGCAACTACTAATACAATTTCCAGATGCCACTTAAGAACAAAAAAAACCCTGCTCTGAAAGTCTTGCTGTTACTACCAACCTGCAAGCACACAGACCATGTTGAAAGAAACGTTCCAGTCCAGGCTGGGCTATTTTAAATCTCTGGTTGCAAAACACTCAAGGCTTGAATCTTTTCTTTTACTAACTTGGCCTCAAACAACATGAGGGCAAGAACACGATCTGTTACTGTTTCACCGGGCACAGTGGCTGCAACACAGCAAATGCTCAATAAACACCTACTGAATAAAGGGACCTAATGCAGATGTCACGAACTATTTTTAGTTACCTCTTCAACTATTTACAGACAGATGGAAGTGTCTATAAACATGCATAAACTCTCATTAGCCCATTTACAATTGGTTAAAAAAGGAAAAGCAAAGCTCTAAATATTATTACAAAGAAAACATTGCTCAATCAATGCTCTAATTTTTTTAATTAAAAATATTTTTAGTGATCTGGATCAATGGACTACCCTGAACAAAAAACTGAAAGGCAGAAAACCCTCTACCATGTCATTGGTCATGTCTAAAAATGACTTTCTTCTGTAGAATGAAGTACTCTCTCTTCTAACAAACACACTGTGTCACAGCAGAAGTGACATAATGTGGTCTATCAGGGCTCTGACATCTTTATTACACCAAAATCAGCTGAAAAATATTATTTCTTGGCTCAGTCTATATGTAGTTATTACCTCTAGGCTTTGAAATTTCAGCAGTGAAAGAAAATTCTCAACAAAAGATAAATGGATGCCAAATTATTTTTACAAAGGTACTATTGCTAGTATTTATGCTAATATTCATGAACCTGCAGACTAATAATAGAGATGAACCTTAATAAAATAGAGTATTTTATTTGGTAGAGGTCAATAGGATGTTTTTTTTCCTGGCTGAGAGCAATCAGATAGATAGATTGGTAAAGGCACACTCATGTAGGAAAACTACTGAAACACAATACTACCTCTAGTTTGTGCTAAAATATTTGGCCCTGATGACACATGCCAACTAGACACATGGTAGCAGAGCCTGCTAATTGCAACTACTAATACAATTTCCAGATGCCACTTAAGAACAAAAAAAAACCCTGCTCTGAAAGTCTTGCTGTTACTACCAACCTGCAAGCACACAGACCATGTTGAAAGAAACGTTCCAGTCCAGGCTGGGCTATTTTAAATCTCTGGTTGCAAAACACTCAAGGCTTGAATCTTTTCTTTTAGACACAAGGAGCATGAGGAAATAGTTATATGGAGTCTGTCCCTATATGCCTTTGAAGCTTATCATAGACAATTCACGCCCGTAAAACCAGAATGAAAAAACAAGTTGTTTTGCTTTCAGCATGTGTGTCTGCTAGTTTAAATTTCATATTATAAGTTGAAAGCTATAAGGTGGAATACAAGATATCCTTTCTAAAGATTGATTCATTGTCTCCGAGAAAAAACAGCAAAATGGTGGTAGAGAATTGTATGTTTCCTCTATCTTTATAATGATACTAAGTGGTCAAGATTGGCAGCTGAGAACAGTGGAATTTTACCAATTAAGAATGACTTTCAGGCTTCCCTGGTGGTCCAGTGGGTAAGGACACCATCTTGCAGTGCAAGGGGGGCCAGTTTGATCCCTGGCCTGGGA